>OZ010712.1:31294096-31471247 GCA_963932345.1 Ophion ventricosus
GTTTCCTCTCCGTGTAGCGTGTAATTCTACAGGTCTATTCAAAATCTACCGTACACTAGTAGTCCCGGTCGATTCATTTGGAATGCCTTCCAGCCCACAATAAAAACCAAAAAGAGAGTGCAACGAGAATCGGTTTCTGGATTCCCTTCGATTGAAATCCAAAACTCTTCGTGCTGCATAGCGGAAGACACGGTGGGGGTGGAGTCTATCTAATCGTGATGGACCTCTTCTAATTATTGAAAATAAACAAATAAATTATTAAGGAATACTCTACTGGAGGAAACGAATTTATTTGGAGTCTTACTGGGTGCGTAGAGTAGAACCTCGAATATCCGAACTAATTGGGACTGAACATCGTTCGGATAATCAAAAATTCGGGTAATCGAAAATATATCTAGGATTTCCGGGAATATCAACTTATATAATATAAATAGTATCGAAAATTCTCTTTATTAATCCAACGACCTTAAATTCTCTTTATTAATCTAAAGACCTTAAATTCGTTATTTGACAGCAATTAACAATGAATAAAGTTACAATTTTTATACCACCACTACTTATGCAGTTAAATCACAGTTGCGGCTTAAAATAATGATCAATTTTTGGCTGTCTCATAGTAGTTGCGCGTTTCTCGACCGCTAAGTCTTGAATTCGTTTCAAGAACAGCACCTGTGTGAGACTATTTCTGCTTGGGTTTCAAACCATTCCAGGGCGGTTTCTAAAGCGCTTAATGCTTGGCTGTCAGACTGTTTATTATCTGCTTCCAGGTCAGATAAATCGTCATCATCATCATCATCATTGTTATTGTCATCCTCTTGAGCCCCTTGCACAAAATATATAATCTCATGGTCATCCAAAATTTGAAAACCAGGATCAACCTGCTGGAAGACACTGCTGGAATACACTCATACATACAATGTTTCTCGTATATACATACAATGTACAATATATACGATCTGATGTATGAAGTTACATATGCCAGGTATGTAAATATGAAACCGGAATTTTTGTATAGAAAATAAACGTTTATTGTATGAAAATGATGAAAAATGTTTGATTCGAAGTATTGTCCATTGCTAGCTATACATTTTTCCCACCTGTCTGGCAATTTGTGGATGCCACGCAAAAAAAAAAACTGTTGCTCTTTTGAGGCAAACCAGTCATCGAGCCATTTTCGTACATTTTCGTAAGAAGTGAAGCGCTGCTCAGCAAGTCCGTATCCCATCGATGCAAATAAGTGATAATCGGACGGAGTCTGGTGAGTAGGCCGCATGCGAGAGTATTTCTCAACTAAACGCCTCAATCGTTTCCTTGACCAGTTTTGCTGTGTGTGATGGGGCATTATCATGAAGCAAAATTACTTTTGTGTTGGCTTTTTTGATATTCTGGTCGTTTTTCATGCAAAGCTTGATTCCAATCGATCATTTGTTGTCGGTAGCGTTGAGTATTAACATTTTCGCCAAGTTTTAGCATCCAACAATGCTTGCAATTCGCTGTCTTCAAACTTTTTCAGTGGCCTCCCACGTTCTTTGTTTCTCACGTCAAAATCGCCACTACTGAATATCTTAAACCACTCAAAGCACTGTGATTTACCAACAGCATGCTCACCGTAAGCTTCGACAAGCATTCGATGTGATTCTGCAGCAGTTTTCTTCAAATGGTAAAAGAAAATTAATGCTGTCCGAAAATCGTAAGTTCCAGACACAAAATTCGCCATGTTCAACGCTAAAACAAACTTCGTTGGGGTATGAAACTTGTATTGTTGTGATTTAAAATCTTTGTCCGATGTCAACAAAGCGAATAGCGCCAATGACGCGAATTGACGGTAACTACATTGACAGCTAGGGCATTTATGGGAAAATTCCATTTTCATATTACAGACCTGGCAGAAAATAATGTACTTTGAAAATATCTCGAAGTGTTCGGAAACAGCTTTATTAGAGAAAACGGGGGGGGATACCTTAACTGAGAAAAAAAATACCACCATTGAGTTCGGATAATCGAACGTTCGGATAGTCGAACGTTGGGATAATCCGCCGAAGCTTTCGGATAACCGAAAATTCGGATAATCGAGGTTCGGATAATCAAGGTTCTACTGTATATATATTTGCAGAAAGTATACTTTGACCCGGTTATATCTATATGATGTTCCTCTTCAGCATATCTAGCTGTTTTTGAAGAAAACCCTTAATTATTTGAAGCGGTTCGTTGGTTTTGTGAAAATCAAAATGGTCTTCGGAATGACCTTTGTATAAATATGCTTACATTAATCGAAAGGTGATTTTAAAGGCATTGAAGTTCACATATATCTATAAGTATGCATATATAAATTAACATATAAATTAACATTAACAACTCATTGATAATTTGTACGATTTTCCCTTTTCCTAGATGTTACAGAAATTATTTTCTAAGTGACGAAAAATTTGAGTTCCTAATACTTATGACGAAGGTTGGATGAATACATATACGGAAAATCAACGATTGACTTTAAAAAATTTAAGCAACTTTTACAAAATAGCCGGATTGTGCTGATAAGCAACATTATCTAGGTATAACGGGTTCAGAATACACTTTCCGGGTCCTTAATTTTTTTAAAGACAATCGTTGATTTGTGGTGCGAAACGGCCCTTGCAAAGATTTTTATACAAATGTACTTGCGTTGATTGTGCCGGGATTATTACACACGCGCATATATATATTTATATATATCAATTAACAAGCTCATTAATAATTTGTAGGTTTTCCTTTTTCTTAGACGTTACAGGAATTATTTCATATTGGTGTCAATAAAGCTTACATATATGTAGATATAAATTTAAAAAATCATTATTAATTTGTAGGTTTTTTTTTCTTAGTTTAATAGCAATTATATTCTACAGGTATTGAAAAATTGAGTTTCTAATATTTATGACCAAGGCTGTATAAATAATGAATAAATAAATAAATAAATAAATATATATATATATATATATATATATATAGAAGCATATTAAGCTACCATAGTCGCACCAACGTCTTAGCACCCATTAAATATACTACTTTCTGTCGTTTCTCCTCACACGACTCGTATGGACCCCTCGCAACGCAATGGTCCGCGACTACCGTCGTGTCTGGTGGCCATTTACATTTCTGCCAGTGGATTCTCTTGCATGTCTCTGTCTCTATATGCGTGGCTATCGTTGCAAATATATATATATATATATATACATATATATATACCCTCCAGTGAAAAGATTGTTTCTTCTTTGCTGCTGTCCTTGAAGGTATAAGACTCGTTGCAATGTATGTTACGTCCGGGACGAGGACCCTCTGCGCGGATGTAAACGTTCTCCGCGTTCACCAAAGTTGCCTGCATAGACTCGTGGGGCTAATACGCCCGCTTACCGGCGAGCTTTATTCCCTCGTCACGATCCCTCTTCGACTGGGACGCGTCGTCGTTGCCAAGAGAGATAAAAAAAAGGCTTGATTGAAGTCAAAGTTTATTTACGCAGCGAATAGATCGAACGCCTGGGTCAATTCATCGACTGATCGGAATTCCGGATAAATTCAAGGATTTTGCGCCGGAAAAAAAGCTCGGATACTCGAATCCGCGAAGTCTTCGATACGCGATGCTAGCAAACCTGTTTTATCCGCGGATCCAATTGAAATATCACGTTCGTGAGATGTACTCGTCAGAAATAGAGAGTCATCATAACTATGCACGCGGACGTGTATCTACTTCGAGAGAGAAGGGTTGTAGTGTTCGGCGTGGGTGAAGATGCTTAGACGTATATGTATGCGTAACGAGGGGGAGTTTGTGTATTTCGGAGCGAGCTTTCACGATTTTTGCTTTGGTGGCGCGTTTAGCTACGAAATGCCCTCGTAATTCAAACGTGGCTTAAAGTCTGTAGACGTAATGCACTTGTCGCGGAGTGCAATGCACAGATAAAACGTCTGCAAATTCTCCTACAGGAATGTGTATATATATATATATAAAGGGTGTCTCAAAATGACCTGACATTTTAATTTATCAATAAAACATATTATTTATTTGAAAAGTACGAATATTTTTATTTTAATATAAGGTACAAATATGGAGGTTATGTGTGGAACACAATATCCAATAAATGGTCGCTTCGTCCCTGTTTGCAAATGTTCACTCTTTTGACGAAATTTTCAATAATATTTTGGCATAATTGAGGACTAATTTCATCAATGGTGCATCCAATTGCTTCCTTGAGCTCCGAAATGGTCTGTGGATCATTGGCATAGACTTTTCCTTTCAGAAAACCCCAAAGAAAGAAGTCCAATGGCGTCAAATCGCACGATTTTGGTAGCCAATTAAAATCGCGCGCAGCGCGAGATAACACAACCATGAAACTTCGTCTGCAATAACTGCATTGTTTCGCAGTGAATTTTCACAACTTCTATGCGTTGCTCGATCGTGTAATTCTCCATGACTTAACCTTAATACTCCCTGATGCCAGTTGTCAAAGATTAATACTCTATGTTCGTCACGAAAAAAAAACAATGTCGCACAATTTAAAATGTCAGGTCATTTTGAGACACCCTTTACGAGACTCGAAGAGAATTTCCAAGTTTTTTCATATAGATGTGGATTTAGCTACACGGAAAAAAAATTGTTTTGGCCTAACTGAATCCGTCATTGAGGGATGCCAATGAATATTTCACTGAGAAAATGGAATACTATATAATTTCAAGAATTATTTATTCCATTGAACTAAAAACTTAGTACGATGTAGTCATTAAGTGATATTTTTATTGTAAAGTAGCGGCATCTGTAATCAAGTTCGGCTAGGCAGTGACTAGCCAAGGGGTGCATAGCCGCAGTTAGCTAGTGTTGGCTAGGCCATGGCGAGATACCCATTTAAGAGTTTTGTTTATTCGCAACGCCATCTGAAATTCAAATAGGCTAGCCTATTTGAGTTCAGCCAACGAGTCATTCGCTAGATGATAGTACGCGTAGTCACATAATCTTTGTTATTCGTAACCATGGTTGGCCAGTCCAGTACGGCCTGGTAAATAGGTGGCATTTTTATTGTAACGCCGATACATCTATAGTGAAAATCGATTGAGCTGTGAATAGACAAGGACTGGATAATAAAATATCTAGAATATTACTAGCTCATAGCGAGGCAGCCATTAGGCATTTAATGCTCCGTCGCGTCGGAGCATTCAATCGGAGCAGATTCAGTCGGAGCAGAAAAAATATAGCAAAAAATCTCAAATAATCCTATTGTGTTGAAAATGGAAAAATAAATGTTCTTCTCTCTTGAAATTTTACTACAAACCCCTTAGTTCTCGAGTTACGATAATCAAATCATCTGATTTTTTTATCAAAAATAGGTGAAATAAAAATTTCGAAAAAAAAATTTGAAAAAATTCTCACGAACTCAACAAAAACTAATTCAACTTTTTACTATCTTGAGGTTTTCATTGAATCCTTGTCGTTTTCGTGTTACACGTTATTTTTCAATTTGTCTCCTTTTTCAAAAAAATCAACATATCATTAGAAAAAAAAAATCGTACGAAGCGTGAAAAAAAAAAACAGAATTGAAGTTTGTTCTTTCCCCTTTATGATTCCGATCAAAGAAATGCATTAAACAAATTTTGTCTGTAAACGAGGTCCACCAGAAATGGAAAAAAAAAGGCGAAAAATGGTCGTTTTCGAAAAAGGGTATTAGTCGTAAAAAAAATAGTAAGAAATTATTTTTAAAAAAACGGCATGAAGGTGAATTCCTCCTCTTCAAAATGCCGTTTGTTAAAATCATTTATGTCAGCTATCAGCGAAATGGCATAAAACATCGTTCCGGAACTTTTTTGAATTTTTGCCCGGAAACTTTTCGCCGGTAGTGTATATATATAAATAAATAAATAAATATATATATATATATATATATATATATTTGGACATGCGTAAACGTATATGTTGCAGCCTGTCGTATTCTCTTGCCAAGCCGCTCTCGTAAATTCTTCGCAGGTTCACTCGTGCATACGGTATGTATACGCAGTCGCGTGTTATAACTCTCGCGCGAATCGGCGTTTAAAAATACATATATATTCTCGAGAGCCGTATATATTCGCGGTGTGTTCACTGGAACACAGATATATAACCGCCTGCCCTGCCGAAGGTACAAAAGCAAAAGTGCAGTCTGTATCGGCAGACGCGCGCAACACAGACGTTGGTACGGACCAACACCCGTCTATATGTATATGTGTTTAACAACACAGGACTCACACCGGATGGGTATCCTCTTCTTCATCGTGGTAACAGGTGCTGGTCCCGGCTGCGTGCGCTCTTACACTACTTAAACGCCGAGCGGAGATTCGATAGATAGTTATCTCTCGTAAATTACACACTGATTATTACCCTCTCCGATTCTATGTTCCGAAAGACAGAGGTGCAGAGGGAGAGAGGCAGGGCGAGGGGAGGATCGAAGTTTTCCGTAATGAGGGATGAATACGCTGGGGAGGGCTAGTCGAGATGAACGGGGATAGGGGGGCGGATGTAAAGTCAGCGGATAACTATTGTGTCTAGGGTTTTGTGGGCACTCAGGAGCCTGGTAATTTCATGTCCGTTTGCCCGTCTATTACAACGTGCACCCTCCTCCGAATTCTTCAATTTTTTTACATTTCATTATAATTTATTCTTATTTTATTTTATTTATTTTCAATTATTCTTTTTATATTTAATTTAACTTATTTTATTCTCCTTTTATTTCATTTATTTTACTTTATTCATCTTATATTTTGTTTATTTTAATTTGTTCTTTTTATATTTTATTTATGTTCCTTTTTACGTCTTTTATTTTTTTTTAATTTTATTCTTCCGCGCTTTGCTCAAAAAAAAAATTGGATCGATTGACAAAATGAGCATTCGATAAATTTATTGGGCGCTACTGTGAAATAAATAACTTCGGAGTATAGAAATAAGTCTGCTGACTTTTCGGTTTGTCGAGGTTCTATCCGCCATATTGAATGTTCGAACAATGTTACTTGGCGAATATTCATAATTATCTATGGGTGTGTGTAACATTTAATCAATCGATGAACTGCGAATCAAATTGCAAGCTTTTTGAAAGTGATGAAGTTTTGATTAATTTATGCAATCACTAACTATCATAGGCACAATTTTCACAAAGTTTTTCCGGATATCTTATTTATTTGTGACAAGAAAATGTTGCGGAATTATTTCACGCTGGTGTTCAACTCTCTTCTTCTCTTTTTTTTAATTCGAATCAGGAATAAATTGACGGATTGACGCACGTGAGCTCGCAATATTTAATTTTCTTACCCATCGAGCGCGCGCAGCAAGGATTTCTATCCGCTGCGTCAGGGTCAGCTCCGGAGAGTTTCCCTCGCGGATCATGCAGCTTTGGAGTGCATAGCGATCTTCATTTATGGTATGTGTGGCACGAAACGCTCGAGCGTATACGTTCTATTATAGAGCTCTTCACGTTCAGCCAGGAATAGATCGATCGCAGAAATCGATTAAGTCTAAGAGAGAGAGAGAGAGAGAGAGAGAGAGCGAGAGAGAGAGAGAGAGAGAGAAAAGGAGAGAAAAATCGCATGAAGGAATTATGAGTGCGGTAGAGTCGTTACTACGTAGCACGTTTAATAGCATCACGCGAGATTCGAGCTGAATCTGTGTGTTCGACTTCGAGGAACTTCTTCACAGTAAACCCTAATGTTTTCAAAATCTCCTTTAGATAAATCTAGGTATATTTACATAAAGATCATTTCAAGGGTCGACCTGTGACCCAAACTCAAGAATTGGTTGAAAAAATAATAGAGGGACCTTTGCAAAATAACTGGATATCCTGATAGCCAGCATTACAGAAATATTTCGCCGTATATGTATGTACATGTGTGTGTGTGGATCTGAACCAGGTATGTAAATATGAAACCGGAATTTTTGTATAGAAAATACACGTTTATTGTATGAAAATGATGAAAAGTATTTTATTCGAAGTATTGTCCATTGCTAGCTATACATTTTTCCCACCTGTCTGGCAAAAAACTGTTGCTCTTTTGAGGCAAACAGTCATCGACCCATTTTCATACATTTTCGTAAGAAGTGAAGCGCTGCTCAGCAAGTACGTGTCCCATCGATGCAAATAAGTGGTAATCGGACGGAGCCAAGTCTGGTGAGTAAGCCACATGCGAAAGTATTCCTCAACTAAACGCCTCAATCGTTTCCTTGACCAGTTTTGATGTGTGCGATGGTGCATTAGTATGAAGGAAAGTCACTTTTCTTTCACTTTTCAATCACTGACAGGTAGGGCCATCTGTGGGCAAATTCCGGTTTCATATTTGCAGTCCTGGCGTGTGTTTGTATGTACGTTTCCTTGCAGTTACACTGCATAGATCATCGAGAAGATTCTAGCTGTTAATACTTAATCATTCTGTCACGCATTTCCGCGTTGATGTCTCTCAACTTAAACGGGCACTTCGAGGTAGCACGGAATAAATGCGGTAATCACCTAACGTACCAGGCAATTGATTTATTTCTGTAGTATTAAAATCCTCTACGAGCGAGAACGAGACTCGCAAGCCTCGTCAGAATTGTTGCTGAACGCGTGAAGACAGATTAACTAGAGTTATGGATTTATTATTAGGGACAGAGAGAAAGGGACAGAGCGGAATAGACAGAGGGAAAGAGACAGATAGAAAGGGACAGAGAGAAGGAGATAGAGAGAAAGTGACAGAGGGAAACAGACAGAGAGAAAGGGAGAAAAAGAAAGAGATAGAGAGAAACTGGCACAAAAAAAAAGACAGAGAGAATGGGACAGGGAGAAAAGGACAAAGTGGAAGGGACAGTGCGAAAGAGACGGAGTGAATGAGATAGAGAAAAAAGAACACAGATACATAGAGAAAGGGACAGAGAGAATAGGAAAGAGAAAGAGAGAGAGAGAGAGAGAGAGATAGAGAGAGAGAGGGAGAGAAAAAAGAGAAAGGAAAAAAGGAAGCGAAAGAAACAACTGAAGTTCCCTGCCTGAAATATGACCTACGTAAATTACCTACACATAAAGGGTGTCTCAAAATGACCTGACACTTTAAATTGCGCGCCATTTTTTTTGTGGCGAGCATAAAGTACAAATCTTTGACAACTGGCATCAGGAAGTATTGAGGTTTAGTCATGAAGAATTACATGATCGAGCAACGCATAGAAATTGTGAACATTTACTCCGAAACAATGCAGTTATTGCAGACGAAGTTTCATGGTCGTATTATCTCGTGCCGCGGCGATGTGAATTAGCCATCAAGATCGTTCGATTTCACGCCATTGGACTTCTTTGGGTTTTTTGGGAGGAAAAGTGTATGCCAATGATCCACAGACCATTCCGGAGTTCAAGGAAGCAATTGGATGCACCATTAATGAAATTAGTCCGCAATTATGCCAAAATGTTATTGAAAATTTCATCAAAAGACTGAACGCTTGCGAACTGGAACGAGGCGGCCATTTATCGAATATTGTGTTCCACACATAACTTCCATGTTTGTACCTTATAGAAAAAAAAAATATTCGTATTTTTCAAATAAATAGTACGCTTTATATAATAAATTTAAATGTCAGGTCATTTTGAGACATCCTTTATATTACCTTCGGTACTGTATCAGTAACCTCCAAGTTCTTCTCAAAACGTGGGAGAATAACTGTCTCGAACAATAGACTGTAAAACAGTGTGCAAAGTGTATACGCCATATTAGAACGCAAAATCCCTATCAAAGCTCTCTCTCTTTTTCCTGCTCCCTCTCTCTCTCTCTCGTGTTCTTTCTTACAAAACGATCTCTGCCTCGTAGTGCACGATCGAACCACGATATAAACCAGCCGTAAAATGGCTAATGGCGTTTCTAACGTGGCAACCGTGGCGATCATAGCACTTTACCCTTCGTGCGCGGCGAATTGGTCGATGCGACGATTCCCGCGCTCGTATTTCACGATTGTAAACCCAGATCTGGCTCCGGCACCGATCTCGATCTTCATTCTTTTCCGTAAGCCCTCCCGAGTTATGAGACGAGTTATGAGAGTCACGTGCACGAGACCGCGAGACACGACGTCACTTTTGTGCACAGTAACGTGCACTTTTTATACGATTTATGCGCGCGCATGTATACGAGAACATTGGGCCAAGTGAAATAACGCGAGTTTAGGGCGACACGTGAACCGTCGGATATTTTGGGAAATTGGCGAGAAAAAAAAACAAAGAAGCCGTGGACAAAAAAGAAACGAAACGCACGGCCGCGCGTTGGCCGTTTGACACGGTCATTCATTTTTCGCTGGACAATTAAGGGAGGGCACGGTGGAATATTAATAGAAATAAGGAATGACTTTTTACTTAACTTTTTGGAGGCTAGAGGTTTGATGGGTGATTTAATCCAATATGGGAATTCTGGTTGCTACTTTGTCGATTGTGACGTAAGGTTCGTTAGGCTGCGATAATGGAGATTAAGGTTAATTAGTTCGTGGAGAAACGTATGAAGGGTTCGTTAGGGAGTGAGTGGAAATCGAAGAATGTAGGAATAGGAAAATCCGACTTGAACATTTTTCGAGTGAAAGATAGTGAAATTGGTCGTGATATATGTTGTGGCATAAAGTAATGAGGAAACTTACCTAATTTTTTGTAGTTTTTCAAAGTTGATTAGCTTCTAAATCGAAAATTGCGATTACAGGAATAATTTCTAAAAGATCGATAATGATCGTGATTTTTTCTCAGTCGTTTCCACGTCTTCGAGGTGACCTCGAGGATAGTTCCCTGTCAATTATTACAGTTTCCCAGTAAACAGTTCAGATAATGCTCCAAAACGATAATTGCGATTGCAGGAATAATTTCTAAAATATCGATAACGATCGTGATTTTTTCTCAAACGTTCCCACGTCTTCGAGACGATCTTAAGGATAGTTTTCTGTCAATTATTACAGTTTCCCAGTAAACAGTTCAGATAATGCTCCAAAACGATAATTGCGATTGCAGGAATAATTTCTAAAATATCGATAACGATCGTGATTTTTTCTCAAACGTTCCCACGTCTTCGAGACGATCTTAAGGATAGTTTTCTGTCAATTATTACAGTTTCCCAGTAAACAGTTCAGATAATGCTCCAAAACGATAATTGCGATTGCAGGAATAATTTCTAAAATATCGATAACGATCGAGATTTTTTCTCAGACGTTCCTACGTCTTCGAGGCGATCTCGAGTATAGTTTCCTGTCAATTAGTACAATTTCCCAGTAAACAGTTCAGATAATCCTCCAAAACGATAATTGCGAGTGGAGGAATAATTTCTAAAAGATTGATAACGATCGAGAGTTTTTCTCAGAGGTTCCCACGTCTTCGAGGCGATCCTGAGGATAGTTTCCTGTCAATTAGAACAGTTTCCCAGTAAACAGTTCACATAACCCACCAAAACGATAATTGCGATTACAGGAATCATTTTTAAAAGATCGATAACGATCGTGATTTTATCTCAGACGTTTCCACGTCTTCGAGGCGATCTCGAGGATAGTTTTCTGTCAATTAGTACAGTGTCTCAGTAAACAGTTCAGATTATCCTCCAAAACGATGGTTGCGATTGAAGGAATAATTTCTAAAAGATCGATTACGATCGTGATTTTTTTCTCAGACGTTCCCACGTCTTCGAGACGATCTCGAGGATAGTTTTCTATCAATTAGTACAGTGTCTCAGTAAACAGTTCAGATATTCCTCCAAAATGATTATTGCGATTGCAGGAATATTTTCTAAAAGATCGATATTGTTATAACTAGAAAATATCGATATCCTTATAATTAGATAAAAGATTAGATTAAATAATAAGATCGGTATCATTATAATTAGATAAAAGATAAGATTAGATAATAAGATCGGTATCGTTATAATTGGATAAAAAATCGATATTGCTATAATTACATTCAAAAATCGATATTCTTATAATTAGAATAAAAAATCGATAGTCTTATCATTCGATATTGTCATAATAGTTCAGGTAATCCTTGAACACGAGAATTACGATTGTAGGAATAATTTCTGAAAGATCGCTAACGATTCCAGGTGATCTCGACGATAATTTCCTATCAATGATTGCGATTGCAGGAATAGTTTCCAAAAGATCGGCATTGTTATAATTAGATAAAAGGTAAGATTAGATAACAAGATCGATATTTTTATAATTAGATATTGTTACAATAGTTCATATAATCCTCTAAAACGATATAATTGCGGTTGTATGAATAATTTCTAGAAGATCGATATAGCGATCGGTATTTTTTCTCAGTCGTTCCCACGTCTTCGAGGCGATCTCGAGGGTAGTTTGCGTACCTAACTTTCATTTATAATCATTATGCGCAATATGATTTCGTTTTCTTCGCTCGTACACAGCGTTATCAGTTTTACGTAACAACGATATATTATTACCGCGCGGTTTGCGATTATCGTGAGACGTTGAGTGCGCACACGTTCAACTCGGAGAATCTCGCGTGGGTGTCCGCTGAGCGAGAGGCTCGAACAGCCGTTACGTATGTACGAGCGCAACGAGCGCGAGTGCAAGGGCCGGCGAGGGCGCGCATAGTCTACGGGACGCGCGTTGCGGCGTTGATAATGCACGGTGCGCGAGAAGCAGCGAAACTGTTGCTGCTGGGTACATAGAGAACACCCAGCAAAGTGGATATGGTCTTCACCGTGTACGTCGTATCCCCCATCGCGGGCGAGCAAACATTTACTTTCCGTCGCTGGGCTTATTAGAGGCGCGCCGTCGAGAAACACGGGCCCGATCCTTTCCAAGACTGTACACACATAAGAGCGCGAGCGCGCGCGTAACATTACACGCGGCTATCCGACATATAATTGACTGTCTGACGTTCGTGCTTTCGCCTAGTACCGGTTTTCAATAATTTTGTCATATCGCACAAACGTAAGATCGCGAAATGTGCGACCGCGAAGATTGCGGGGGAGCTTACGATTGTAATTTGTGCGCAACTGTCGGTGAGACGGCGAACAGCGGAAAGATTCGATTTCGAAAAAAAATTCAACCCGAGACTCTCGGACTTAAGCGCCTTCGGAACGAATTTCTCTACGAATAAGAAAAAAAATGGAAAAAAACGTCGAGACCTTTCTTCGGAATGCTCCTTCCGGGGTTTTACGATGAGAAAGTTTGTTGAAATCAACTAAACGCGTTTATTTTATTCTTTCTTTTATTTGAATTAACTAAAATTTTCCTAAGATCAGTGTTTTTTTTTATTCTTTGATTCTACGATTACAGAGGTTTATCAAAGACTAGCCGGAGTTACCCTCGCTTCGCTCGGACAAAGCTAGCCAGTTCCTCTTAAATATGAATCAAAAAATGAACCTTTAAATACAGTAATTATAAAGCTAAACTAAATCATTGTATTCTCAATACAGTTGTATTGACGTCGAAGGCCCAGAAACTTCTGGGTCATTCTAGAACATTCTCGAACATCCTGAAAACATTCTGGAACATTCTAGAACATTCTGGAATATTCTAGAGCATTCTCAAACATTCTGGAACATTCTTGAATATTCTCGCACCTTCTGAATGATTCTATAACATTCTAGAAAATTCTCGAACCTTCTGGAAGATTATATAACATTCTGGAACATTATAGAACATTCTCGAACATTCTGGAACATTATACAACATTCTAAACAATTCTGGAAAATTATACAACATTCTCAAATATTTTAGAACATTCTGGAACATTATACAGCATTCTAGAAAATTATAGAACATTCTGGAAGCGTATAAAACATTCTCAAACATTCTAGAACATTCTGGAACATTCTTATAAGAGAGACTTATAATTACCAAAGCTTAGTCTGCATTCCCAGGGCTGTATAGTAAGCCTTCTTCTTCTAGAAATTCATGAAGTTCTGCTGCTCTCTCCTCTTTTCGAGCATTATTCCTTCAATCGATGATTGCGATTGAAGGAATAATTTCTAAAAGATTGATAACGATCGTGATTTTTTCTCAGTCGTTTCCACGTCTTCAAAGTGATCTCGAGGATAGTTTGCTGTCAATTAGTACAGTTCCTCAGTAAACAGTTCAGATTATCCTCCAAAACGATGATTGCGATTGAAGGAATAATTTCTAAAAGATCGATAATGATCGAGATTTTTTCTCAGTCGTTTCCACGTCTTCAAGGCGATCTCGAGGATAGTTTGCTGTCAATTAGTACAGTTCCTCAGTAAACAGTTCAGATAATCCTCCAAAACGATAATTGCGATTGGAGGAATCATTTCTAAAAAAACGAACATTCTTGTCAGAGAGACTTATAATTACCAAAGCTTAGTCTGCATTCCCAGGGCTGTATAGTAAGCCTTCTTCTTCTAGAAATTCATCAAGTTCTGCTGATCTCTTCTCTTTTCGAGCAATCCTGGCCTCCTTTGTTCTACTTTGGCTCTGTCGACCTTGTCTCTGCACACGGTCGTGATCGTATGTTTCAGCGAATTTGTTGCACTGGAGACCAATTTGCAGTTCGAGGTCATTCATAATTTGAAGTATGAATTTATATCCATAGTCGAACGGACCTCCGGTCAAATAGGCGGCAATTTTAACAATTTTTCAACCGCAGTTCAAGTGTTTTGGAGCCAAACGCCACACGGTTGCATTGAGGGAATCCATCTATTACCAGAAAGATGGGAAAAAGTAGTGTCCAGCGATGCACAATGGTTTGAATGATCAACTTGTTATCATTTTTTTTATTAAATAAAGCCGTATTTTTACCAAAAAAATCCCTTAAAATGAATGCACACTCCTAATATATGAGAAAGTATAGTAAATTTGCTGGCTGCATATCAAAATCCTAGTAATTTAGATACAATTTTTATTCATCGTTTTTATTGTCGTTGTATGACAGTTCAATTTTTATCTCCTTATCAGGCTCTTTATTTATCCTCTAAGTGGAACCAACATTCCTATTTCGTATATCGATGGACGAGAATCACCGATCGAATTATTATCGATCAAAGATCGTGTGTATTATTGGCCACGGAGTAACGTCATACGAGGTTACCAGTTGCCCAAAATAAATGGGCCAATGAATACAGCTACGAGATACGATTGCGCGTAATATCGGAGCATCAATTTAAAAGACATTCGATCGTTTAGCAGACTTGTACAGCGCGAAAGGACCTTGAACTTGCGAAACACCCGTGAATTGCTAGTGGCGAGTACGATCCAGTTACGTCTCTACTAAATACTATCACCATTGATGTATAACACATTTGTGTATTATAATCAATGTTTCGTCAACGGGACCTTGCTGGCCTTTGGGGTTCAACGCCTCTGCCGATGTTGCCGAATCAAATCGGACTCCGCACGTGATCGTATGTCAACGAACCAACGTAAAGTGCCTCGTGCAGAGGAACAGAGAAAGAGAGAGAGACACAGACAGACAGACACACACACACACAAAGCTGGATGAATGGAAATCAATTGGCAATGAAAGTCATCCTCGTGCCAAAAAAATATGTCCATTTGACTAAACTAATAATTATTTTTTCCTATCGATAATATAAATAAAACAATAATGACGATTACCGGAATAATTTCTAAAAGATCGATAACGATTGAGTTTTTTGCTCGGACGTTTTCGGGTCTTCGTGGCGAACTCGAGGATCGTTTCCCGTCAATTATTACAGTTTCTCAGCAACCAATTCAGATAATCCTCCAAAACGATGTCTGCCATTTCCGGAATAGTTGATCGGTATCGGAATGAGATCGGTATCGTTATAATTATATTATAAAATCGATAATCTGGTAATCGATACCTGAATAAATCTGGAAAGTCTGGAACGATAATAATTTTGGAAAGAAGCTCGTTTGGGTTTAAAAAAAAACAACAATAAACTTTTAAATCAATGATTCAACGTAAGATCCCTCGATGTGTCGTAAACGTAGTAATATTCAATTGCAGTTTTTCGATTTAAGGGGTTACGTGGGTTTGAAAATTTCAAAAAATCCATTTTTTATTTTTTTTATCTAATAGTACAATATGTCTAGAATATTCTCCCCAAGTTTTAAGTCAATCGGAGTAAAAGTCTAGGAGAGAGAGCCTTTGGGAATTCCCCTCGTTGCGGAAGACCGGCCAGGAGGGACGCAGGTATACGCATTTTTCTCAAAACACTATTTTTGAATCGGTCGGACCCGATTTCTCAAAAACTAATGCACCGATCTTATTGAAATTTTGCACACTTCTTCAACTAATTTTTTACAACTAATTACAACTAATTTTACAAGGCTATACGTAGTGTAAATTGTACCAAAAATTAAACTATTTTGCATACAACTCTGGCAAAAATTCAAATTTCATTTTTTTTAGAAATACTTCGTTCAATCACGAGCTATACTTATCTACGAACAGAAAAAATTTGGTTTTTTAATTTCGGATGAAGCTATCATGAGTTATCCTGACCACCCCGAGGACACTTTTTTTTAGGGGTCTCTGAAAACCAGGTCCCACCGGCTGAATTTCCCAAATTTTTAATGAAATTTTTAAAAAATATTGTTGAAATGTTGCTCTTTTATGTGCTTAACATTTTGAATAAAATAATTTATATATTATTTATAAAAAAAATAGAGAAAATATGCTTTTTGTTTGGCTTCGAAACCCACGTAACCCCTTAAATCCAAACCAATTTGGTCGAAATCAAAACTGAAAACTTCACGAGCCTAATTGATTATTTTTCGTTACCGACTGAGTATTTTTCGTCGTCGCCCAAAGTTTCCTGGACATTTGGAGACCCTAGAAGCCTCGATTTACCAACCAGTAATATCGCTATTTTTTGGAAAGTGCAGGAACTCCAAAGAAGCAGCGCATAGCCATCAAAAGTCAAGTTCTATTTAATAACGTCAAATGCGGTGAAGCAACAATGATAGGCGAATAAAAACAAGTTCAACAGTTCAGATGGCTCAACACTAAAGAATTTTTGACCGGAACAAAGATTTCCACAGACTTTTCTGAGGACCATGACGTTTCCAGGATTCAAAATTCACTACAACATTCAAGAAAAAAGTAATTTTGATCCCTCCATCCGAGTTTTTGAGAAATTCGAAGCTTCCTAGGCATGGAGCACCATGGTGAGCCCATGCCAGAGGCGTGTTGAGCTCGACTGACCTCCGTTCATTCATTACCCTGTGAACTCTGGAACATCGCGTCTCCAGATGTCCAATTTACGTGGGTGGCTATCCAAAAGTGTAAATACACCGAACACTGTAGATGCCAAGTTAAGAGCGATTATACGCTTCGATATTTCGTCAGCCGCAGCAATGATTACGGTAGGAAATGTTGTGTCTGGTAACTAACTGGACGTGTCCAGTCATCATCAAGATTAATGATCGTGGCAGAAGTGCTGTAGCGCGTCTTCTTTGCTCGCCCCGTCGTTATTCTTCGTCTCTCTTGTGATGGCAACGCGCTCTTCGACACTCATCGCGATGTTGAATCCGACAATCATACGTCGCCTTTACTCCAAAGCGTTTCTCACGTATCAGTCGCATTATCATATACACACATTGTACATTGAGTCACACGTCTATATATCTATGGAGGCTATGTCCCGAATCCGAAATTCAAAAGACGAATACACATTGAAGGATGTATCGTTGTCTGATTCGTACGAACGTACCTAGCTTCACTTTACGGTACTCCAAGGTATAATGGTCCCTCGGTGATACTCGTATGGCCAAAGAGCGCGTGTGATACCTCAAAAAAATTCAATTACCAATTACATCCAGCGAGGGCCAAAGAAAATCATGGTACAATGGGCGCCCGGTGATGAACGCTGCCATGGCCAAACGGTACACCAACGTCTTCCAAAGTATGGCCACATCAGTCGAGTATGTTATACGCGAGTTGAGGATTTTCGAGGGCGGTCAACGAACCAACCGCACGCGGAAGCCCATCATCATCATCATCATCGGAATTATATTTGATTCTTCGCGCGAGATGATACGTTTGGTAATGAGCGTAGGTGTTCAGTACGGAGGCCAAAGAGGGCCTCGATTAAATTCCAATTCTAGACCCTCGTTAGGCCAAAGTCTGTGCGTCTCTCTCTCTCTCTCTCTCTCTCTCTCTCTCTCTTTTTTTCTTGGCAAACAAAGAATCAAAGCAAATGGCTCATCCGCATCATGTTCTAACGGCGCTGTCATGTAGCCCCGAGTGGATATCCAGGTCTGGTCGGATCATTGAAATCTGCGTACTGAGGATCTAAAAGTGCTGTCGGATTAACCCTTCATAACTTAACAACGAAAAAAAAATAAAAAATAGTTGACTTTATATTAAGTTTTAATAAATTTGGAAACACGTATTAGTTTTTGCAAAATTTAATCAGGAGGCAAGTTTTAAAGGAATAAAGCGTGTGTGACCGACATGTCACATTGTGTCGTAACATTTCTTTATGATGTGTGGAATACGATGAAGCAGTTGTTTTGCTTGTTGTATCCCAAACGAACTCAAACGAACACGTAGTTTTTGACGTTTTTATAGTTTGTTTTTTCGATTTCTGCAAACTTTACACACACTCGAGTCTTGCAGTCTTGTGACAAGTGAACTTCGAACAAATTTTAATTCAAATAACAGTATCTAGTTTGCATGAATTGCACTAAAAAACCATAGAACGGTTTGTAGTTTTCGTGTGATATTGATTTGTAAAAGATTTAAGGGACGGTTCCCTAGAAGTGGTATCCTCATCGGAATCCAGATGGCGTCCACTACGTAGTACAAGGCGGAGACGTGGTGGCAAGTTTTGACAGTTATACTGTAGCACCAATTTTTACCCAATCTTTTTCAGATCCTTGAATAAACGATTTCAGAAAACGTCCAGCGTCTCCAGCTGCTACGGATCGTTATCTCCTGGTGATTTTTACATTCATCCCTAGGATCCGATTCGATATCGAAATAGATCTTGTTCTAGAAGTTCGGACTTCTAGCCTGGATCCTATGCAAAGTTTCTATCTGAATTCTAACTAGAGCCCTTAACAGATCCGGATTAGGATCCTGGTTGGAATCCGATTTGCGAGCGTTACATTTCGCTCCCGGATCCAATTCGATGTCCGACTGAATCCCGATTGAGAAGCCAGACTCCTAGTCCGAATCGAACTGTATCCTTGACAATATTTCTGCACGGGTACTCGCACATGAACTCGTAATCAGCGTAATTCAGAAGTCTCGCGAAAATTATTATGTCCGTTGTGACTTTGAGACGGAACGAGGTTAATGGTTTTGCTTTTTTTTTCTGGCCATAATTATACATTGATTCTAATTCTTCTCGAGTGTGCTAGTTAGTTCTCCGGTAACTATATCTCCGGTATGCGACACTTGTGAAGTGGTCGAGACCAAAGCGAGCGTATGAGCTACTTTTTTTTTCTCTCTCAATATTTGGTGTTCATTTGACTAGTTCTGGTCGTGGTGCAGTTATCTCAGAAACGTGCTATCACCTGGACGCGGCCTTGTCAGGCTCGAAAACTCTTACGCAATGAGGAAACCCGTTACACCGCTCTACATACGTATTTTAAGCAATAGATATATATTTTTCTTGATCGAAGGCGTACGTGGCGTAACACAAAATTCTTTCGAAACGCGACGTTCAAAATAGCGAATTTGCGTTGAATATGGACTCTGAGGGTATTGGAAAGTAAACGAGTCATAGGAGTACGGGTATGTATATAGAGGGTGGCCCAAAAAGTGACGTCCAAATGGAAAATCCAGGTGCCTCATGTATCTATCTGAATAATCTCTATGTATGTGCTATTAGGTGTGTGCGTTAATTTTAAGGGATTATCAAGGGATGGCGTAACTAGTACTATATCGCATCGGTTCATATTGTTACTAATTTTATGTCAAATCATGATCACGTGGGTTTAGATTTTAGTATGGGTTATTTTGCCGAAGGTAAAAGGAATGCGTTTTTTCTTTCACTTGAAGAAAAGTGCTGCTGAAGGTGCTCCATCGATTTCAACATGTGAGTACTGGTTTCGACGCTATAAAAAGGTGATTTTGACACTGAAGATAGGAAACGTCCAGGCCAGCCGGAAAAGTTTGAAGATGAGGAGATAGAAGCTTCAACATGTAAAGTTATAGAATAACTAATTTAACGTGCGCTCTTATGACAAATAGCACTTTCTCCGATATTTATACTATGAAAATATAGATAAAATCGTAGGAACGTGTTGTTAATTTTTCCACGTGTATAGAATACATTCAAGAATCTATTCTCAAAATTTTGCACGCGTGGTCAAAGTAATTTCCGTGATGTTTAATTAAAACCGGAAAAAAATTGTCAATATCTGAAAAATTTCTTACAAATTTATTAATAAATAAATACATCCAAGTTCTATAAGAGTTATTAAACTATCCAAACAGTTTGAAAATATTATTTTCTTTGATTCAGGAGCTCATTAAAATCGTACGATTTGACGCCATTAGACTTCTTTCTTTGGGGTTTTCTGAAAGGAAAAGTGTATGCCAATGATCCCCAGACCATTCCGGAGCTCAAGGAAGCAATTGGACGCACCTTTAATGAAATTAGTCCGCAATTATGCCAAAATGTTGTTGAAAATTTCGTCAAAAGAGTGAACGTTTGCAAACAGGGACGAGGTGGCCATTTATCGGATATTGTGTTCCACACATAACCTCTATGTTTGTATTTTATATTAAAAAAAAAATATTCGTACTTTTCAAATGAATAATACGTTTTATTAATAAATTTAAATGTCAGGTCATTTTGAGACGCCCTTTATATATAATTATATTCGAAACCAGTTGACGATATCTACTATACATCCTTAATCGTGTCTAGAATCCCGACCTCCTCATCCTAATATTCTCATCAGAAAAAGATATTGAAAATCGACCTGTTTTTTTTGGGGGGGTTTCAAGCTTATGCAGACTCGTTGGAAAGCGTGATGCAATATGAATAAATAACATTCAATAAGGAAATTTCGATAAAATTATTTAATAATAATGACATTTAGAGATATTCATCACCCAAATAAATATAAATAACTATAAAGTCAAAACTGCAAAAATTCCATTAAAAAAAAAAATTAATAACTATTTCACCGGGCCCAAACATCGCTCCCTACCAAATCTCTTCCATCCGTATCAAATCTTGGCTGCAACAAAGCCCGTTAGGATTCCCCCCGAGCCTCTCGCTCGTCCTAGATAAAATTCATTTAAATACAATACGGCTATTCCTGGAGTATCGGCTCAAACACGGCGAGCCGGTCTCCGCGCACTACAAATTCGCCACAACTTGCATTGTATCCAAATATCCCCCGAGAGAATCTATTATTCGATCTTATCTCTTGGACGTCCAACACGCGAAGATAAGCGTCATGTATCTTGTGAATAAAAAATAACAATGATAGAGAAAATGCGCGTGGACGACAGAGACAGAGAGAGAGAGAGAGAGAGAGAGAGAGAGAGAGAGAGAGAGAGAGAGAGAGAGAAAGAGAGAGAAAGAGAGAGAGAGAGAGAGAGAGAGAGAGAGAGAGAGAGAGAGAGAGAGAGAGAGAGAGAGAGAGAGAGAGAGAGAGAGAGAGAGAGAGAGAGAGAGGGAGAGAGAAAGAGAGAGAGAGAGAATATCGTGAGCATACAAGAAATATGGACGGACCGCGTACATACTGCATATAATCCTCACGGAGGGTGATGGGAAGCTGCACAAGGGGTTTGCGGAGAAAATCGTGTAGATATGCAACTTAAGTGAGTGCGAGGGAGAAAATACGATCGCCGAGACTATATAGTACGTATTATAATAAAATCGCGAGAATTGCGCGAGCGAGGTGGTAGAGAGGGCAAGGGAAAGGTGATGGGGGGTAGGGGGAAGGAGGATTGGCGCTGTAACGCGAGAAGAGAGGAGCGCATTCCCGGTGTGATCAAGCTGGATAGACGATATACGAGAGAGTATCCTCGAGTACATGGTATATATGTACTGTATATGTATATATAATAAAAGATACTCTGGGCTAGAATAAAGTCGAGTGGCCAGAGAGATTGCCGAGGTGGAGGAAAAGGGCGAAGGGTGAACGGCCCCGGCACGACCTTCTTAAGAGGGGACGAGCAGCTTGTCTTCATGAAACTCATATACAGTAAAACCTCGATTAACCGGGTATGGATTAACCATGCCTTGCTCCCGCCACTTATATTTTCGCCCGACGTAATACATACTCAAATTGTTAACTTTATGGAAGCGGTCTTATGAGCAATTTGATTAGATCCGTGCAGAAATATTGTCATGGATACATTCCGATTCGGACTAGGATCCAGGCTTCTCATTCGCGATCCAGTCGGACATCGGAACGGATCCGGGAGCGAAATGTAACGCTCGCGAATCGGATTCCAACCAGGATCCTAATCCGGAACTATTGAGGTCTCTAGTCAGAATCCAAATAGAAACTTTTGCATAGGTTCCAGGCTAGAATCCCGAACTTCTAGAACAAGATCTAGTTCGATATCGAATCGGATCCCAAGGATGAATGTAAAAATCACCAGGAAATACTGATCTGTGTCAGCTGGAGACGCTGGACGTTTTCGGAAATAATCTATTCAAAGATCTGAAATAGATCAGGTGAAAAATTGGTGCTACAGTATAACTGTCAAAACTTATATATTTTAATAACAGAATTTCGAACAAAATTCTTTATATTTAATTGAAAAATTCGAAAAAAAAACATTACATTGACCTTGAAAGACTTATATTTCATGGAGAAAAGTGATATAGGTTATTTATAATATGTAATTATATTTTTATTAAATGGAGATCGTTCAAACTATCAAAATATGTATTTAATTTTCTAAAAATGTATTCAAAATCTACAGATATTACACAAAGTGCAACTATTTCATGGCATTGAAAATGTCATCAGATTTTTCGGGTGATAAAAAAAGTACATGCAAATAATATGAGTTGCTCTCTCTCTCTCTCTCTCTCTCTCTCTCTCTCTCTCTCTCTCTCTCTCTCTCTCTCACACACACACACACACACACACACTCTCTCTGTCTCTCTCTCTCTCTCTCTCTCTCTCTCTCTCCACTATAATCCTAGGTCCTATCCTATAGTACTATAATCCTAGGTTATCTGCATAATATGCACTATCATGTTATATATATTTTTTTTATTTTGTATTTATTTATTTATTTTTTTTAATTTTTTTATTATTTTTTATTTTTGTTATTTTTTATTATTGTTATATATTAATTGAACCTCATACAATTCTTCTTTGTACACTTATCGTTTCTTCATATGTACACTATTGCCTAAAGGTTACACCAAGGCATAAATAAATCTTCAATCAATCAATCAATCTCTCTCTCTCTCTCTTATAGGTATAAATCCTCTCTCTTACTCTCTCCCAACCTCTTATAGGTATACATTTATATTAGTTTATATTACACTATGTTTTAATCTAATTTACTAGTCATTATGAGAAAACGATTAGTAGAAACTGAGTAAATATACAAGTACACAAATGCTTCACAATGTATTTTTCGGCACGGTGCTTTTAGGGTGCTGCAGCTCCAAAGCACGAATGAAATGATGTTCTCTCTCTCTCTCTCTCTTTCTCTCCCTCTTATTCTCTAACTCTCTCACTCTCTTCCCACATTCTCACTCTCTCACTCATATTCTCACATTCTCACTATCCATCCATCCATCCAAAGCAAAGCAAAGCAAACCAAACCAAACCAAACCAAATCAAACCAAACCTCAATAAACCCCAACAAACCTCAACAAACCTCAACAAACGCCGACAAACCAAACCAAACCTTAAGAAACCCCAACAAACCCAAACAAACCTCAACAAACCCAAACGAACCTCAACAAACCCAAACGAACCTCAACAACCCAAACGAATCTCAACAAACCCAAGCGAACCTCAACAAATGCTTCAATCCTAATACGTATTTGAAATCCGTATTTCAAGTTCTTGCAACCACGTCTCCGCTTTGTGCTACGTAGTGGGCCCCATCTGGATTCCGATTAGGATACCCCTTTTAGGAAATCTGTATCTTATCCCGATTGGGATCTGATCGGAACTTAGGTATCGCGAAGAAATTTCTGTACGGGATCCTAAGCTCTTACACTTTTTTACTGATCCTTAATGCCTAATCTTTTTTCGCGATTCTGAACTCCTTAACTTTTTGAATAATCCTGAACCCCCAGACGTTTTTGTTTTAATAATCCTTAACTCCCACGTTTTTTTTTCGTATCTCAAACTTTTTTAGTAATACCGAATTCAACATTTTTTTTTAGTAATTGTCATCCTATAAACTTTCTTAGTAATCCGGAACTCCATAACTTTTTTAATGCTCCTCAGAATGACTTTCTTTTTCAGACATGAAAAAAAAAATCGGCCAATCGAGTTGCAGGGTTGACTGATGCGTGCAACGCTGAAATCGGCGGAAAATAGAGCACAGCGAGCATGAGGTGGCCGAAGGGGCAACCAGAAAGAAAAGAAAATCAGTGCGCGTGAATGTGCGGATATAGGCGCGCGCGGGGACGCTGTCGATCGATGTGGTTGCGGGACTAAATGAGCCAATTTTAACCGGCTATAATCGGTGATCTTTCGAAGTTGCGAGCCTTCTGTTTAAACCGCAAAAATGTATTTGCAACGCGAATCGAGGCTACAATGTTTCAGTAGCGAGAATCAACGCGCTACCGATTTTTTCGTCTGTTTATATGTTCGATATCATCAGCGAACATTGACGCGCGTGGCAATTTGTATTTCGTGCGGGAACGGTGTGAGGAGGAGTAGGAGCGAAAGGGAGAAGAAGGAAGTGTGCCGGGAACCGCAATGTCCTGTGTATATACATATATATATATTTAAAGGCTGAGATTTATAAATTGGCCATGAGTTTTTCAAGGGCCTTGCGCAGAGATTTTGCGACCGAGACAAATATGATTTTTCACGGGTTTTTCAAGTGCTCTTCGAAAAAAATTTAATGTATTTTTGTGATGAGTAGTATTTGCTAGAATAAATAGAGTATTCTGGAAAAAAATCCAAATGTCATTTTGACTACAGCAGAATGAAAATAATTAAATTCCTAATAAGAAACACACTTGAAAACATTTTTTTTTGCATCCTGTCATTGAGGAAAAAAATGATTAAAAATGCATTTTGAAGTGGATAATGGAATTAAATTGTATAAAAAAAACTTTTAGGTGGGCTTCCTATTCGAATTTAATTACCTTCATTTTGTTGAACTCCAAATGGTATTATGATTTTTTTCCGGAAAGCTTAATTTTTTCTGACAAATCCTACTCATCTAAAAAAGAAAACGTATTTTTTCCGAATGGGATTTGAAAAAAATGATGTCATCCGTAGTGGAACGTCTTGCACGTCTAACGGCACGTAAAATTACACACATTAAACAATTTTTTGGCTATGTTGTGTTGTTGTGAACAAGTTTCAAAAAATCGTAACAACTCAGTATCGTTTGGATAATAATATATACATTGTTTTTTTTCAACCTTGGAATGTGGGTAACGCTCCAACCTCCTTAAGGGAGGAAAACCCTTTACAAAGTTGAAAAAATCGATTTTTTCACATATTTCGAAAGTATAATATATTGAGAGTATACTGGAAAATCGAAAAATCGAAATTTGAAATGTTTACAAACTTATAGCACATAGTCGAGAGCGCGTCGGGACCGCATGCTGTGAACTAGAGAAACTTTAAACGCGATTATCTCGAAACTGAATTTTCAAAAACTGCTCATATTATAGCTGAAAAAGTTATTGATCGATCCGGCTGAAATTTCGGGAGGTTTCTCACTATAACATTATTGGAAGGATGTACCTAAAGTTTTAAGGTTATCGCATAAATAAATTACGTTTTTGGGGTAAAGATTGTCGAGAAAATGGTCAAAAATATGAAAATTTCATTAAAAATCCTACATAATTTTTAATTTTATACGTTTAAAAATATTTTTGTAGGTATATCCTTCCCCTATATATGTCAATAATCGAAAAATGTTTTTGATTTCTGTTTCAGATCAATAGAAAAAATTAGACAAATAGAGCACTTTTCGATATCACGCAAAAGACGACTAAAGGAATATCTTATAACGCCGCCATTTTGTTTTGTTTGAATTTTTTTTAAATTTTATCCCTTGAAAGCTGTTATAAGATAATGTCAACATTTTTAAATGATGCGATTATTTTATCACCTTTAAAAAGTCCCTGAAAAATGACTCGTTTTCGGGCGTTTAAAGGGTTTCCCCCCTTAAGATAAAATGTATACTTTTTAAGACACACTCATTTTGTATATCTAGATATTTCTTTTAGAAAATTCAACGTACAGAATGCAAAGGATTTTGTTAGACCTAGAGAGAGAAGGGCTTTGAATTCATGACGATAACTTAATTCTTTCTATACGAAAAGAGCCCTCAAAGATCTAAGAGTCAAAACCGTGAGGGTTAAGTATTATGGAAATGCCAAAAATTAGGTTTATTTTCGATCCTTCTTGCCTTTCCTCGCGGTCCATCGCCCTCCCGCACCATTCGTCGCTATCTCTCTCGTACTTTCTTAGGATGGCGTGGGAGGACGAGGTTTATCAAGTGCACCTCCTTCTTCGTCCTATTATCAGCCCTATACTTTGATTTCGTTTATTTTTGTCAATCTTTGGTGCTCGGCTAGGTACACGCAATCACGATAATGGGAATGGGACACAACTGGCGCGCCCTTTGCAATACCTCGAGGCCCATTTTCCTCTATCGCAACCCCTGGATCTATTATCGAGATAGGCGCAAGAATTGAAACGCACACACGGGGGCCATTAAGAGTGCACTTGGGATGAAAGCACGGGGAATAAAAAGTCCCCTGGGGTGTAATAGGAAGAGGTCGTGTACTGGTTCGAGGGAACCTGTTGTGTAGTACACCTCGTAAATGGGAAGTATGTAATAGATGCGGAGAGGATGTCAGAGTGAGAGGAGAGGAGAAAGAGAGAGAGAGAGAGAGGGAGTGAGAGTGAGACGGGATTGGTGGGGAAGGCAAGGCCGTGTGGACGGAAGCGAAGCGAAGGCCAAGGACGCCTCCTCGCCTTCACGTCGGTTGAAGAAGGATGTGCACTTCTTGTCTCCTCCAGACGTGCAATCCTTTCCACATTTTGCTCTCAATTCCCGAGTTCTTCTCCCCCCCTCTCTCTCTCTCTCTCTCTCTCTCTCTCTCTCTTTCTTGCCACGAGGAGAATACTGATCGATTTGAATAAATCGGTTTCTCTTTTTACCGAGAATTTGACAACGAGCTCCATTCGGCGGTTCAATTGCGCGCGTTTGATGAGGCAAGAACTGCGAGGAGTATGAACGACCTCAAAGAAGGGTAAAGTTCCTTTTCAGTAGGATTGAGCGAATGTTGAGGTGATGTGAAACACTTCATCCGTTTCTTTTGCTCTGCCGTCAGCGCTACTCTCGTTATCTCGGTTACGACCACATCTGTTGAGGTTCATCATCACCTAAACACGACTCGAAACTTCCATTAGCGTTAGCTCGGTGAACATCAGCTTGAGGAGATGCAAAAGCAGTTCGATCGTTGGAAATCTCTGCACTGCATGTTTTTCTACTTTGGACGGAACGAAAAATGCCCCCCCCCCCCCCCACTCCCGAAATGTCACTCATTTGGGATATCAGTGATGAACGGAACTACAGCTGTACCTCTGGCACTTCTTGTCACGTGGCACATCTTTCACTTTGCCTTGAGGCTGGAGTGGCATAATAATGATCGATCGAACGAACAGTAGATCGATCGAAATGTTGCAGCGATATGCCCATTTTCATCGTCTCTTAAACATCACTCCGCATTTTTCATTCTACTTTCACGTTGCCATTTCTTTCTTGTTCTTTCCTTTTCCTTCATCCACCAGAAAAGGTCGAAGTACGTTATACTCTAGATTGGACGTTTTATCTTGCCTCTTATTATTCTTCTGCGATGTTGCAATGTGAAAAGATGGAGGGCGAGGAAAAGAGAAGGAGAGAGAGAGAAAGTGAGGGAGGGAAACAGAAGGAGAGAGAGAGAGAGAGTGAGTGAGAAGAAAAGGGAGGAAGGGAAAGCAAAGGAAAGAGAGAGAGAGAGAGAGGGGTAAGGAGAAAGATAGAGAGAGCGTAAGAGAGAAATAGATAGATAGATAACTATATTTCATAGTGCACTAGGATTAAGAACTAGAAACAGTAGTAGAGGGAATGAGGAGGAGCGAGGGGGTAGAGCGAGGGATCTAGAACGAGAGAGAGAAAGAGAGAGGGGAAGAAATATAAAGAGAGGAAGGAAGATAGATAGATAAATAGATAAATATATTTCATAGTGCACTAGGATTAAAAACTAGAAAGGGGCGAGAGAGAAGTATATAGATAGATAGATGTAATTCATAATGCACTAGGATTAAGAACTGGAGAGAGCGAGAGAGAGAAAGAGAGAGAGAGAGAGAGAGAGAGAGAGAGAGAGAGAGAGAGAGAGAGAGAGAGAAAGAGAGAGGAGTGAGGGAGAGAGGAACAGAGGGAGAAAGATAGAGAGAGTGAGGCAGATAGGTAGATAAATATATTTCATAGTGCAGTAGGACTAAGAACTAGAAAGAGAGGGAAGGAGAGAGAGGGGGAGGGAGCGTAAGAGAGAAATATATAGATATAATTCATAATGCACTAGGAGTAAGAACTAGAAGGAGAGACAGAGAGAGAGAGAGAGAGAGAGATACTCGCTGCCTTTCTTTCTCTCTTTATCGAGGTAAGCCCGAGTCTTACCGGATAGATAAAGATACCCGGGACTATTATTAGCGTTATATCGCAGCAGGAAGCTCGCTCAAAGTTCCTCTCCACCCGCGGCCCTGCCTATAAAACCCTTTATCCATATTCAGCGACATCAATATATATATATATATATATATATATATATATATATATATATACATATATATATGTACTCGCAAAATAAAAATATACAGGATATTTTGTACCGCGTACATATATATATATATATATATATATATATACTTGTATAGAAACAAACTGTATTGTGTCCGTCCGAGCCTTAAGGTGCAGGCGTATCCCTCTTTTCTCTTCGACCGGACAGAAGAACAAGCCCGTATACGTGCGACCGTACCCTAAGATCCTGACAGAGCGAGAGAGAGAGAGAGAGAGAGAGAGAGAGAGAGAGAGAGAGAGAGAGAGAGAGAGAGATAATAATGAAGCTTTGTCCGAGCTTTTCAGAGAACGAGGCATCCCCTACCGCCTCCTTCGTCCTCTCTAAGGCATTATCGGGGAAGAATCTTTCGGACGGCCATGCGCGTGTCCAACCCTTGGTACGTACGCTGACGGCGCCTACGGACGGGCGATCGCGCGATCCTGGCACATAGCGAGACGCGTCATTGTGCGGCGCGACCTCGCGGAGCGACAATCGCATCGCTATCATTACTCCTATCTATTATAGTACGTAGGTGGATGCGCGCGGCCTGGTCCTACGCGATGCATTGTCTTTTAATGTCCAGCTTGATCTTATCCTCTTTAAGGGTATGCATATACAGGGTGATCTGAAAAGTGACGTTCGCAAGGAAAATTTAGATGCCACGTATTTTGTCTGAATCACTCCCATGTATGCTCCACAATTTTTTTTTAGTTTGCGAGAAAAAAAGCATTTTTTTTTATTGTTCTACAGACCTTTCTGAATACGTTTGTTAAGACCGTTTACTGATACTCATAAAATTAGCCAAGTTATAGAAACGATAAGAAGCCCGTGCAGAAACGCGATCAGGCATTCCCGACTGTGTATCAGGCTCTGGCCAGGCTTGTTTCGCCCGATTCACCTGACCAGGCCCATTCATGGAACCGACCAGAAAGATCACAAAATCGTTTTTATGGCTTCCCGTGCAGAAAATTGGCAGGGCATCCCTAATACAATTCGGGGCCTTAAAGGGATTGTTTGTGGATTCCTTAGTAGGGTTTTCCGTAAAAGAGCCGGACCGGGCCCCTATTAGGGAATGGTAGGGTAGGTAGGTTGACTAAAACTATTGTCTACGTACGGAGACCAAGTAAGGGCCTTCAAGGCCTTAGGCCACGCTAGGATTTTTCAAAAATTGATTTTTTTTTGTTAAAAATGTACCTTAGTACCTATAGAATTATATTCCATGGTGTGAAAAATCTCTAAGTACTCGATTTTCGAATTCTAGCGCAACCCCTCTTGATTCATGTCGTGACTTTCTACTAACTTCAAACGCGTTTATCTCAAAACTACATTTTACAAGTCGGCTGGACTCATAACTCAAACAAATTTCAACCGACTCACTGAAAATGTTAGTTGTATATTTAGAATTACATTTTCTGACGCATTACGTATGATTTTTGAAATTATATTGCATAGTTTCTTTTTTATAAACATCTTTCTTACGATTTTCTCATGGCATTTTATACTTTTTGTTTTAGAAATGCGCCATTTTGACAAAAAACAATATATCAAAAAAATCCTACGTACTTCTATAACTATTCTTATATATAATCGAAAAAACTTTAGTGTCTCATCATAACTCAAAAATTATAGGAGCTGTTGGTCCGGCCGTTCAACTTCCAGAAATAAAGGCGTCATCGGAAAAATGCTGCACAGTCGCTATTTTGACATGTATCGCTGTGAAAAATAATTTTGTATAGTTACGTGTATAATGAAACCCCTATTTTGTAGTTCCAATTTATTTTATGGTTTCACTGAAAAAAAATCACAAAAGATCCCCTTTTTGGCCTGTAGAGTAGCTTAACGCCTTAAGGGGATCTTTTGTGATTTTTTTTCAGCGAAATTCAGCCTTAGCTGTAGATTCTCTAGTAGCGAATTCCCCAATAGTACCAGACTTTGCTATTATAAGGGCAAATCAGTATAAATTGCTTGATTGAAGAATTTGTGGCATAATAATTATCGAGATCGATTAAATATAATAATTAAAATATGCGTTTAGTAGACGAGCTGTGATGCCTTGAACCAACACGCATGCAGTTCGTTCATTGGAACAACGTGGGATGAAACGTGTGAAAATATGCGACAGAATTCTAAGCCTCAAATGTATTGAAATAACACATTTCTTTTTTCACAGTGCACACATACACGCGCACGTACGCATATGGCTGTAATAATTTTTATGAGGCACCGTTGAGGCAATTTTAAACACCCTGGTTATTTTGCCTTCAATGGCCCTCGGTAGCAAAGTGTGACCGGCCACTGATGGCCCATGTGAGGCATCCGGACTAGGGCCTTAATAAAGTTAGGGAAAATTAGGTTGGGTCCGATCAAAGCCCGAACTTAATTTTCGCACGGGTTACACTCTATGTTTTCCATAGACGGTGCGCGGAAAACGCCAATCAGGGACATTTTCCGCGCACCGTTGTCAACAAACTTACATGTGTAAACAAACCTAATGACTTCATGATAATACATTTTTTTCACATTGTACATATTCTTAAAGTATTAATAAACATGTGTAAAAAATATCGGAAAGTTAAAAAATCACCTTCAAAACGCCGCTCTAGACAACAATACTGTCTTGAGCGATAAATAAATGATCGACTGAACACTAACGTAAATACCTTAAATTTGGATCAAAAGTTTGAAAAACAGTTTTGAGAGGGTTAGTCACTAAAGTTCAGATAAAAAACGAATATTCATACTAATCTAAATGATTTCTACTTGCTTTCAAAAACTTCTAAGATGGAAGTACATATACGAAAGTGAAAAAAAACTTATGCTGCAGAAAAACACGAAAAAAACTCGAAAAATTATTCTTTCTCGAAAACTAGAAAATATTTTAGAATTTACATGGGGGTGATTTGGATAGGCATTGATACGAGGCATGTGATTCTCCTTCTGGACGTCACTTTTCGCGCCACCCTGTTATATACCGGGTTGCTAGAAATTAGATACTTTAGATAATTTTTTATGAGACCCTGCTAAGGGGTCACTCGTCATTAGAAAAATGCTACTCATTCAACGGGACTGCCCAAGTCTAGGGCTGATCGTCTTTCGACTGTAAATCTCAGTTTTTTTCAGATTCGCAGAACTTTTGCACTCCGATATTAGCGTTTCAATTTAGAATCGTGAAATTCAATCATTCGTGTCTGAATTCCCATCGAGGGTCGTTACGTTTTTCGTTACCCTCGTTTTATGGTTTCCGCCCGTGGGTATACGGTGGAATTTGGTGCAACTCGATAGCCGAGTATTTGAGCGAGCGGGACCAGCTGTCGCCGCAGGTGGACCGTAATTGATCACGGCGCAGTATTTTCTGCGATTTTTTTGCGCCACACGGGACCCGTCACGACCACCCTGAAAATATTTGGAAGAATCCCTACGTCACGCCGAGTTTTATGCCTCGTATCTGAATGCCCTTTGAAAAATATGAGCGCCTTCGTGAAACAATTCTTTTTTTTCTCATAATCTCAAAATAAAATAATTCAAGATTATTATGAGATAAAAAAAATCGTATGGTAGAAGAGTTCAAGATTATTATGAGATTAAACAATCTCATGACACAAGAGTTCAAGATTATTATGAAATTGAAAGAATCTCATGATGAGAGAATTCAAGATTATTATGAGATTGAAAAAATCTTATCGTAAAAGAATTCAAGATTTTTATAAGAATGAAAGAATGTCATCATAAAATAATTTAAGATTATTATGAGATTAAAAGAATCTGATAATAATCTCTTCATATCTCAATCCAATCTCTGACTTACCTCAATTTAATCTCTATTTTATCTCAATCCAACCTCTATCTTACCTCAATTTATTCTCTATCTTATCTCAACCCGATCAGTGTAGCGCTTTCTTTGCACCATTTACGTGTGGGGGGGGGGGGGGGGGGGGCGTTCGTCATATTGACTTCATGTTTAAAAATACTCGAAAATGTCTTCCTAAAAATCTGAAAAAATTCATGTTTCATGGTTAAGGCTTCTACTATACCATATAGTTTTCAAATATAACTTTCACCAAATTAAGAATAACGATAAACAAATTACCTCGTGAAAAAAAGTATAATTCTTCAAAAATTCATAACTCGCAGACAGATCTATGAAACTCAACGTGCAAAAAACCAATCAAAAGCTGACAAGTGTATCTTTTAATAAAAAAATATTGCGAAATATTATTATGAAGTTTGAACTCTTCTTTTTTTCCATGAACATATACATTTTTTGAGGTATGAATGTAGGAGGTTTTGGTATAAAATATACACATTTTTAAATATAAAACTATTTATTGTTACAAATTTTCTACAAAATCAACGTCGTCGTCCTCGCGCTCATCCTCGAAATAGTCAACTCGTTCACGAGGACGGAGTGCTTAGCCCACTTCATCCCCAGAGCGTCTCGCCATTTTCTAATCTACATCACGTGCACGCATAGACATGGTTTTTTTTATTCCATATAAAGTGAAATTGTACTCTTACTAGTACAAAAAACACAAAAGATGAAAAAACTTACCTGAGCTATCGCCTGACACAATGTAACTGTTAAGTGTAAATGGGGTTGAACTCGACGCACGACCAAATCCGTCCGCTCGCTCCGCTTCACTGGAAGGGACTGCGGACTGGAAACTTTGCGTGAGGGTTCTGCCCTAATGTACAATTTTTTCTGTAGGGGTAAGGTTTCGCCCTTTTGCTGGGTTTAAAAATAGGGGACGGTTGAAATTTCCGGCCAGGTCAAATTGAGCCCTCCCCTACACTAATCGGGTTAATCTAATCTTTATCTTATAAAGAATCTCATAAAAGAATTGAAGATGATCATGGAATTCAGAGAATCTCACAATAAAAAAATCAAATCATCCAAAGAATTTTACAAAGTGCAGATACTTTTCAGTCCGCTTATTTTTCATATTGTTATGTAAAATAATTTTTAATTTTCCCCCTTATGTCTTTGGAAGTTTTTACGATCTCATCGCTTTCACTTCGACCCCACCCTCGTGATTTTCTTATTCCCGGTCTCAACAGCCAATACCGCGTTTGCACAAGGGCACAGGGAAACTGTAAACACCCCCTGGCTCGCTAGGCGTCACCTGGCCAAAAAATCGACTATCAAAACCAAAGAGAATGTTGTTCGCCAAAATATACCAAGTTAGTCCTTTGCAGAAGAGCGCGAGTGCGAAAACTGTCCAAGGAAAAATATCGCGGTGACCACGTGCGAGTGACCGCCACTTTCGAATCGCCGGTAAATTATGTTGCTCGCTGTTCCATCTGAAAATAATATCTGCAGTATAGGTGAACGTTTATAAATATAATGCGGAACATCCTTCGTCTTCGATATAAACGTCCTTGAACTCGGACAAGTGCTACGGCTGCTGTTGCTTGTTGCTTCTGATGGTGCGAGCACCCGGTAAAGAGGCACGAGTAGGGAGAATCTTCATCTCTCTGTGCACACGGTTCAACATTTATTCACCGATCTTCAGGAGAGGTCTCTCCTCTTTCTGCCTCTCTCTCTCTCTCTCTCTCTCTATCTCTCTCTCTCTCTCTCTCTCCCTATCTCTTTTACTCTTTCCGAGGCAATGCGAAGATGCTTCTTCTCTCGATGTTCAACATACCGGAACGCCGATTCGTGAATAGATAAAGAGATACACGAATGCTGCATAAAATCCTCCCCGATGGCTCGGTTCCGAGTGCAAAAGTCTTTGCATATTATATACTCACATTTAACATTTATATATATATATATATAAGTACCGACAAGTATGGGATAATATAGGCGCGGTTTTGTATTGGATTATAAATACATTGGAAGGAATTACGATAGAAAATATTACCGGGGTGTACTAGCAGCTCAGGTAAAATGCATATGTATACACGTCTCTTTTATTCGCAAATACACAAAAGTAAGACAGTCCTACATCCTCATATGTATCTACCAGATATGTAAATATGAAACCGGAATTTTTGTATAGAAAATACACGTTTATTGTATGAAAATGATGAAAAATATTTTATTCGAAGTATTGTTCATCGCTAGCTATACATTTTTCCCACCTGTCTGGCAATTTGTGGATGCCACATCAGGAAAATTGTTGCTCTTTTGAGGCAAACCAGTCATCGAGCCATTGTCGTACATTTTCGTAAGAAGTGAAGCGATGCTCAGCGAGTGCCCGTCCTATCGATGCAAATAAGTGGTAATCGGTCGGAGCCAAGTCTGGTGAGTAAGCTGCATGCGAAAGTATTTCCCAACTAAACGCCTCAATCGTTTCCTTGACCAGTTTTGCTGTGTGTGATGATGCATTATCATGAAGCAAAATCACTTTGTGTTGCCTTTTTTTATATTCGGGTCGTTTTTCACGCAAATCTTGATTCAAATCGATCATTTGTTGTCGGTAGCGTTCAGTATTAACAGTTTCGCCAGGTTTTAGCATCCAACAATGCTTGCAATTCGCTGTCTTCAAACTTTTTCGGTGGTCTCCCATGTTTTTCGTTTCTCACGTCAAAATCGCCACATTTGAATTTTTTAAACCACTCAAAGCACTGTGATTTACCAAGAGCATGCTCACCGTAATCTTCGACAAGCATTCGCTGCGATTCTGCAGCAGTTTTCTTCAAATGGTAACAGAAAAATAATGCTATCCGCAAATCGTAATTTCCAGGCTCAACATTCGATATGTTCAACGCTATAACAAACTATGTTGGGGTATGAAACTTGTATTGTTGTGAGTTCAAAATCTTTGTCAGACGTCAACAGAGCAAATGACGCCAATGATGCGACTTGACGGTAACTACATAGAGAGCTATGGCCTTCTATGGGCAAATTCCGGTTTCATATGGTATATATTGAGTTGTTCAAAAAGTAATGTCGGTTTTCGTAAAAATTAAAGACAATTTTCTCATAATAAATAATTAATTATTGAATTATCGTGTGCGGCAATTAAGTTCGAGCTTTGATCGGGTCCATCTTAATTTTTCCTCACTTTATTAAGGCTGGACTGAAAACCTCACATGGGCCATTAGCGGCCGGTCACACTTTGCTACCGAGGGCCGTTTAAGGCAAAATAACCAGGGCCTGTAAAATTGCCTCAACGGTGCCTCATAAAAATTACTGCAGACATATGCGTACGTGCGTGTGTATGCACTGTGAAAAAGAAATGTTTTATTGCAATACATCTGAGGCTTAGAATTCTGTCGCATATTTTGACACGTTTGATCCCGCGTAATGTTCTAATGAACGAACAACATGCGTGTTCGTACTATGTCACAAATTCTTTAGTCAAGCAATTTATACTGATTTGCCCCTATAATAGCAATGTCTGGTAGTATTGGGGAAATAGCTACTAGGAAATCTACAACTACACCCGTTAAAGGCTCTTATTTGGTCTCCGTACTTAGACCATAGTTTTAGTCAACATACCTACTCTACCATTCCCGAATAGGGGCCCGGTCCGGCTCTTTTATAGAAAACCCTACTATGGAATCCACAAACAATCCCTTGAAGGCCCCCAATTGTATTAGGGGAATTGCAAGCATTGTTAGATGTTAAAACCTGACGAAACTGTAAATACTGAACGCTACCGACAACAAATGATTGATTTGAATCAAGCTTTGCGTGAAAAACGATCAGAATATCACAAAAAGCAACACAAAGTGATTTTGCTTCATGATAATGCACCATCACACACAACAAAAGTGGTCAAGCAAACGATTGAGGCGTTTAGTTGGGAAATACTTTCATATGCGGCTTACTCACCAGACATGGCTCCGTCCGATCACCACTTATTTGCATCGATGGGACACGCACTCGCTGAGCATCGCTTCACTTCTTACGAAAATGTACGACAATGGCTCGATGACTGGTTTGCCTCAAAAGAGCAACAATTTTCCTGGTGTGGTATCCACAAATTGGCAGACAGGTGGAAAAAAATGTATCGATAGCAATGGACAATACTTCGAATAAAATATTTTTCATCATTTTCATACAATAAACGTGTAATTTCTATACAAAAATTCCGGTTTCATATGTACATACCTGGTATATGATGATAATTTCAAGAACTGTCTTGTCGCCAAAAGGGCGCATATGCGTGCGCGTACTACGAGGCTACCTCTGCGGTTGTACCATAGGTAACGCGAGATGAAATCTCATTCGCGCGTTCGATGCTTGCGAGCATGTAGCCGCGAAGAAGCGGTGCATTGCCCTCGGTACCCGCGAGGCACAGAAGACTGCTCGTCTAACCGATCCGCGGCCATACTACATATATTCGTTTTCCTCTTCTTTCCTTATCTTCCTTACTCTTCATCTCTCTCTCTCTCTCTCTCTCTCTCTCTCTCTCTCTCTCTCTCTCTCTCTCTCTCTCTCTCTCTCTCTCTCTCTCTCTCTCTCTCTCTCTCTCTCTGATTCTGCACCTCCGATGTGCTCGCGCTCAGTACGACCAATGGGAACTCACCAAAGTGCCTATGATTTTGTTTCTTAAGGAGATACCGGTACAGAGACCGTATCGATTGCCCAGAGAAGAAACGACGCGAACTGCGTGAATTTATCGCGGTTCGATTCTGCCGATTTGCCCCCACTCTTCTTGTCCAGCAGTCGCGAATAGTGCAACCTCCAGGAAGACGAGTGAGGCGGAAGGCTTTTTTTTATAGCCTCCAATCGAATGGTGACCTTTGCGTGGAATATCGTGAATACCGCATCAAAATTTCAACTCGCCCTTCATATATATATACACATATATATATATATATATATACAGGGTGGACCACGCAACGTGTGCCCCTCTTTTACGACCAAAATATGCGTTGCACAAAAAAATGTTTTATACAAAAGTTACATGGTTTATAAGGCTACACTATGTGGTGCATTTATTTTTTTTTATAGGTGGAGGCGCTTCGAAGATTTGAAGGTCAACTTTATTTTTTCAAATGGAATGCTATATTTTTTATAGCGTAATATGATAGAGTATCGAATTCTGAGTAAAAAAGTATAGAGCTTTATTAGCCCTAGAGTTAATAGCTAACGAGTAATTTCACTTTATTACTTTAAAATTTTCTTCACGTAATATCAAGTTGGAGATTCAAATCTACTACAAATTTCTGAATGGCAGTGTTTACATCACAGTGTTTATCAATATAAACACATTTACCACATCACACACACTTATCATGATTCACAATCTTCTCAATGATTGTAATCCAGTATTAAAGTATCCTTCGGTGATTGTGCGTGATTATTATCAGAAAGATAAAAGTGAAAATGAATGAATGAATCTCCAACTGGTAACTGATATGTCAACAGAAAATGCGTACTTGCTGCCGATAAGAAACATTGGTATCGTAAGAAATGAAAACCGATCAAACAAGTGTTTACAAGTCGAGGGTCATCACTTCGAGCATCTTCTGTAGGTAGACCCAAACCAAGGTTAGTGGATCCTTTGAAAGTGATTATTCCGATATTTTTCGATTTTTCGACTATTTTCATACTTTGCGTGACTAGAATGACCTTGTGTTGTAGGTCGCTGAATTCGTCTTAAAATCGGTAATAATGTCATCGAAAAAAAATACACGGTTCCATTTTAAAAAGTGGAGTTGACCTTGACCTTGAAAAAATATGGTGGTTCAGTATGACGGCCTTCTCGAACACTGAAACTTTTGTCGGAAACATTTTTGGATATGATCAATAGTTTGAGTGCTATTACTCTGTAACACTTTATGTGCCTCACCCTGTATATATAGATCCCATACAATCCTTCATAGCATTCTCTCCGCACTTCGTGAAATAATATCGTGGCATCGTGAAAGATCGAGAAATCAATTTCCACGCGCGCGGATACATTATGAGATTTCTGCCGTTCGATTATGATCGGAGGATAGGATGTATCGGGATTACTCGTTGGTGGTTGTTACGTTGAATGGAGGGGAAACATAGATATTTGCAGGAAATGCTGCGCGATGAGTGTATGCGCGTACACGTGTCTATATGATTTCGTACGCCGCAAGATGGTAATCTGTACAGAGCTCGCATATTACCGCGGAAAAAAAAAATATATCTATGTGTGTATGTGTATGTAGACATACGAGGGAGGTTCTCACTATATATTCCTATATGCACGCGTACTTTCGATAATCCGAATAACAGCTCTGTATGTCCATATGGGAGGTGTAACGTTTAAGGCTCGCGATGAATAGAATAGGGAGGATCCTACCAGAAAATTACAGAGCTAAAATCACCGTTGCTGATCTTGCTTGCCCCCTTTTTTCCGGTTTTGTTCTCGGTTCCGGTCTCCCTCCGGAGTCGAATTTTATCGTGCTACTTCTGACCTTAAAAAAATCGATATCGTTCAACATTGATCGGTTAAACGAACCTTTAAATCCTAACAACTTTGACTAAGTTTCCATTTTAGATATACGTTGCAATTCCCATTTTAATTTTCAAGATCGCCGAGCACTTCCGTGAGTTCAAACCGGGTTCTGTGCGAGAATGCCTCGGGACGTCCTTAAAGTATCGCTGAGCTTTCGTAAGAACGGACCTCGTGGCGCCACTTGGCTATTGCTGTTGGTTACTCTTGTTATTAGCACGGTACAAACTTCGCGTCGAGATTTTCTCATGCGTGTGCTGTTTGTGTGTGTGTGTACAACCCACGCAGGATAGCAAAAACGAATGCGTTTCTACGATACAATCATGATCCGAAGGCAGACAGACCTTGTTATGTAGAGAATAAAATATTGTTGCTTGAAATATACGAGGCAGTCTGAAAACTATGGATAATTCATATTTCGTTTGATTATAATATTGTTGATGATATAAATGATAATTAAAATACAAATAACTGTCCTTACTATAATAATAGTCATTATATTAGGTGTATGGCTTCATTTTTACAGATTTTTTCTTAATATTTACAGGTCTTTTGTGGTTTTGAAAGGATCGGACGCAAGGTTTTAGAACACTGAACGACAAGTCTACGTGAGTTACATAACCTCTCAGAATAGCAGAGTTTACGATGGCAACTGAGGAACAGGACATTCGGCACTGCATTTTATACGAATTCCAACAAAGAAAAAATGCTTCTAAAGCGCGAGAATCAATTTGTATTGTTCTTGGTGCCGACGTTGTGTCTTATGAAACGTGTAATTATTGGTACAAACGTTTTAGAAGTGGTGATTTCGATCTTAGTGATCAGCCGCCCCCTGGACAGGATATGAAGGGTGTGCTTTATTACGAACTCCTGGAAACTGGTCAGACGGTGACTGCGGAACGCTACAGCCGATAATTGAAAAAACTGAGCGAAGAACTTGATCAGAAAAGGCTATTTACTGGGCAAGGAAGCAGGCAAGTTATACTGCTGCATGACAACGCTCGACCTCACGTTGCTTGCGCGACTCAGAAGACCCTCTTGAACTTGGTATGGGAAGTTCTCCCGCACGCGGCACATTCACCAGACTTGGCCCCATCCGACTACGATTTGTTCCGGTCAATGCAGCACGCCTTAGTGGATAAACAGTTCAAAACGCTGGACGATGTGCGTAAATTCGTCGATGATTTTATCGCCTCTAAGCCTGCAAGTTTCTATCGCGACGGCATTCGTATGTTACCTGAGAGATGGCGCAAGGTCATAGAAAACGATGGACAATATTTCCAAGATTAAGTTGGTTGTTCTCTATTTTTTTATATTAAACAAATTTTCTGAAAAATCTGTAAAAATTAAGTCATACACCTAATAGTATAGACAGTTATTTATTTAAACTTATTTCAACACGAAAAAAAAACGTATTCTCTCAGATTCTAATTGACAGATCCAGATGAACTAACGTGTCTCTCAAACGGACGGACGAAATTTCCGAAAATTATAAGATATCCTTTCAATATTGTATTCCAGCCCTGTGGGTTTAATGTTACCCTGAAAAAATGAATGTAGACCCTATTATTTTTCAATACTAGTAAGATTAATATTTGAGGATCATTAATATGATGCTCCTCGTTATTATTATTTTTATCATTAGCATAATAATAATATTCACTACTATCAACATTATCATCAGTGTCATTATCATACTAGGATTAACCGTTATTTGTATAATAATAATTGTTGTACGAATTTTTATAAAGACTAATACGACTTTGGTATAAATTTTTATCAAGGGTGTCTTAAAATAACCTGACACTTTAATTTATTGATAAAACGTATTATTTAGTTGAAAAGCACGAACATTTTAATTTTAATATAAGGTACAAACATGGATAATTCACATCGCCGCGGCGCGAGATAACACGACCATGAAACTTCGTCTGCAATAATTGCATTGTTTCACAGTGCATTTTCGCAATTTCTATGCGTTGCTCGATCATGCAATTCTCCATGACTAAACTCCATAAAACTCCATAAAAAAACTGGCACCCAATTTAACATGTCAGGTCATTTTGAGACACTCTTTATATTGTTTAGAAGGTTCAACGTACAGAATTCGACAGGATCCATCAAGAATCACATCCGATTCTGTTTTATCAAACAATTCCTAAAGAATTACCGCATTATCTATACCGATATATTATATTACCGATTGAAATTGGATTCGTACATTGGATTCCAATGGAGAATCCCGATTATAATCCAATGTACGAACGTGACGTTTTAGTAAAGGGATCCAATGCGATGACCTATTGGATCCCTGTCAGGAAGTGGTGACAAGTATGGGAATCCAATTGGATCCCAATGACAGTTTCTCATCGTGCAATACTTTCATTTTTTGCTCCACTCCATGCACGAGTGACTGCGTAAATTGCCTCCTTGATATTCAACGACTTCCAGAATGTCAACACATCACTCCAATCAAATTGGACATTACGTTGTGCGCAAAAATATAAGTTGCGGGCGCCCGGCACGGTTAATCCGCATCCGGTTAATCAAGGCTTTACTGTACGAAGTAAGTCGTACCGAGTCGCGTATTTACCCGTATCATTACCACGAAGTATTCGAATAAACGCGCTCGCGTAGTGTGCGGTCTACGATCGCGTTCCGCTTTGCCATAATTGCGCGACTTCGGATCAATCGCGGGAAAACGGCGTTTGACCACAATTGAACTTTGTCAATTACTGCACGCCTCGTCTCACCATTGCACTCCCTTGTTTTTCGACGAGCAATTTAGCTCCGGGGCTGACATGTGCCAAAACGTTTTGAGAGACAAGCAGCTGTTTTGGTCGTTGTCCTATATACGTGACAGAAGTAAGCCGCACGTCGGAGTAACCTCGTGTCAGGTCGATTATCAGCGTGTCACGATTCAATCGATCTCGTGCGGCTAAAAATAGAAATGAACTTAAGGGGCAATGTCACCGTGTTGGACCGAAAACTGACGCGGCTACTTCGAAGTTGACTTGAACGAATTTTATTGAATACTAGCCGGAGTTACCCTCGCTTCGCTCGGATACAGCCAGCCAGGTTTTATCAATTGTGAATTAAAAAAAATGAACCTTTAAATACAGAAATTCTAAAGCTAAACTAAATCATCATATTCTCAATACAGTTGTATTGAGGTCGAAGATCCCGAACCTTCTGGGACATTCTAGAACATTCTCGAACATCCTGAAAACATTCTGGAACTTTCTAGAACATTCTAGAGCATTCTCAAAGATTCCGAAACATTCTAGAACATTCTCGAACTTTCTGAAAGATTCTATAACTTTCTGGAACATTCTCGAACCTTCTGGAAGAGTCTGTAATATTCGGGAACATTCTCGAACCTTCTGGAAGATTCTATAACATTTTGGAACATTTTCGAATCTTCTGGAAGGTTGTTTAACATTCTGAAATATTATACATCATTCTCGAACATTCTAGAACGTTCTGGAACATTCAGGAACATTCTGGATAGTCTCGGCCACTTTGGCACTATTGTTATTTCCAAAAAAACTTCTGTTGCCAAATTCAATGGTATAAATAATGAAACCGTTGTATGCAATATCGTCTGCAATATTTTTTTTTCATCTTTGTGTCTTTCAGCGCGCGTTATGCTGCTGAGTTTATCAGTGCAAAGAACAAAAAAAACAACATTAACATTTGCTGCTAAGTTCGTCGCTTAAAAAAATTAAATCGTTCCATGCAATATTGTGTACAATATTTTTTTTATAATTGTGCTTTCGGTGCATGTTTAGCTGCAAAATTGATCAGTGAAAGTAACAAATTAACAATAATAACCTGTGCTGCTAATGAAGCGGGAGCCGCTTCACCGACTTCCCATGAGGAGTTCATTGGGGCGATGCCCTATTTTGACACCCGTATCTCCGACCAATAGTGCATTTTCAATAAAGTATATACCTGCCAAAAAAACAATATTTAATTTAAATATGATCTAGTTCAATCAAATAGGTTTCTTCCTTATCTCGCGGCCTACTATGACCCTATCTGTTTCAAATATTTTTTTTATTAGTTCAAGCTATTCTTTTTAAATATTAAATATATTCAAAGAAGATGAATAAAGACAAACCCCGATATTTCGTACGAATCCAAGAAAGGAATATAGGTTCATGACATAAAAGTGCGGTGAAAAAAAGTTAAATTATTTTTCGTTTTTTTGCCACTAACAAGGCTGTTATTTGGAAATAAAAAGAAAGGTATCGTCGTGCCTTTTATTAAGAGGTGCGCCTATTTATGCATAGAAAGACTAACCATTTTCCTCAACTACAGAATGTTACAACAGTCTTCTAACGAAAAAAAAGCCATGAGATTTTTGAGAAACTAAAATCGTGTACCATTTTTCCGTCTGTCTCTTTTGTTTTATCCTACCAGATGAAACCAAATTACAGGTTTATTAGGAATAAATTAAATATTTAGTTATTAGACGATATTAAAATGATCTTGATTTGAATAAATAAATATATTTAAAATAAATAATTTCAATGATGGAATGCAATAGGAAAAAATTTGATTTCACGAAATAAAACGCATCTAGTTGATATCAAAAGAATTTTTCTGTCAGAGCAGTTAAAAAAAAAAGTAGAAAAAAATCAACTTTCTCTTTTTCCTTCGTTTCGCCCGGATGTAACCGTGTCATCCTTTAATTGTCGCAATAATAATTCTTTCTCTATATATGTCTACATACTTATGCATACGTACAAACATACACACACATACACCAGAGCTCCCGCTGCGATTTTCATTCGCTTCTCGCTGTCCCCTGAGCCTTCGGGATACGCCACGATCGTTGTTATAACAAGTGCTATTTATCGTACCCCCGGAGGCTCCGCGTTGCATAGGATTCACGTGCCCACACTTGCGCTATTGCAAATTCTTCCTAATCCAACCGATTTATCCAGCAAGGAAAGAGGAAGGGCGAAACGGCCACCGCAATCTTGGACTTCTTCGTGCATGAATCTTTCTCCATTTGCGGATTGTAGCAGGAGTGTGCTATTCCCTACGTGGAATATTGAGCGGAAGGAAGCACGAAGTCCTGATTCTTCTTTTTGTTCTTCTTTCTTTTTTATTGCCATAGTCGTTTCGCTTGACTACATCTCTCTCTCGTAATATCCATACCGTATAAATTACCATTGAAACGTCGTGAACCCCGCTGCGTAAACGACCACACGCGACAGTATTAGAGAGAGGGTGAGAAAGAGAGGAAGAAGAGAGAGAGAGAGAGAGAGAGCCCCTCCATATTTTTACGTCTTCTCGCTACCTTTACAGTCATTTTTTTCACGAATGATTGATATCATCGGATAAAAAAAATAGCGAATTTACAAGAATAATGGAAAGTTAAACAAGCCTTTTCATGAACCTGGGATTTTTTCTTCCCTCGCACTTTGGAACTTTATTATTAACAATTTTCGTAATTAATTGGTTTTCCCAAATTCCGAGATTTATATATAAAATTGAAGAAAATAAATTTGGTTGTGGAATTTAGAGAAATTTGTTGTATCGCTCGAAATTCGGGACGATTATTTACGAAAAAATAATGTATATATGGAATTGAGAAGAATTATTTAATTAACCGAATTTATAGAAATTAATTTACTGTAATCATTTCTGTAAATAATTGGAATCCCCAAGTGCAATAGTTTATAGATGTTAATCAATGACATTGAATTATTTACAGAGATTATTAATAGTAAATAAATTTCTACAGAATAGAATTAATCAACCGAATTTATAGGAATTAATTTACTATTGGTAATTTTTGTAAATAATTGAATTCCTCAAATTCCACAGCTTATTGCTGCCAATGAATGTACTTGATTTATTTACTTTACTATGTATTTTATGCAAAAATGTAGGCCTAAAACATCTCGTCGAATATAAACAAATTATGGAGTAAAATGCGTTCCATCTAGATCGAAAACAAAAAAAAAATGATTGTCATTATCTATCAAAATTATAGTCACCGGTCCATTGCAATCACCGAATGCATTTTTCCACAAATAATCAATAGTTACCCGGGAACTTTTCATGATTGCGGAAAAACATTCTTCCATTATTTTACTCAAAGTATTTGATTATCTGAGTATCGAATAATTATTTTTTAATCGAAGTATCCAATTATCTGAGTATATTATGTAATTTAAGTGTAAGAAGACATTTGCTAAAAACGTTTGCTTATTATTTGAATCAACGTATCTGATTATCTCAGTATCTAATAGTTATTTGAATTGAAGTATCTTTACCTTAGTATCTTATCGAAGTATCTAATAATCGACTAATCTAAGTATCTAAGTATCTAATAATGGACTAATCTAAGTATGTGTGTATCTAATAATGGACTAATCTAAGTATCTACGTATCTAATAATCGACTGATCTAAGTATCTAAGTATCTAATAATTGTATTCAGCAGACGTTTTTCCCAGAGACCAGCTTACTCTTCTTAACGTGTACTTTGTTGATTAAGGGCAAGACCGATAACTCGAGGCTTAGATATAATCGGATATTCACGACTATGTGAGTCATCACGGATATGAAATAACTCGATTAACCGTACGACGTGATAAACATCGTGCAAGACCACTCCGGATCGGCGATGTTCTCCACTCGTTTTACTTGAGGCGGGCGATACTTTAAAAGATTACTAAAACCAACAAAAAAAACCCTAGTAAAATTTTAACGAATGCAATTTGGTGTCTGCATCTTTTTGTATACTTGGCTATTTAATCGCAATAATTTTCTTGGCGCGAAATTCCACGTGGAATCCCGAGACCACGTAGATTGAGATTATTATCGGTGTGCTTTTTTCTTCTTTCCACTCTAGAGTATTATGGGAAATTTGAGAACGAGGAAAGAGCGTCGGATGGTCATGGAACATAGTAAAGTACGAGATATGTGTAAATTCCGAAACCGACTACTCTTCCGTCTTGTTTTTTTTTGCAGTGTTCCAACGCGTTTCCTTGATTGCCCGTAATTAACGCGAGATACTTGAATAATCGACTGGAGCAAGTTCAGCGACTCCAGGCTAGACGAAGTTTCTTGGTGAACGTGCGGGGAGAAAAAAACTTGGTTTGAAAATCCCGAATGAGAAATGTACTTGATGTTAAATAAAACGTATTTTTCGACAACCCCTCTTGCCATTTCCGGTCTCCTACGATATTGTATTGGACGATGAAAAAAAACAACATGCATTCTCTTTTAATATCAAAATAATTTAATATAAAAATAATAAATAATAAAATAAAAATAAATAATAAAAAAATACAAAAGATTGAAGAAATTAATGATCATTATTGTAGGAAAATAATTAAAATTATGATTTTTATTTGTTAGTCGTTGAAAACTGTATTCAGATACAATTGTTGATTACTGATCATTTTAATCATTAAAAAAAATTATTTCATTAATGATTTTTTTAAATTTAATTTTTATTATTAATGATCTTAATCATGAAATTCTTATCATTCTTTTGTGTTTAGACGAGCACCAGTGATTCCTCCTTTAAAAAAATCTAAATGCAAAGCAAATCGTTTTTTATCTTTTTATGAAACTTATGTTTATCATAGTTTCTTCTTTATTTTGGAAAAATTACTTTCGTTCCTCAATAAAATTTATTAATACTTGATTTTACTGTATTTTACTCATTGTTATTATCATTATTATTTTGCATACTTTTATTATAAAATAATGATTATGTATTATTTAATTTCGTTTCGCTTTTTCCCAGATTAGGTATTTGACGATCTTTCTGGTGTGATAAATTTGGAGAAAAAGTAATAAAACACGGGTATCCCGATAGCCAATATCCCCCCGCTTGGAATATCTCTCACCTGGAAAATTGAGTTATTGCGGGGTGGGTGTGTGCTGTTATGTAAAATGTAGGATGACCAGTTCCTCGTCTTCCACCCGCTGCTTTCTCCAGCGTGACATCCAAAATGTGTAATCTTTAAAGACCGCCAAGACCTTCCGACTTACTCGTTCATTTCTCTCCTCGAAATATGCATATTAGCTCCCGATTTATACCATCTACAAATTCGTAATTATATCTGTCGAAATAAATTGAACCGAGTACCAATTTCATCGAAAATTAACGTCATCCGCGGACGAGAAAAGAGGGAAAAAAAACTATGAATCAAAACAAAGTATCCGTTGCGTTTTACACGTAAACATTTTTTTTTTTCCTTGTATTTTCTCGTCATAGCCAGACACAATTTACATCCAAATGTCGCAGTGTCACATCCGTAAGAACGGTGAAAGTCGAAGCAGCTCTTGCGTTACTTGGCGATCGTGGCGGACTTCACGTGCCATTCGCTAACATAAAAAATGGGAAGACAAACGGTTCCTGTGGGAGAGTGAGAGAGAAAGGGGGAGAGAGTGTGTGTGAGAGAGAGAGAGAGAGAGAGAGAGAGAGAGAGAGAGAGAGAGAGAGAGAGAGAGAGAGAGAGAGAGAGATCCACAGTATCGTTATTAGGACAATAAGGAAAGTTTACTTACTTCGTGACATCCCCCGCCAACATCGTCTCATTGTTATACGAGCAAACGTGACGGATCAGCGATGACGAAAATCCCGCGGATCGTGGGAGGTGCAGATACACATTTCGCGATCTCCGACTCCCAACGTGAAGGATACGAGTTTACGATGCTTCTCGGTTTATTTATATTTTCTCGGGCTGCTTTTTTTTTATTGTTTCTCCTCCGCTTTCGCCGTAATGCCAAGGTGACGAATTCGTTTCGGCGTTTATGGCCGCCAGTCCGTGGTTAAGGCTTCTTACGCAACTTGCGACGATGATTTGTATTTCGTAACTTTCATTCTTATGTATGCCACACTGTTTATTACGCTTACAGACATACACATATGTATATGTACATGTAATATATATATATATATATATATATATATATATATAGTGGGTGAATCACTAGAAGTTAATTACTCGAAAACAGCTATAAATGTTGATGTTAAGGCCTTGCAAATGAAATACCTTTTCGATGAAATACCTTTTTTATTTATATTTATTTATTTTTCAATTTTTTTTATTAATTATTATTATTAATTTGTTTATTTTTAAATAATATTATTTTATTTTTTTACTTTTTATTTTATTTATTATAAAGAAATACCTTTTTTATTTTATTGCGATAAAATGAAATAAAATAAAAATTATATAAATAACATATTTCAACTATTTAATAAACATACCATTTTTTAATTTAATATGAAATGAAAAAATTGTATATTTATAAAATAGTTCAAATATGTTATTTATATAATTTTTATTTTCATTTATTTTATCGAAATAAAAGAAAAATAAAATAAATAAAAATAAATTTTTAAATAAAAAATTTATTTTAATTAATATTATTTTTATTATATTGTTATATATATTTTATTATCCTGCGGTGTGATGATGACGGCGTGATTCTCGCGGTAGCTCACACGGAGACAAATGGCGGCGGGAGGCGATCGTCATTACGTATGCAATCTCTTCATGATCGAGAGAGATTTCTTCGCACTCGTGTCGTATACAGTTATATTATGTTATCGAACGTTGCTCGATTTAATCTCATTTTCATCCCAAAAGTCCTCTGAATAATTTAGGCTGCCATGATTACATCACAGTGTGAGCATGATGTGAAAAAAATGGAATTAAAAAATGGCCAACCAAATTTTGGGGGCTCCCATATGAGAGGACGTTTATATGAGATATTCGAAGCCCAGTTAAATTTTTTATATATATACTCGTACATAAGTGCAAAAGGATATTAATTTGCACATATCCATATACAGGGTGGATCAATAACTATTAGTACCTTGGATATCTTCGAAACTATAAGGTTCACAGAAATATTTGCTGAAATGAAATTGCACAGTACGAAAGGGGCCATCCGATAGCGATAATAGTTTTTTTTACAGGTGGAGGTACTTCGGACATTTGAAGGTCAACTCCATTTTTTAAAATGGATCGGTATGTTTTTTTTTCTGTATCATGAAAGAGGAGCTTAAAACGAGTTCAACGACCTATAACATAAGGTCATTGAAGGTCATAGAAAGTACAGAAGTACTTTCGAAGTACAGAAACGACTGTAACTTCTTTACCGTTTGAAATTTTTTAATCATATTTTCACACAATGTAAATCAAAGTTATATTTTAAAATGTATATCATGGTTGTTCAATAAAATTCAGTTTTATACACAAAAAAAAATTCTTAAACATAACCTTACTTTTAGCCGTCTCAGGTGTATGTAAGCCCTTAAGAAGGCCGAAACTCGTTTTGTTATTTTCAAAAAAAAAAATGTTACGTTTTTCACACGCAATAGTATGTGGCCCAATACTTTTGCACGTTCGTTAAATAAAAAGTGATGGACAATCACATATTTAAGAATAATATCTATGCTTATAATTAATTGCTTTCAAATATAATTAAATACGTGTTGTCATAACTCGTTTATTCTTTTTCCCACCGTCGTATTTGAATGCAATATGCCTGAAAAATAAGATGACCCAAAACCTTTGCACGCCACTGTATATATAAATATATATATATAGGTGATTAAGAAGACATTTGACTCCTCGGAGTATCCTATCGTCCCTATTCTTATCCCTTATGGTCTTTGGCTCTATAATTCCTTATTTCTCATTTATCCTTATACGCACTTTTTTTAATCTGCATTTTTAATTTTATATTAATTTTGTTTATATAGAGCCATTTTTATTTAGTTCTTGTATCGAGCCACTTGTTCATTTCTTTGTACTTTTCTTCTTATTGTACGAAGCACGAGAATGGTGTGCCAGATAAGGTTTTTTCCTGCAGCACAAATAAACGTCTTCAAAATCACCATTAGATAAACGTAAGTACATTCATACGAAGATCACTTCAAGAAAGGTCCTCAAAAGAGACAGGTGTGCTGATAGCCAACGTTACATAGACATGTACGTAAAGAAGAGCGTGAAATGTTCAGGTCAACAAGCTCGGGCACGTCGTAGACTTTGAATTTTACGCAAATCGCGTGTACTCGATGTAACGCGATATTCTTCGATTCTTATATACATATATTTCGAAGTAGGTGTACTGTTTTTACCATACGTACATATTCTTCTTTACCGCAGGGAGAACTTTTCATCTTGACGCAAAGATCCCTCTCTCTCTCTCTCTCTCTCTCTCTCTCTCCTCTCTCTCTCTCTCTCTCTCTCTCTCTCTCTCTCTCTCTCTCCCCTGTTGGAGGTGAGAGCACGCGCTTCGAGAGAAAGCCTTAAAATGTTAAAACTGCCGTGGAATTCTTGATTTACGACAAAGAAATATAACTATACCCTGGACGAGAGAGGGAGAGAGACCGATTTTTCGAAACTCGCGCAACCCTCGTTGTTCTCGTCTCAAAGAATATTTATACCTCTTGGATTTTATTTTCTCGCCATAGACGGGCGTTGCCCATTTACATGGGCTCAACCCGCCCGGCCTGCCTCGATGATTCTGCCAATTTGCTACGTTTTTCGTATTTCCGTCAGCACCAGCGACAGCAAAAATGACTCTCCGGGTAACTCTTCTACGCGCCTCGGGGCACACGCCTCGCTCTTTTTTTTCGTTCTCACTTTTTCTCCAGTCAAGGTATTTTTTATCGCAGGAACAAATCTGAAAATGGTTCAGTTTTTTAAAAAAATGATATCAATTTTAGCGGAAATCGAATGTTTTCATAGATAAAATCGATTTCCATTTAAATAAAAAACAGCGTCTTTCTAAATAAAATCCATTTTATTTTGAAAAAACAGTGTTTTTTTTTGTCAATTTTAATTAAAAAAAACCGACTCTTTGTTCTAAAATCAATTGAAGTAAAATAACAGCGTTTTTTTTCAATTAAAAACGATTTTTTTTTCGTACATAACATTATTTTTTAGTTTTATTAATGTTGTTTCCATACAGTTCAATGCTCGTATTTTCTAATTAGAGAATCCCAAATTCATTATTTAAAAAAAAAGTAATAATCTTCGCATACTGAAACTCATTACGTATTTTTTGTGTAGATAAAAAAATAACCTGATGGTCATTATTCATGAACATATGAATCTTGAATCCTCGTTAGGGTAAAAAATATCCGGGTCTCGGAGGCTCCAAGCGCAAGAGTTTACATTCCCTTAACTAAAAGCTTGAATCGACAATTAATTATTCTCTTGTACTCGTCATTTCTGAGTGCGAGGACAGTTTGGGTCTTGTGGGAAGTATATTGCCTAGCAGTAAAAATTTGTCCCAATACAGTATATACACACACACACACACATATATATATATATATATACAGGGTGTGGCGTAAAGAGTAGTCAACCCGTTACCTGTGGTTGGGGGGCATCATGACTGTTCAGAAAATCAAAATTTGTGTTTAGTAAAAGTGTCATGGTTTTCGAGTTTTTGCCCCTTTTTTAAATTTCATAAATAATTACACACTTGGTCGTTCTTTTCGATGGCATGATCACAAATCAAGGTATTTTCTCAGTCTGTTTTTTGAGAAGTACTCTTTGATAGATGTGCTATCCAATGTAAACGTTTGTTTTTATACTGCTAGCTTAATTTTTTTATTATTCAAAATTTTTATGCAAAAATTAGTTGGACGAAAAAAAAACGAAACTGATCGCCCGTGGTGTAAAAAAAATTTATGGTGACCTGGCACACAGGTCACCATACATTATTTATGAAATGAAATTTCAAAAAGGGGCAAAAACTCGAAAACCATGACACTTTTACTAAACACAAATTTTGATTTTCTGATCAGTCATGATGCCCCCCAACCACAGGTAACGGGTTGACTACTCTTTACGCCACACCCTATATATATATATATATATATATATATATATATATATATATATATATATAGCAACTTCGGAATCAGAGACCTTTCCCGCCAATGACAGAAAATATGTGGGGAAGGTACATTTATATATACAGTACCTGTCAAAAGTTTCCGATCACATCGGATTGCTAAATTGCTAAATTGCTAAATTTCAATTGCTTTGGATAATTGCAAAATCATATTATAATAATATAACTCATTTTTTAGAGCTATATAGTATCTTTAAACAATAAGAAATAAAATGAATTACATTATTCTAATATAATTTTGCAATTATCCAAAGTGAACGAAAACTTTTTACTGCTACTGAATATATATCCAGTGGGTAAAAAAGTATTTGCACATCGCCTGTTTTTCACATTATCCTACGAACAAAAGTAAAATGCTTTAGCATTTTATTTGAAATTGCCTGCAAAATGGACAAAAGTTATCGAACAAAACGGCGGATATTTTATCTAAATCGGGTAATTCTAACTATGTTCATTTCATTGTCGAAATAAAGCGAAAAAACGCTCAGAACTTTTTACTTCATCTAATATTTATTATGGGGTCAAACAGGCTACTATTGTTCCACATAGAAAGGTCCTCGGAGTCCGATGTCTTCAAAGTCTTCTTCCGCTGTGTGCACATGAAAATGCAGTCTTGCGCTTTAGCCAAGCTCGTCAATGTTTCGCGCAGTAAAAAATCTATTTTCGACATATATATATATATAATGTGCGTGAAATAAATGCGGGTACTCCACGTGGTAGGGCATACATATGTACGCGCCACAGAGATCCTTGATCGAGCCTCATGTTCGAGGCTACAAAGGCGACGCGAGACGCTCGTAAAACTGGCTCGTCTCGTGCAAATCGTTGCATTAAGACGTTTTTCTCTTATTGTTGTTATTATTATTGTTATTTATTTTTTAACGCCTGCGATGCGCGGGGGCATCAAGGGATTAACAGTTATATACGAGGCAGAAGAATTTCGTGGCAGCTGCAAAGGATCCTCACGGTCTAAAAGAATATAATGAGATTTAACCGCCGCGGTCTTTAAAAAGTCTTTTGATTGGCGAATAAATGTTTGGCCCCCGCCGCAAGAACGAGATGATATACTCGTTCTCTCGCGCTTCGGAGATCATTCCACCAAATTTATTCGCGTTTGGTGCATTTTTTTGTTTTGCTCGACCACCCGCTACATACAGATATTTCGGAATATTTGCTTTTTGTTCGGGCTTGCTCGCGATATGTTCAAGTTTATTCTTGCCCTCGCTTCTCTTCGACCACCCGATACAGTTTGGAAGTTTTTTTTTCTCCAGTTGAACCCTTGAGATTTATCAGGATGAATAAAAAGGAAAAATTGTGGAATAACAATAGCACGAGAAAATACCAAAATAAAGTTGAAATAAAACAATGCAATTTAAAAAAATTGATTAAAAAAAATACGAAAATATAAAAGTGTAACAGTTAAATTGAGATAAAGAACAAACAAATATAAAAATTATATCAAATGATCGTAAAAGTAGAAAATGAAAAAAAATATATATACAAAATAACAATAATATTACGAAATATAAACATAAAATGAAAATACATCAGAAAAAATATAAAATAAAAATAACACAAGACAAAATTTAATAAAATAAGAAAAGATTAATAAAAAACGTCCAATAAGTGTAAATAGTGAAAATCAAATAAATTGCTATCTCTAAAGTGAAAGCATACGACGGTACAGTACCTAGCAAATTCTGAGCAGGGCTTCGAACAAAGACTGAGGCAGAGAGAGAAAGAGAGAAAGAGCGAAAGAGAGAGAGAGAGAGAGGCCAAGAGCAAGATAGCAAGAGAAAGTGCAATACAGTTCCACTACAACATGGTAATGTCACATTGTTCCCGAGGGCACACCGAACTCTCGACCCTTGCTCGCTTTTATGCGCACGTGGCGAACAAAACGCCTTAACTCCCAACGAACCACCACCCCGGTCGTTTTCGTTACGCCATTGTGTTTCTCAGCGCACTTATTGTGTGCAATCGTCGAGGTTCCCTCGATGCGATTGGAATCCACCTACGTGACTATGGCAATCTGCTCACTCTCTCTCGCTCTTTCTCCCTCCCGGGGTCGATGAAAGAATTGTTTCACGAGATCTTTTAGGCGAAAGTTAACTTCCGGTGGCGAGAATAACCAACGATTGTGAGCTCTCAATTGTTAACGTCATTTTCGTCACCCAAATTTGTAGAAAATGGGTTAAGGTTATTGTGCTTGAGGAGAAAGAAGATTTCGTCAGTCGCTGTCATTGGGGTCTAGATTTTCGGTTTTGACTTGATGCACATATTGGTGGACCACCTTATGGTTGCGGGCGTACGCACTTATTGTGGTAATGAGTGCTATTTTCAACTTATATTTCCTCCGTAGCCATTTCGAGGTCGGGCAGGAGCATTAACATGTCTGCATACGTATATATATATATATATATATATATATATATATATATATATATATATATATATATATATCTTACTAATATTATAAAATGCATGTCTGTCTGTACATCAATTTTTTTGGACTGTAATTAAGGTGATCGTTTGAAAAAAATCCACAACGTTAATGCATTTTTTCAAAAATTGTATATCGTTAGAAAGTGCATGTATTTAAATTACTTTTCGAAGTTTTCCATTAAAAAGTATTAAGGGTGTTGTTCGGTGTTCGGGCTTCGAAAAATTGATTTCGTGTTTGAAAAAAAATGATCGATTTTTAGCTTTTTTCCCCGGCATTTTGCAATAATAAATATGTTTTAATCAATCGAATCTTTCCAACGTTAGGTTCACATTTTAATAAATTATATTATGTAAACATGTTCCTAATTTGAAGATGATCCATCAATTGGTTTTTGAGTTATGATGCCCGCAAATTGAAAAAAATGTCGTTTCGAGAAAAACACGTTTAAAGTTTCACAAACGAAAAACTCAAAGTCAAATGTGTTTAATCAAATGATGAAGTGTCTTACCGATTAATCGGCGATTCCAGCACCATACAGCAGTCCTGCCTCTTCCTCATGCAACTCTTTTGAAGCTTGCATTTCCTCTTTACGAGCTTTTCGAGCTTCTTTTGTCTCTAATAAACTTCTTCTATTTTGCCGAGCCACGCGCATCTGATCCATTTGCTCGGCATATCCGTTGCCTCTGTCTGCCAAGTACGATTTGTAGTTCATTAATAACCATGAGTAGGGCTGAATTTCCTTCATTGAATAAAACAGCAGCAAGAAATGCCCCTACCTCGATTATTTTGTACCCAGAATGGAGATGTTTTGGAGCTAATCGCCAAACGGTCAAGTTTGGGTTTGTTGGGTTATGAAAACTAAAATTTGGGTTATGAAAACCCAAACAAACCCAAACAAACTACCTAACTGAGCGCTCGTGGATACCTGAGCGCGTTTGGGCGTCGAGCGAAGAGTCTTTATCATTTATATATTATACATACCGTTAGAAGGAATCCGAATAACGTTTTGAAATTTTCAGGGTGTATTCTTAAGATATTTTGCTAAGGATTTATGAAATTTAAAAACATTGATTTTTTGAAGCATCTAAAGTGGTTGCCCGCCTTAAGAAGCGTAGGAGATGCTCTCCGGGACAGTTCATCTGAAATAAAAAGGGGAAGAAGATTCTGTTAGCGTATGACAATATAGAGTTTGTGTACGAAGGATATTTTTCACATTTCAATTTTCAACAAAATCGCAGCAGTTTAATTAAAAAGTCATCAGAAATTTGGCAAATGTGAATTGAATTAACGAAATTTTTCATCCTCTACCGGAATCGATTGAACAATAAATTCTCTAATAGCAATAATAGTCCTGTAAAAAAATTCTCTTTCTCAAATTGTATGATAAACGGGCTTGTTATTTTTTATACAAATAGGTACTTTTTATTTATTTATGAATTATTTATTTATTTGCGAGTATAAGCTACAGCCCCCGCACGTTCGATACATATGAGTGAGTCTTTTCCATTTAAATAGTCTTTGAATCTTCGCTGGGGCATTGAAGGAAAAAACTTGTTTCGCAAAAGATATGTGCTGGAATGCGAGTGCATATACATCGTCACGAAGCGATTTTAAATGAGAAAGCAAACTCGAAGGACACGCCGCGAAATTGCCTGTACCGTAAAAAAAAGCTCGTCGGATAGTTTGAGGGTGAAGGACGTCAGTCTCTCGTTACACGTCTCGGAGTGTACTACACGCACACACACACACACACACACACACACACACACACACACACACACACACACACACACACACACACGCACATACACACTTATACGCATGCGTATCGAGTGTCTTTCGCGCGTAAAATCGAGACTTGAGATTTATCTCTGACTCTTCTTCAATTGGTTCTTCCTTTCGTCTCTCTCACTCTCTCTTTCTCTCTCTGGTGAATACCACACTCGCGTACAGCAGTAATTTACGCGAGAATATTTTTTTTCATGTTTTTCAAGAACATTTTTCGCTCGTAAATTCAAGAATGGAATCCACTTCTGTACGCTCAAAGTACGTACACGCATATATATATCGCTAACAAGAATCACTATAACAATAGTAATAATAATAACAAAAATTCACTAATATTTTCTACATAATAACAAAAATATATAATATTGTATCTCTGTGCTATTGCACAGAATTATTATTATTTCTATTATTATTATGAAAATAAAAGTGACAATAATAATAATAACCTCTACATAATAATATCTATAACGATAACACTTGTTATTCGATCTACAGTGGGTAAAAAAAGTATTTGTACACCGCGTGTTTTTCAAATAGTTATTTTATTTTTTTTCGAAAATTTTTGTCGAAGTTTTCATTTTTTTTCGCAGGATAATTTGTAAAAACACGCGGTGTACAAATACTTTTTCCACCCACTGTATATGTCACTGCCCCGGATTGTTATTTTTTTAAATGTTATTCATAAATCCCCGACGAAAACAAAAAAAATAGGAAGTGCGTTCCACTGAGAAATAAAATCTTATAATAATAATAATAATAAGACATAAGAATACGAGTATGCTGTCCAATAATGCATGGATTAAATATCAGACGTTTTCAAACAGGTATTATCATACGGATGGGTTCCATTTTTCTCTTTTCTCGTAAAGATTAAGCAATTTTCATAAATAATTCGTGGTTTCTTGTAGAGCACGTTCGGTCGGAAGATTTTATCGGCGGACCGTTTGATATGGCAGATAGAAGCGTCGTGCTCCGAAATGTCGAGGTTACCTCCAAGTCAGGTTGAATGAAAATTGAGAGAAAGTAGTGGATTTTCGATATTTTTTTCACTTTTATAATTCCAAGCTCATTTCGTAAAGGCAGTTTCATTATCGCTGCGCCTCTTCCATGTCAGAGGGGCGCAGGTGTAACAGGATTCGTATTAATTTATAAGGAAACAGTGGCGCCTGAGTTGTCGGGAATTTATACCGCGGACGGCCAATTTGAATCATTTGAATTTTTTTTTTGTATGCAGTTCGGATATTCGTCGTCATTTTTACACAAACGGATGAATTTTTCAAGTGGCTTTTCTGTCATGAACGCGGTATCCCAATATTTACATTAAGGCTGGATATACATTTACAACGATCAGAAAATCGATTTTTTTTAAACTATGGAACTATATATGCAGAATATTTTCTTTTTTTTTCCCGTCTAAATGTAAATTCTGCCTTGATATTATCAATATCAATATTATATAAATAATAAATTTACATTAACTACTTATTTATTTAATATTAATGCGGTTACTAATATTATATAAATAATTATATACGTAAAAAAATAGTTTTTAATTTGACAAGATATTATTCGTATTTTCAACACTTTTTTCAAAAACGTTTCATGTCAAATGCCGATGATCACCAGCATTTGTAAAACTTTGCTCAATGAGCAAACAATTAATTCGCAATCTTTTCTTTTTTCTTAACATTCGCGCGATCGATTGGCCTGTCGGTTTTTTTCTTCCCTCGATGCACGGTTCTCCTCCAGTCTTCGGATCGTTGTGAACGCAGCACCTCAATGCAATCGCCGATTAATTTACATGTCGGAGGGTCGATCGAGCAGCCGATCTCGCTCAAGGGCTTCGATCTCTCTGGACCGCCCATAAATTTGCGTTACCGATCGGTCATCGTTAGCCATCTAAAAATAAAACGTACGCGTCCGTACTTATATTCATTGCCGCATAAGTTTTACTCCCTGTTACGCAAAGTCGTTGAACGATGAGGGTGAGGCCAATAGTGAAGGGTGAAGTGGCGAGGCGGGTTTCGTTGCTGCGATCTCGTAAGATCGTTCATCTTCATTCGTGCATAATACCAGGGCCGCTGCCGATGCTTCACATACCAGCATGTGCGTATTTATAGATCTATATATTTCGAAAGATGATTTTGGAGACTTTCGACTACGAGGGCAGTCCTCATAGTAGCCAACTGTCGTCATACTTAATATTACGTAAAACCCAATGTCTTCGAAATCACCTTTGAACAAGTGTACGTATATCCACGTGGAGGCTACTCCCAGGATCGTCCGGTCCTCTAAAACAATGATTTTTTAAAAATAGAAGACCTGTTTTTAACAAAGTCGAATGTGCTGGTAGCCAACATTACATGTTGGCTACCAGCACATTCGACTTTGTCGAAATATTATTTCTTAATATTTCGTTATTTAATTAATATTTCGTTATTTAACATTCGAAATATTATTTCTTAATATTTTTCTTAATATATTTCGAACCCGTTATACCTAATGGGTTCGAAAAAATATATATATATCAAGGTTGTCCCAAAATTCATGCAAGATTTGGATTTTGCACCATTTGTGCGGTAAAGTGTTGCCATCGAAAAAAAGAAACAGCGTGACAGCTGACAGTTCAGGGTGCAAGATTTGGATTTTGCGCCATTTGTGCGGTAAAGCTTTGCCATCGAAAAAAAAGACAGCCTGACAGCTAACAGTTCAGGGTCATTAAAAATGGAGCGCTACACGAAAGAACAACGCGTTTTCATTGTTGAGCAATATTTTGAGAATAATGAAGGTTTGGCAGCTAAAGTTTGCAATTTTCGTACAAAATATGATCGGAATAGTGTTTCAACTTCATCAATTGCGAAGAGATTAATTTAAAAATTTAGGGAGACTGGATCAATTAGTGATCTTAGACACTTTGGCCGTCTTTCAACAAGTCGTTCAACACAAAGCATCGAAGCAGTTCGTGAGAGTATTGCTGAGAGTCGTGGAACATCAATTCGGCACCGTGGTCAAAAATCGGACATTTCGAGAAGCTTTTTCAAGCATGAAGATGGAAATCTTCATGCTTACAAAGTTCAATTGACTCAAGAACTGAAGCCTGCTGACCATGCACAGCGAAGCGAGTTCGTTGAATGGATTATGAAACAAGTGGATGCTGATTTTTCAAACAAAATCATCTTCAGCGATGAGGCTGATTTTCAACCTGATGCCTTCGTTAATTGACAAAATTGTCGCATTTGGAGTTCCGAAAATCCACGAGTGATTGTTGAGAAACAAATGCATATGCTATTCCATATATAACCCTATACCTTATGAATCAATAAAAAATACACAATTTTTAATTAAACACCTGTGTTTTCTATCAAAATTACTTCTTGCGTGAATTTTGGGGTACCCTTCATATCTATATCTCTATATATACATATATTGTAACGAATCTCATTACTTTTGGCTTCAACTCTACTCGCCTTATGATTGTTGTTTCTCGCGGGTGGATTAGCTACCTATCAAATTCTAACGACAGTTGCCCCCTCCTAAAATGTATCGGTTAACGATGAGGAGAAATAAAATGAAGAATTAAGAAGAGAGTGCCACTCACCGCTGAGCCGTCGATCCTTTAAGATTGTATAGTCATACTGTTAAGTGTTGACTACGTTATAAAACAAGTAAATGTAAGGTTAAATTGTAAATGAGATTAATCACCAAATACAAAGTGTAAAATAAATAATCGGTGTATTTGATTATTTGGGAAGTGGGGATCAGTTGGGGAGCCACTCATTCGACCGATGCTGCTGGTTGGCGAGAGTAACCCCCTATTGAACCCAGGTATTTATAAACCATAATTTTATTTTGTGCGTGCCCCATCAAGCCGAACCCGGCATTGATAAGTAAAAAAAGGGAGTGGAAGTCTTGAAGGAGTTACGTTACAATATATATATATATATATATATATATGTCAAGCGGCAGTTTTCGGGACTTTTTGAGAGAACTATCGGGTGTTGGTGGGACACTTGGCAGTTTTCAGGACAGACCTGAAAGAATTTTTTTGTCGATCGTTCATTAACAGGACAGTCCTGATAATGTACGATACATATAAAAAAAAGTTTTTCTACGTTTTTCGAGAATATGCTAAGGAAAAAAGTTTTTTAGGCCTCAATTTTACTACCCATCATTAACAAAAATGTCAGTGTTTATATAGAGCTCGAAACCATGATTCAGTATAATTATATGTGTAACGTGTGCTTTCGAGACAGATTTATTTGGCAATCGGTCGTTATCAGGACAGGCTTGGAAACAACCGTACGATCTCTAAAATTTTGTATAACTTCGTTCTACTATTATATATCGATTGCTCAAAGCGGTTTTTTAAAATCAAACTTTCTTTATCGGGACATTCTCGAAAAGGGAAATAATAAGTGAAATTTTTTCGATCGGCCTTAAGGTAAAATTTGACTCTAAACGCTGTTATTCATAGATGTAATCGGATTGTACGCAAGAAATTGTAGAGTTTGAAGGTTTTGTTATATTTTGAGAATATCCTAAGGAAAAAAATGTTTTTTAGGCCTCAATTTTACTACCCATCATTAACATAAGTGTCAGTGTTTGTACAGAACTTGAACCCGTGATTCAGTATAATTATATGTGAAACGTGTGTTTTCGAGACAGATTTATTTGGTAATCGGTCGTTATCAGGACAGACTTGGAAACAACTGTACGATCTCTAAAATTTTGTGTGACTTCGTTCTACTATTATATATCGATTGCTCGAAGCGGTTTTTTTAATCAAACTTTCTTTAACAGGGCAATCTCAAAAAATAAAATGAGTGAATTTTTTTCAATCGGACTTAAGGTAAAACTCGACTCTAAAGCGCTGTAACTCATAGATGTAATCAGATTGTACACTGGCTTGGTACGAGGAAAGAAAACGAACGACGTTCAGATCTGATTCCATTTTATGTGGTGTTTGTTCTTCCGAGACTATGTGTTTCTTCATTGCGAAATATACATTTTTCGTGAAAATAACGCGAGCGAAGAATTCACTGGCATGTGATGCAAGACGTGCGTGTAAATGCAATTCACCGACGACAATATGTAATACATTTGTCGCATAACATCGAAAAAAGGAGACGTATTCTGTGCAAAGCACACCGATGGTGGCCGATAGTCAGTTCGGATACTCATGCTTCACGGTAAGTACATTTTTGAATACGTTAATGATTTAAATTTAATGAAATTAATTCCATGCTCTCTCTCTCTCTCTCTCTCTCTCTCTCTCTCTCTCTCTCTCTCTCTCTCTCTCTCTCTCTCTCTCTTTCTTTCTCTTTCTCTCTTTCCCTCTTCGTGTATCGCTCTGTATCTCTATCTCCCAACTCTCTGTCGGCTAGTCTCGCACGTCTCGATCGCGTGACGGTTTTCGCGCCCCCGAGTCAAACGGTGCCTTTGCCTCGATGTATATGCGAATTTTGCGAGGTCGTTTATGTTTTGATAAAAGTCAAGTGTGTGGCTTCGGAGGAGGGGATTACCTTCTCTTCTATCCACGCATACTAATGATTACTAAACAGCATGAAGGAGCCAGTCCACTTTGAAAATTTCAAAAAATCGATTTTTTTTTACTGTTTTCGAAAGTACATACATTCAGAAATATTCTGTCAATGTTGTGTCAATATTGCCGATTGAGTTTAGGTAAGAGTTTTTCATAGTATAAACTTCAAACGCATTTTTCTCGAAACAACGTTTTCAAAATCTAGCTCCATCGTATCTCTAAAACTAATAAACCGATTCTCTTGGAATTTGAACCACATATTATAAACATGATTCGCAACAAGATGACCCTCGATGGTTTTAAAATTATGATTTTTTCCTCTTTTTTTTGCGACAAAATGCGAAAAAAGCGTTTTTTTACTTTGTTCGTTTTTCATCTGCCATTTTTTATTTTTTGATAAAACTTTATATCCGAGGGTCATTTTATAGCTGGTGTCATACTGAATCTAATGGACTTTGATTTTTTTGTTTCAGACAAGCCGTTGCCGAGTTGTGATGGAGCTACCTAGCCCACCTATTTTTGAGGCGTTACGTTAAACTATAGTTTTTGTACTTAAAAATGAATAAAAATGAATTAAAATTTTTGTTTTATGTATTTCAAGACTTTATTTATCAAGTCCAACAACTTTTATATTCATATCTTTTATAAAATCCTAAAAAAAAATCGCGAAAATAGCCTTTTTTTCGTGGCTCCAAAGTGGACTGACCCCTTAAACTGTTTCCCGAATTCATATTATAGAATTTATAATATATAAGCTAATTATATAATATAATATGTAACTTCTACTCTGTTACTCGGAAAAAATAGTCAAGTTTGCTGAAAAAGTTCCAACTGTGAAAATTTTGAGAATACAAATTTGAAAGTATTTTATACATTTTATAATTGTTTCAAAGAATTTTATTTAAAATTTAAGTAAATTTAAAGAAACAAAGTAAATTATCATTTAAAATGTATATCATACCATTGTGTTCCGTTCTTTGATTCGATTAGAATTTGAAGGGATTATAAATATTATATCATTGGTAAAACTGATCTAATGAGTTTTATTGAAAAAATTATATTTATGTAACGTTATTTTGCTATGAATAAGAAAAATTCAAGGATGAAACAAAGTGGTTTCAAGTTCATTCTGTTACTATTATTCCCGATGATATGCTCACTCCATGCTCTCCTGGAAACTGGCAATACAATTGCAGGGACCTGAAAAATGCTTATCTCTTGGTAGTGCTGCCCCGAAAACTGCCAATACGTATTCGAAAAGTCCTGAAAAATACCGATCCCTCTAAAATGTGCTGGAAGCCGCTTATATATGCGAAGACCTGAAAAAGACCCATTCGTCCCATAATGTCCCGGAAACTGCCAATTAATCGGTAGTCCTGAAAACTACCAGTACATACTTTTTGTTGTATATACCTTTGATGGGTTTTATATCTTTGATGGGTTTATATAATGAAAAATCGTAGGGGTGTGCGGGTACTCGATTCACTCGGGTACCCGATGTTCGGGTCGGGTCGGGTACCCGACCGGTTACGTTTTTGCATTACTCGCCACTATCGGGTACCCGAATTTGGTCATCGGGTACTCTCTAATTTCGGGTACTCGTAAACGTCGAGTACTCGTGAACTTCGAGTACTCTTAAACTTCGGGTATTCGTAAACTTGAAGTATTCGTAAACGACTCGGAGATCCGTATTTATTATTTATATTTATTATTTATCTAGTCGTTTCGATCGAATAATAGGAGAAAACGAAAACTCGCAAAAGGCGATAAAACGAAAAAATGATAATACTGTAAAAATCTTTTTTCGTCTCACTTTTCTATTCTTTGTCTTGTTTATGTTTCGTGTTTCGCTTGTGTACAATGTAAACCCTTGGAGCTTGGGAGCAAACGGCACAGCTACTTCTGTCTCTCTCTCTCTCTCTCTCTCTCTCTCTCGCTCACCACCAAGAGAGAGAGAAGAGAGAGAGAGTTCTTTCTCGCGACTTGACTTCATGCATTGCCGCACCGCTCTTATAGTTTTGTCTGTCTCATGCACGAACTATTCGGCTTTTTCGATTTGTTGTGACAATCGTTATGTTGCTGAGCAAGCGAGCACTCGTAAACGTCTCGTTATTTATTGTTTTTTGTTTCACTTAATAATTTAATAATGTCAATCACGAAATCTTCAGAATCGAGTGATAATCGATTGATTGTTTATAATCTTTAATCTTTAAATGAAGATAAACTATCGGAAAAACTTTTCATTACAAGAATACAAAAAACTTTTTTGTATACTTAATACTTATATTTAATATTAAAATATTGAATTAATATGAATATGAATATTAAAATTATTGAATTGATTATTTTTATTTCTTATGATCTCCAACCTATCGGCGAAGGATAGAGAACATAAAGCTGGAGTCTATTTACCCGAATATACTCGAGTATCGTCGGGTACTCGATAAAATTCGGGTACTCGAAAAATTCGGGTACTCGACCCGAATCATAGTTGAATTACCCGACCCGACCCGACCCGACTAATTCTGCTACCCGCACACCCCTAAAAAATCGTGAAAAATATTAAGGGCGATAAAAAATACGGAAATCGCGGTAAATTTATGCCCCTTGAAATATGGAACGTTACTGAACCACGTATAATAATAATTCAAAGAAACGAAGGAAATTATCATTTAATATGTATATCATAAGATTGTGTTCTCTTCCTCGATTCGACTAGAATTATTAAGGGATCATAAATATTATATCATTGATAAAACTGATCTAATGAGTTTCAGTGAAAAAACTATATTTACGTAACCTTATTTAGCTATGAATAAAAAAAAATGAGAGAATCAAACAAAGTGGTGCAGAGTTCATTCCGTTACTATCATTCCCGATGATATGCTCACTTTATATGATGAATAAAACTGCCCCCTGTGCTTGGAGAATTGTTGGTTAATGTGAGGTTTCAAAAACACCAAACACTTTGCATTGTCTCCGAACTTGTGAATACCTGCAAGGCCGTGAAAAGTAACATTCTATTTATACTGTCCCGAAAACTGCCAATATATATTTGGAGACATATAAACTACGCCATATATACTGTCCTGGAAACTGCCAATACACTTGCAGAGACCTGGAAAATGCCTATCTCTTGGTACTACTGTCCCGAAAACTGCCAATATATATTTGGAGACATATAAACTACGCCATATATACTGTCCTGGAAACTGCCAATACACTTGCAGAGACCTGGAAAATGCCTATCTCTTGGTACTACTGTCCCGAAAACTGCCAATATATATTTGGAGACATATAAACTACGCCATATATACTGTCCTGGAAACTGCCAATACACTTGCAGAGACCTGGAAAATGCCTATCTCTTGGTACTACTGCCCCGAAAACTGCCAATATATATTTGGAGACATATAAACTACGCCATATATACTGTCCTGGAAACTGCCAATACATTTGGAGAGACCTGAAAAATGCCTATCTCTTGGTACTACTGCCCCGAAAGCTGCCAATATGTATTCGAAAAGTCCTGAAAAATGCCTATCTCTCTAAAAGGTCCTGGAAGCTGCCTATATACGCGAAGACCTGAAAACGACCGATTCGTCTCATAGTGTCCCGAAAACTGCCAATATACCGATAGTCCTGAAAACTGCCATTACATACTTTTTGTCGTATATATACTTTTAATGGGCTTATATAATGAAATAACCTCCTGAAAAATGTTAAGGGTGATAGAACGTACAAAAATCGCGGTAAATATATGCCCCTTAAAAAAGTCCCAGAAACTGCCGTTTGACATATATATATATATATAACCTTTAATTTAAAGCGGCTATGTATGGATTCTTCGATATATATAGATTTATCCCGATCATGCTCGAACTAGATCGATAGGTTCTCGTTCCAGCATTCGCTCCGGGCTCAAGGACGATCGAAATTGTTCACTACGTGGATTACAATATGGCATCTAGTATTCGTATGTATGTATATATATAGCTATATAGTAAAATAATTGGGAACGTGTCACGTGTCATGATATCTCACAGAGTCCTTCGCCTGGGGTTATGCCTGGCCCTTTACAATTATTATTGATTGAAGAAAGTAAAAAAACTAAAAGTATGGTACGGAATGCATGCAGCATGTATCAGCATCTTGTTAAGCCAGCGTTATTTCATTTTATTGCTTGCACTGTCGATTTATATTTTTATTGTTACGTTATTTTATTTCTTGACCTCCAACGCATACCCTTGCTGGGTTGAAATTCCGAACGTTGAATGATCAGAACGCTGAAAATTCCAAATTTATTAGCTAGTACTCAATACTTCTGGAAATTGATAATTCCAAAATTTTGTAAACAGAATTATCATATAACTGAAAATAATTGTACTCTAAGGAATTTAATGACGATAATCATGGGACCGACTGATAAAGCGTCGGCGTGAAAACAGAGCACATAAAACAAGTATCAACTTCCCATAATTAGAGAGTCTATAGTTCCGAAAAATTGTAGTGTTAGAAATTCGAGTTCCTGAATGGCGAACATTTCTACAGGGAAAAGTTCCGAAAATAAGAGCATCGATAAGAATCATTGATAGCTAAAAATCCTTACGTTATACGTTGACAATAAAGAGTGAAGGATGATCAAAACTCTGAAAAAATTCTACTACGAAAGATCAAAACTCAAAAAGAATACTACCTCGAAAGATCAAAACTCCGATAGAATTTTACCCGAAAGACCAAAACTCCGAAAATCAGAACACCGTCAAAATAATAGGCTAAGGATGTTTTTTTCACATGCGTTACAGTTTTCGGAATTTTGAACGTTCTGAACGTTCTTTATCGGATTCTTACACTATCTTACACTATGCCAAGCAGCATTTTACATGTGCAAAATCGGCGTTCAACGTTTCTCGGCTTCAGTTCATATGGAACCCAATTTCCTTGCTTTTCAATCATTCCCAACGATTTTAAGCGATGTGAAATTGCTTGTTGAGTCACTTCTAATGTAAGTGCAAGTTCTTCTTGCGTTTGGCACGAATCTCCCTCTAATAATGCTTCCAATTCCGCGTCTTCGTACACTTTCGGCCTTCCGCTAGGTTCTTTGTCTTCGACGTCAAACTTACCGTTGTTAAACTTTTGAAACTACTCACGACAACTTCTCTCACTTAAAGCAGCCTCACTATATGCTTTTACAAGCAATCGATGCGCCTCAATCGCAGATTTCTTCAAATTAAAGAAGTAAATCGAAAGTTCCCGCAAATGACGCTTATTCGGCGCAAAACTCGACATTTTCGCACGAAAAAAATTATGTGATAGTGATACAAAATCGCTAATATTTTAAGGTTATGGTCTTGCCAGATGTCCAACCTTACGATATGACGTTTTACATCTGACAATTTCAACCATAACCTCCTGGTGGGGCCATCTTTTGTCAAACGGCGAAGACTTATTTGTACTTCCAATATTATTTGTTTTGAAGAATATTAATACCAAGTTTCAAGTCGATACACGCAGGGATTATAATTGTGCATACAAACTTTTACACCCCATTTCACTCTCATTGAAGTACATTTTCGAAAAATCCTTCTTAGTGCACCTCTACACCTTCTAAGGAATATTTGCCAAATTTCATGTTTCTATCTTCAGCGGTTTAGGCTGTGCGTTGTCTATATGTCAGTCAGTCATTCAGTCAGTCACGGAAATGTTTTAAATGTATCGATGTCATATAAATATAAACAAATTGATCAATATTACAAAATCGTACGAAAGAGCTTCGAGCATCGAGATCACGAATTTTTGGCACGGTTTGGTCCAAAAGTTAGGAATTCCGTCAGCTGAATGGAAAAGAATTGAACGATGAGAAAGAAACACGAAACTGGAGGAGGTGGTCGACGCATGCATGGACGCGTGCGAGGAGTGTCGCTGTAATTTATATACGTTGGATTACCGATGGATTTTCCTCGTCATAAATCATCGGGTTTGCATCTCTTGTGGCGAGCTGTATGGAATGCGTGTGGCGCGACGAGAGTGCAGCCTCCGAGATCGCGATAATACGGCGGATTACACGGGCTCTTTACCCCCGGCGTCACACCGGATGTATATACAGGGTGACTTTTATATTGTGGCCATGCTTTTTTTAAGGGTCTTGCGCGAGGATTTTGGGCACGGAAAAAATATGATTCTTAATGGTTTTTCAAGCCCTCTTCGAAAAAAAATATGGCAGATTTTTCTCTTCAATAATGTGTGCCAGAAAAAATAAGGCATTCCGAAAAGAAAGGGAAAATGCATTCCGAGCACATGAGAATGAAGTTTTTTAAATTCCAAAAACAAAACACCCCCGAAAAACTTAAATTGTGCCAGCCATCACGGTGAAAAAAATTATCAAAGATACGACTAAAAGTGGATAAGACAGGATAAAAGTAGTGAAACAAGCGATTAAAATCAGACGCGATCGTGCTATAGGAAGTGCTAGTCTAACGTCACAGCTGCAACTTCCGAATGTTCGGCAATCGCAAGAAGTTAATTGAGATTCCCATGACACGCGGATAAACTAAGGGATCTGAATTTGTCGCCAACCGAGGGCATTGCAAATTGGCAATATTGAGAATATTGTCAATTTCGAAAATGTTCGAGCAGTCCATACTCTGCAAATAATATTTTAAATAATTTGCGATTTGTCTTAAATTTTGGAGAAAACAATTGGAACAATAGACTTTAACGTAATTTAAGGTAAAAATATTGATTTTTTCCTACTACGCATATTATTATTTTTCTAATATTCATTAATGCGAGTGTTGTGTGAGCGTGTGCACACATGAGGTTGCATGAGTGCACGCGCGCGTGTGCGTACCATGGATTCATCCCACGTTTCGCGCGCGCACTGAACGCAGGTTCAGAGAGCGCGCTCCGAGGTTCGGCCGAAACGCATCGTTTGACGCGTTATTTGACGTTTCGGGTTTGTCAGCTGATATCTTTTGCCATCTTGGATATGCAAATTCAGAGCGCACGCGTCAACCTTCCGCCGAAACGCAACGTTTGACGCGTGATTTGACATTTCGCGTAGCGCCTGCGATGAATTTCTGCCATCTTGGGTACGCAAATGCGGAGCGCGCGCGTCGAACGTCTGCGGAAACGGACTGTTTGACGCGTGGTTTGACGTTTCGTATATCGCCTGCTATCATCTTTAGCCATTTTGGTTGTGCAAGTTCGAGATTCGGGACAGGCGAGCCGATTCGACGGTTCATGTATCGTCTGCTATGATTTTTATTTTACGCGCGGTTCAATATTTCGGGTCAAATAAAAAATTACAGTACGAGTCTTTGTCTTTTTTTCTTTCAGAAGACGAAAATGGAAACACATCAACGTTCTGGGAAAATTTGCCTTTTAATCATTATTTGAAAAGTCTCGAACATCGAATAAATCGCACTTTGGTAATTTTTTCAGACAAATTGACAGTGCCTTTATTTGAAACTCTTATTTTATCTGTGTTTACGCAACAAAGATTGAATCGATGTTGGCCATGGTTCTGGAGGCGTAAATCCGTTATTCCCGAAACAATGATCCGAGGCTCTCCTCGGCTATTATCTTGAATATGGTCGTACTGTGTCTAGAAGTTGAACGATGAAGCGAAAACAATAATAAGCGTTTTTGTTAATAAAAAAAGACAAATGCGGTGCATGTGATGGTACCGCGGTCCTCCATCGAAAATTCCTGATACGGAGGCCCGGAGCTTTTCGCCGCTTTTTACGATAAAAGCGGTGCTTCGAGGACGATAACAGGCGCACTTATTAATAAAAAAACTAAGATAAAAGCAATACTCGTGATGGTTCTGGGGTACTTGTTTAGATATTCCGGATATTATTGGCTCGAGTTGTCCGTCGCTTTTACCTTACTTTCGGTCATTTTGCGTCAATATCTATCACGACGCTCGGAGGACGATCATAGGCGCATTTGTTAACAAACAAAGATAAAAGCAATGATGATGAAGGTTTTGGGGGATTCGATGGGACATTCCTGATACGACGGCACGGAGGTTTCCTCTGCTTTTACCTTACTTTCGGTCATTTTGCGTCAATATCTATCACGACGCTCGGAGGACGATGAGAGGCGCATTTGTTAACAAACAAAGGTAAAATCAATGATTATGAAGGTTTTGGGTGATTCGTTGGCACATTCCTGATATGACGGCTCCGAGGTTTTCTCTGCTTTTACCTTACTTTTGGTCATTTTGCGTCAAGATCTATCGCGACGCTCGGAGGACGATTATAGGCGCATTTGTTAATAAACAAAGGTAAAAGCAATGATGATGAAGGTTTTGGGGGATTCGATGGGCCATTCCTGATACGACGGCACGGAGGTTTTCTCTGCTTTTACCTTACTTTCGGTCATTTAGCGTCAATATCTATCACGACGCTCGGAGGACGATTACAGGCGTATTTGTTAACAAACAAAGGTAAAAGCAATGATTATGAAGGTTTTGGGTGATTCGTTGGGACATTCCTGATATGACGGCTCCGAGGTTTTCTTTGCTTTTACCTTACTTTCGGTCATTTTGCGTCAAGATCTATCACGACGCTCGGAGGACGATTGCAGGCGCATTTGTTAACAAACAAAGGTAAAAGCAATGATTATGAAGGTTTTGGGTGATTCGTGGGGACATTCCTGATACGACGGCACGGAGGTTTTCTCTGCTTTTACCTTACTTTCGGTCATTTTGCGTCAATATCTATCACAGCGCTCGGAGGACGATTGCAGGCGCATTTGTTAACAAACAAAGGTAAAAGCAATGATTATGAAGGTTTTGGGTGATTCGTGGGGACATTCCTGATATGGCGGCTCCGAGGTTTTCCCTGCTTTTACGTTACAGTCAGTCATTTTACGTCAGGATCTATCACGACGCTCGGAGGACGATTATAGGCGCATTTGTTAACAAACAAAGATAAAAGCAATGATGATGAAGGTTTTGGGGGATTCGATGGGACATTCCTGATACGACGGCACGGAGGTTTCCGCTGCTTTTACCTTACTTTCGGTCATTTTGCGTCAATATCTATCACGACGCTCGGAGAACGATCACAGGCGCATTTGTTAACAAACAAAGGTAAAAGCAATGATTATGAAGGTTATCTGTTTATTTTTTTTATTTTAATTTTAATTTATTTTAAATTATTTTAATTTATTTTATTTTTTTTATTTTAATTTTTTTTTTTAAATGGTACAAATACGATAGCATTCTACCCAAAAAGTACCTAGAACTAACGCCTATCCATCAGCAGATCACACTTGCATAGTTAAGATGCCGATAAAATTTTTTTACAATTATTTGACAACAGTTAGGAGCCAGAACTCTTTTCGTATACATCAAACAATACAAATACCATAGCATTCTACCCAGAAAGTACCTAGAACTAACGCCTATCCATCAGCAGATCACACTTGCATAGTTAAGATGCCGATAAATTTTTTTTACAATTATTTGACAACAGCTAGGAGCCAGAACTCTTTTCGTATACATCAAACAATACAAATACCATAGCATTCTACCCAGAAAGTACCTAGAACTAACGCCTATCCATCAGCAGATCACACTTGTATAGTTAAGATGCCGATAAAATTTTTTTACAATTATTTGACAACAGCTAGGAGCCAGAACTCTTTTCGAACACATCAAATAATACAAATACCATAGCATTCTACCCAAAAAGCACCAAGAACTAACGCTTATCCATCAGCAGATCACACTTGCATAGTTAAGATGCCGATAAATTTTTTTTACAATTATTTGACAACAGCTAGGAGCCAGAACTCTATTCGTATACATCAAACAATACAAATACCATAGCATTCTACCCAGAAAGTACCTAGAACTAACGCCTATCCATCAGCAGATCACACTTGTATAGTTAAGATGCCGATAAATTTTTTTTACAATTATTTGACAACAGCTAGGAGCTAGAACTCTTTTCGTGAACATCAAACAATACAAATACCATAGCATTCTACCCAGAAAGTACCTAGAACTAACGCCTATCCATCAGCAGATCACACTTGTATAGTTAAGATGCCGATAAAATTTTTTTACAATTATTTGACAACAGCTAGGAGCCAGAACTCTTTTCGAACACATCAAATAATACAAATACCATAGCATTCTACCCAGAAAGTACCTAGAACTAACGCCTATCCATCAGCAGATCACACTTGTATAGTTAAGATGCCGATAAAATTTTTTTACAATTATTTGACAACAGCTAGGAGCCAGAACTCTTTTCGAACACATCAAATAATACAAATACCATAGCATTCTACCCAAAAAGTACCTAGAACTAACGCTTATCCATCAGCAGATCACACTTGCATAGTTAAGATGCCGATAAAATTTTTTTACAATTATTTGACAACAGTTAGGAGCCAGAACCCTTTTCGTATACATCAAATAATACAAATACCATAGCATTCTACCCAGAAAGTACCTAGAACTAACGCCTATCCATCAGCAGATCACACTTGCATAGTTAAGATGCCGATACATTTTTTTTACAATTATTTGACAACAGCTAGGAGCCAGAACTCTTTTCGTATACATCAAACAATACAAATACCATAGCATTCTACCCAGAAAGTACCTAGAACTAACGCCTATCCATCAGCAGATCACACTTGTATAGTTAAGATGCCGATAAATTTTTTTTACAATTATTTGACAACAGCTAGGAGCCAGAACTCTTTTCGAACACATCAAATAATACAAATACCATAGCATTCTGCCCAAAAAGTACCAAGAACTAACGCTTATCCATCAGCAGATCACACTTGCATAGTTAAGATGCCGATAACATTTTTTTACAATTATTTGACAACAGTTAGGAGCCAGAACTCTTTTCGTATACATCAAACAATACAAATACCATAGCATTCTATCCAGAAAGTACCTAGAACTAACGCCTATCCATGAGCAGATCACACTTGCATAGTTAAGACGCCGATAAATTTTTTTTACAATTATTTGACAACAGCTAGGAGCCAGAACTCTTTTCGTATACATCAAACAATACAAATACCATAGCATTCTACCCAGAAAGTACCTAGAACTAACGCCTATCCATGAGCAGATCACACTTGCATAGTTAAGACGCCGATAAAATTTTTGTACAATTATTTGACAACAGCTAGGAGCCAGAACTCTTTTCGTATACATCAAACAATACAAATACCATAGCATTCTACCCAGAAAGTACCTAGAACTAACGCCTATCCATCAGCAGATTACACTTGTATAGTTAAGATGCCGATAAAATTTTTTTACAATTATTTGACAACAGCTAGGAGCCAGAACTCTTTTCGAACACATCAAATAATACAAATACCATAGCATTCTACCCAAAAAGTACCTAGAACTAACGCCTATCCATCAGCAGATCACACTTGCATAGTTAAGATGCCGATAAATTTTTTTTTAAATTATTTGACAACAGCTAGGAGCCAGAACTCTTTTCGTATACATCAAACAATACAAATACCATAGCATTCTACCCAGAAAGTACCTAGAACTAACGCCTATCCATCAGCAGATCACACTTGTATAGTTAAGATGCCGATAAAATTTTTGTACAATTATTTGACAACAGCTAGGAGCCAGAACTCTTTTCGTATACATCAAACAATACAAATACCATAGCATTCTACCCAGAAAGTACCTAGAACTAACGCCTATCCATCAGCAGATCACACTTGTATAGTTAAGATGCCGATAAAATTTTTTTACAATTATTTGACAACAGCTAGGAGCCAGAACTCTTTTCGAACACATCAAATAATACAAATACCATAGCATTCTACCCAAAAAGTACCTAGCACTAACGCCTATCCATCAGCAGATCACACTTGCATAGTTAAGATGCCGATAAAATTTTTTTACAATTATTTGACAACAGTTAGGAGCCAGAACTCTTTTCGTATACATCAAACAATACAAATACCATAGCATTCTACCCAGAAAGTACCTAGAACTAACGCCTGTCTATCGGCAGATCACACTTGTATAGTTAAGATGCCGATAAAATTTTTTTACAATTATTTGACAACAGTTAGGAGCCAGAACTCTTTTCGTATACATCAAACAATACAAATACCATAGCATTCTACCCAGAAAGTACCTAGAACTAACGCCTATCCATCAGCAGATCACACTTGCATAGTTAAGATGCCGATAAATTTTTTTTACAATTATTTGACAACAGCTAGGAGCCAGAACTCTTTTCGTATACATCAAACAATACAAATACCATAGCATTCTACCCAGAAATACCTAGAACTAACGCCTATCAATCAGCAGATCACACTTGTATAGTTAAGATGCCGATAAAATTTTTTTACAATTATTTGACAACAGCTAGGAGCCAGAACTCTTTTCGAACACATCAAATAATACAAATACCATAGCATTCTACCCAGAAAGTACCTAGAACTAACGCCTATCCATCAGCAGATCTCACTTGCATAGTTAAGATGCCGATACATTTTTTTTACAATTATTTGACAACAGCTAGGAGCCAGAACTCTTTTCGTATACATCAAACAATACAAATACCATAGCATTCTACCCAGAAAGTACCTAGAACTAACGCCTATCCATCAGCAGATCACACTTGTATAGTTAAGATGCCGATAAAATTTTTTTACAACTATTCGACAACAGCTAGGAGCCAGAACTCTTTTCGTGAACATCAAATAATACAAATACCATAGCATTTTACCCGAAACGTACCTAGAACTAACGCCTATCCATCAGCAGATCACACTTGCATAGTTAAGATGCCGATAAAATTTTTTTACAATTATTTGACAACAGTTAGGAGCCAGAACTCCTTTGGTATACATCAAACAATACAAATACCATAGCATTCTACCCAGAAAGTACCAAGAACTAACGCCTATCTATCGGCAGATCACACTTGTATAGTTAAGATGCCGATAACATTTTTTTACAATTATTTGAAAACAGTTAGGAGCCAGAACTCTTTTCGTATACATCAAACAATACAAATACCATAGCATTCTACCCAGAAAGTACCTAGAACTAACGCCTATCCATCAGCAGATCACACTTGCATAGTTAAGATGCCGATAAATTTTTTTTACAATTATTTGACAACAGCTAGGAGCCAGAACTCTTTTCGTATACATCAAACAATAAAAATACCATAGCATTCTACCCAGAAAGTACCTAGAACTAACGCCTATCCATCAGCAGATCACACTTGTATAGTTAAGATGCCGATAAAATTTTTTTTACAATTATTTGACAACAGCTAGGAGCCAGAACTCTTTTCGAACACATCAAATAATACAAATACCATAGCATTCTACCCAAAAAGCACCAAGAACTAACGCTTATCCATCAGCAGATCACACTTGTATAGTTAAGATGCCGATACATTTTTTTTACAATTATTTGACAACAGCTAGGAGCCAGAACTCTATTCGTATACATCAAACAATACAAATACCATAGCATTCTACCCAGAAAGTACCTAGAACTAACGCCTATCCATCAGCAGATCACACTTGTATAGTTAAGATGCCGGTAAATTTTTTTTACAATTATTTGACAACAGCTAGGAGCCAGAACTCTTTTCGTGAACATCAAACAATACAAATACCATAGCATTCTACCCAGAAAGTACCTAGAACTAACGCCTATCCATCAGCAGATCACACTTGTATAGTTAAGATGCCGATAAAATTTTTTTACAATTATTTGACAACAGCTAGGAGCCAGAACTCTTTTCGAACACATCAAATAATACAAATACCATAGCATTCTACCCAAAAAGTACCAAGAACTAACGCTTATCCATCAGCAGATCACACTTGCATAGTTAAGATGCCGATAAAATTTGTTTACAATTATTTGACAACAGTTAGGAGCCAGAACTCTTTTCGTATACATCAAACAATACAAATACCATAGCATTCTACCCAGAAAGTACCTAGAACTAACGCCCATCCATGAGCAGATCACACTTGCATAGTTAAGATGCCGATAAATTTTTTTTACCATTATTTGACAACAGCTAGGAGCCAGAACTCTTTTCGTATACATCAAAGAATACAAATACCATAGCATTCTACCCAGAAAGTACCTAGAACTAACGCCTATCCATCAGCAGATCACACTTGTATAGTTAAGATGCCGATAAAATTTTTTTACAATCATTTGACAACAGCTAGGAGCCAGAACTCTTTTCGAACACATCAAATAATACAAATACCATAGCATTCTACCCAAAAAGTACCTAGAACTAACGCCTATCCATCAGCAGATCACACTTGCATAGTTAAGATGCCGATAAAATTTTTTTACAATTATTTGACAACAGTTAGGAGCCAGAACTCTTTTCGTATACATCAAACAATACAAATACCATAGCATTCTACCCAGAAAGTACCTAGAACTAACGCCTATCCATCAGCAGATCACACTTGCATAGTTAAGATGCCGATAAATTTTTTTTACAATTATTTGACAACAGCTAGGAGCCAGAACTCTTTTCGTATACATCAAACAATACAAATACCATAGCATTCTACCCAGAAAGTACCTAGAACTAACGCCTATCCATCAGCAGATCACACTTGTATAGTTAAGATGCCGATAAAATTTTTTTACAATTATTTGACAACAGCTAGGAGCCAGAACTCTTTTCGAACACATCAAATAATACAAATACCATAGCATTCTACCCAAAAAGTACCAAGAACTAACGCTTATCCATCAGCAGATCACACTTGCATAGTTAAGATGCCGAAAAATTTTTTTTACAATTATTTGACAACAGCTAGGAGCCAGAACTCTTTTCGTGAACATCAAACAATACAAATACCATAGCATTCTACCCAGAAAGTACCTAGAACTAACGCCTATCCATCAGCAGATCACACTTGTATAGTTAAGATGCCGATAAAATTTTTTTACAATTATTTGACAACAGCTAGGAGCCAGAACGCTTTTCGAACACATCAAATAATACAAATACCATAGCATTCTACCCAAAAAGTACCTAGAACTAACGCTTATCCATCAGCAGATCACACTTGCATAGTTAAGATGCCGATAAAATTTTTTTACAATTATTTGACAACAGTTAGGAGCCAGAACCCTTTTCGTATACATCAAATAATACAAATACCATAGCATTCTACCCAGAAAGTACCTAGAAATAACGCCTATCCATCAGCAGATCACACTTGCATAGTTAAGATGCCGATACATTTTTTTTACAATTATTTGACAACAGCTAGGAGCCAGAACTCTTTTCGTATACACCAAACAATACAAATACCATAGCATTCTACCCAGAAAGTACCTAGAACTAACGCCTATCCATCAGCAGATCACACTTGTATAGTTAAGATGCCGATAAAATTTTTTTACAATTATTTGACAACAGCTAGGAGCCAGAACTCTTTTCGAACACATCAAATAATACAAATACCATAGCATTCTGCCCAAAAAGTACCAAGAACTAACGCTCATCCATCAGCAGATCACACTTGCATAGTTAAGATGCCGATAAATTTTTTTTACAATTATTTGACAACAGTTAGGAGCCAGAACTCTTTTCGTATACATCAAACAATACAAATACCATAGCATTCTACCCAGAAAGTACCTAGAACTAACGCCTATCCATGAGCAGATCACACTTGCATAGTTAAGATGCCGATAAATTTTTCTTACAATTATTTGACAACAGCTAGGAGCCAGAACTCTTTTCGTATACATCAAACAATACAAATACCATAGCATTCTACCCAGAAAGTACCTAGAACTAACGCCTATCCATCAGCAGATCACACTTGTATAGTTAAGATGCCGATAAAATGTTTGTACAATTATTTGACAACAGCTAGGAGTCAGAACTCTTTTCGTATACATCAAACAATACAAATACCATAGCATTCTACCCAGAAAGTACCTAGAACTAACGCCTATCCATCAGCAGATCACACTTGTATAGTTAAGATGCCGATAAAATTTTTTTACAATTATTTGACAACAGCTAGGAGCCAGAACTCTTTTCGAACACATCAAATAATACAAATACCATAGCATTCTACCCAAAAAGTACCTAGAACTAACGCCTATCCATCAGCAGATCACACTTGCATAGTTAAGATGCCGATAAAATTTTTTTACAATTATTTGACAACAGTTAGGAGCCAGAACTCTTTTCGTATACATCAAACAATACAAATACCATAGCATTCTACCCAGAAAGTACCTAGAACTAACGCCTATCTATCGGCAGATCAGACTTGTATAGTTAAGATGCCGATAAAATTTTTTTACAATTATTTGACAACAGTTAGGAGCCAGAACTCTTTTCGTATACATCAAACAATACAAATACCATAGCATTCTACCCAGAAAGTACCTAGAACTAACGCCTATCCATCAGCAGATCACACTTGCATAGTTAAGATGCCGATACATTTTTTTTACAATTATTTGACAACAGCTAGGAGCCAGAACTCTTTTCGTATACATCAAACAATACAAATACCATAGCATTCTACCCAGAAAGTACCTAGAACTAACGCCTATCCATCAGCAGATCACACTTGTATAGTTAAGATGCCGATAAAATTTTTTTACAATTATTTGACAACAGCTAGGAGCCAGAACTCTTTTCGAACACATCAAATAATACAAATACCATAGCATTCTACCCAAAAAGTACCAAGAACTAACGCTTATCCATCAGCAGATCACACTTGCATAGTTAAGATGCCGATAAATTTTTTTTACAATTATTTGACAACAGCTAGGAGCCAGAACTCTATTCGTATACATCAAACAATACAAATACCATAGCATTCTACCCAGAAAGTACCTAGAACTAACGCCTATCCATCAGCAGATCACACTTGTATAGTTAAGATGCCGATAAATTTTTTTTACAATTATTTGACAACAGCTAGGAGCCAGAACTCTTTTCGTGAACATCAAACAATACAAATACCATAGCATTCTACCCAGAAAGTACCTAGAACTAACGCCTATCCATCAGCAGATCACACTTGTATAGTTAAGATGCCGATAAAATTTTTTTACAATTATTTGACAACAGCTAGGAGCCAGAACTCTTTTCGAACACATCAAATAATACAAATACCATAGCATTCTACCCAAAAAGTACCTAGAACTAACGCTTATCCATCAGCAGATCACACTTGCATAGTTAAGATGCCGATAAAATTTTTTTACAATTATTTGACAACAGTTAGGAGCCAGAACCCTTTTCGTAGACATCAAATAATACAAATACCATAGCATTCTACCCAGAAAGTACCTAGAACTAACGCCTATCCATCAGCAGATCACACTTGCATAGTTAAGATGCCGATACATTTTTTTTACAATTATTTGACAACAGCTAGGAGCCAGAACTCTTTTCGTATACATCAAACAATACAAATACCATAGCATTCTACCCAGAAAGTACCTAGAACTAACGCCTATCCATCAACAGATCACACTTGTATAGTTAAGATGCCGATAAATTTTTTTTACAATTATTTGACAACAGCTAGGAGCCAGAACTCTTTTCGAACACATCAAATAATACAAATACCATAGCATTCTGCCCAAAAAGTACCAAGAACTAACGCTTATCCATCAGCAGATCACACTTGCATAGTTAAGATGCCGATAACATTTTTTTACAATTATTTGACAACAGTTAGGAGCCAGAACTCTTTTCGTATACATCAAACAATACAAATACCATAGCATTCTATCCAGAAAGTACCTAGAACTAACGCCTATCCATGAGCAGATCACACTTGCATAGTTAAGACGCCGATAAATTTTTTTTACAATTATTTGACAACAGCTAGGAGCCAGAACTCTTTTCGTATACATCAAACAATACAAATACCATAGCATTCTACCCAGAAAGTACCTAGAACTAACGCCTATCCATGAGCAGATCACACTTGCATAGTTAAGATGCCGATAAATTTTTTTAAAAATTATTTGACAACAGCTAGGAGCCAGAACTCTTTTCGTATACATCAAACAATACAAATACCATAGCATTCTACCCAGAAAGTACCTAGAACTAACGCCTATCCATCAGCAGATCACACTTGTATAGTTAAGATGCCGATAAAATTTTTGTACAATTATTTGACAACAGCTAGGAGCCAGAACTCTTTTCGTATACATCAAACAATACAAATACCATAGCATTCTACCCAGAAAGTACCTAGAACTAACGCCTATCCATCAGCAGATCACACTTGTATAGTTAAGATGCCGATAAAATTTTTTTACAATTATTTGACAACAGCTAGGAGCCAGAACTCTTTTCGAACACATCAAATAATACAAATACCATAGCATTCTACCCAAAAAGTACCTAGAACTAACGCCTATCCATCAGCAGATCACACTTGCATAGTTAAGATGCCGATAAAATTTTTTTACAATTATTTGACAACAGTTAGGAGCCAGAACTCTTTTCGTATACATCAAACAATACAAATACCATAGCATTCTACCCAGAAAGTACCTAGAACTAACGCCTATCTATCGGCAGATCACACTTGTATAGTTAAGATGCCGATAAAATTTTTTTACAATTATTTGACAACAGTTAGGAGCCAGAACTCTTTTCGTATACATCAAACAATACAAATACCATAGCATTCTACCCAGAAAGTACCTAGAACTAACGCCTATCCATCAGCAGATCACACTTGTATAGTTAAGATGCCGATAAAATTTTTTTTACAATTATTTGACAACAGCTAGGAGCCAGAACTCTTTTCGAACACATCAAATAATACAAATACCATAGCATTCTACCCAAAAAGCACCAAGAACTAACGCTTATCCATCAGCAGATCACACTTGCATAGTTAAGATGCCGATACATTTTTTTTACAATTATTTGACAACAGCTAGGAGCCAGAACTCTATTCGTATACATCAAACAATACAAATACCATAGCATTCTACCCAGAAAGTACCTAGAACTAACGCCTATCCATCAGCAGATCACACTTGTATAGTTAAGATGCCGATAAAATTTTTTTACAATTATTTGACAACAGCTAGGAGCCAGAACTCTTTTCGAACACATCAAATAATACAAATACCATAGCATTCTACCCAAAAAGTACCAAGAACTAACGCTTATCCATCAGCAGATCACCCTTGCATAGTTAAGATGCCGATAAAATTTGTTTACAATTATTTGACAACAGTTAGGAGCCAGAACTTTTTTCGTATACATCAAACAATACAAATACCATAGCATTCTACCCAGAAAGTACCTAGAACTAACGCCTATCCATGAGCAGATCACACTTGCATAGTTAAGATGCCGATAAATTTTTTTTACAATTATTTGACAACAGCTAGGAGCCAGAACTCTTTTCGTATACATCAAAGAATACAAATACCATAGCATTCTACCCAGAAAGTACCTAGAACTAACGCCTATCCATCAGCAGATCACACTTGTATAGTTAAGATGCCGATAAATTTTTTTTACAATCATTTGACAACAGCTAGGAGCCAGAACTCTTTTCGAACACATCAAATAATACAAATACCATAGCATTCTACCCAAAAAGTACCTAGAACTAACGCCTATCCATCAGCAGATCACACTTGCATAGTTAAGATGCCGATAAAATTTTTTTACAATTATTTGACAACAGTTAGGAGCCAGAACTCTTTTCGTATACATCAAACAATACAAATACCATAGCATTCTACGCAGAAAGTACCTAGAACTAACGCCTATCCATCAGCAGATCACACTTGCATAGTTAAGATGCCGATAAATTTTTTTTACAATTATTTGACAACAGCTAGGAGCCAGAACGCTTTTCGTATACATCAAACAATACAAATACCATAGCATTCTACCCAGAAAGTACCTAGAACTAACGCCTATCCATCAGCAGATCACACTTGTATAGTTAAGATGCCGATAAAATTTTTTTACAATTATTTGACAACAGCTAGGAGCCAGAACTCTTTTCGAACACATCAAATAATACAAATACCATAGCATTCTACCCAAAAAGTACCAAGAACTAACGCTTATCCATCAGCAGATCACACTTGCATAGTTAAGATGCCGAAAAAATTTTTTTACAATTATTTGACAACAGCTAGGAGCCAGAACTCTTTTCGTGAACATCAAACAATACAAATACCATAGCATTCTACCCAGAAAGTACCTAGAACTAACGCCTATCCATCAGCAGATCACACTTGTATAGTTAAGATGCCGATAAAATTTTTTTACAATTATTTGACAACAGCTAGGAGCCAGAACTCTTTTCGAACACATCAAATAATACAAATACCATAGCATTCTACCCAAAAAGTACCTAGAACTAACGCTTATCCATCAGCAGATCACACTTGCATAGTTAAGATGCCGATAAAATTTTTTTACAATTATTTGACAACAGTTAGGAGCCAGAACCCTTTTCGTATACATCAAATAATACAAATACCATAGCATTCTACCCAGAAAGTACCTAGAAATAACGCCTATCCATCAGCAGATCACACTTGCATAGTTAAGATGCCGATACATTTTTTTTACAATTATTTTACAACAGCTAGGAGCCAGAACTCTTTTCGTATACACCAAACAATACAAATACCATAGCATTCTACCCAGAAAGTACCTAGAACTAACGCCTATCCATCAGCAGATCACACTTGTATAGTTAAGATGCCGATAAAATTTTTTACAATTATTTGACAACAGCTAGGAGCCAGAACTCTTTTCGAACACATCAAATAATACAAATACCATAGCATTCTACCCAAAAAGTACCTAGAACTAACGCCTATCCATCAGCAGATCACACTTGCATAGTTAAGATGCCGATAAATTTTTTTTTAAATCATTTGACAACAGCTAGGAGCCAGAACTCTTTTCGTATACATCAAACAATACAAATACCATAGCATTCTACCCAGAAAGTACCTAGAACTAACGCCTATCCATCAGCAGATCACACTTGTATAGTTAAGATGCCGATAAAATTTTTGTACAATTATTTGACAACAGCTAGGAGCCAGAACTCTTTTCGTATACATCAAACAATACAAATACCATAGCATTCTACCCAGAAAGTACCTAGAACTAACGCCTATCCATCAGCAGATCACACTTGTATAGTTAAGATGCCGATAAAATTTTTTTACAATTATTTGACAACAGCTAGGAGCCAGAACTCTTTTCGAACACATCAAATAATACAAATACCATAGCATTCTACCCAAAAAGTACCTAGAACTAACGCCTATCCATCAGCAGATCACACTTGCATAGTTAAGATGCCGATAAAATTTTTTTACAATTATTTGACAACAGTTAGGAGCCAGAACTCTTTTCGTATACATCAAACAATACAAATACCATAGCATTCTACCCAGAAAGTACCTAGAACTAACGCCTATCTATCGGCAGATCACACTTGTATAGTTAAGATGCCGATAAAATTTTTTTACAATTATTTGACAACAGTTAGGAGCCAGAACTCTTTTCGTATACATCAAACAATACAAATACCATAGCATTCTACCCAGAAAGTACCTAGAACTAACGCCTATCCATCAGCAGATCACACTTGCATAGTTAAGATGCCGATAAATTTTTTTTACAATTATTTGACAACAGCTAGGAGCCAGAACTCTTTTCGTATACATCAAACAATACAAATACCATAGCATTCTACCCAGAAATACCTAGAACTAACGCCTATCAATCAGCAGATCACACTTGTATAGTTAAGATGCCGATAAAATTTGTTTACAATTATTTGACAACAGCTAGGAGCCAGAACTCTTTTCGAACACATCAAATAATACAAATACCATAGCATTCTACCCAGAAAGTACCTAGAACTAACGCCTATCCATCAGCAGATCTCACTTGCATAGTTAAGATGCCGATACATTTTTTTTACAATTATTTGACAACAGCTAGGAGCCAGAACTCTTTTCGTATACATCAAACAATACAAATACCATAGCATTCTACCCAGAAAGTACCTAGAACTAACGCCTATCCATCAGCAGATCACACTTGTATAGTTAAGATGCCGATAAAATTTTTTTACAATTATTTGACAACAGCTAGGAGCCAGAACTCTTTTCGTGAACATCAAACAATACAAATACCATGGCATTCTACCCAGAAAGTACCTAGAACTAACGCCTATCCATCAGCAGATCACACTTGTATAGTTAAGATGCCGATAAAATTTTTTTACAATTATTTGACAACAGCTAGGAGCCAGAACTCTTTTCGAACACATCAAATAATACAAATACCATAGCATTCTATCCAAAAAGTACCTAGAACTAACGCTTATCCATCAGCAGATCACACTTGCATAGTTAAGATGCCGATAAAATTTTTTTACAATTATTTGACAACAGTTAGGAGCCAGAACCCTTTTCGTATACATCAAACAATACAAATACCATAGCATTCTACCCAGGAAGTACCTAGAACTAACGCCTATCCATGAGCAGATCACACTTGCATAGTTAAGATGCCGATAAATTTTTTTTACAATTATTTGACAACAGCTAGGAGCCAGAACTCTTTTCGTATACATCAAAGAATACAAATACCATAGCATTCTACCCAGAAAGTACCTAGAACTAACGCCTATCCATCAGCAGATCACACTTGTATAGTTAAGATGCCGATAAAATTTTTTTACAATTATTTGACAACAGCTAGGAGCCAGAACTCTTTTCGAACACATCAAATAATACAAATACCATAGCATTTTACCCGAAACGTACCTAGAACTAACGCCTATCCATCAGCAGATCACACTTGCATAGTTAAGATGCCGATAAAATTTTTTTACAATTATTTGACAACAGTTAGGAGCCAGAACTCTTTTCGTATACATCAAACAATACAAATACCATAGCATTCTACCCAGAAAGTACCTAGAACTAACGCCTATCTATCGGCAGATCACACTTGTATAGTTAAGATGCCGATAACATTTTTTTACAATTATTTGAAAACAGTTAGGAGCCAGAACTCTTTTCGTATACATCAAACAATACAAATACCATAGCATTCTACCCAGAAAGTACCTAGAACTAACGCCTATCCATCAGCAGATCACACTTGCATAGTTAAGATGCCGATAAATTTTTTTTACAATTATTTGACAACAGCTAGGAGCCAGAACTCTTTTCGTATACATCAAACAATACAAATACCATAGCATTCTACCCAGAAAGTACCTAGAACTAACGCCTATCCATCAGCAGATCACACTTGTATAGTTAAGATGCCGATAAAATTTTTTTTACAATTATTTGACAACAGCTAGGAGCCAGAACTCTTTTCGAACACATCAAATAATACAAATACCATAGCATTCTACCCAAAAAGCACCAAGAACTAACGCTTATCCATCAGCAGATCACACTTGCATAGTTAAGATGCCGATACATTTTTTTTACAATTATTTGACAACAGCTAGGAGCCAGAACTCTATTCGTATACATCAAACAATACAAATACCATAGCATTCTACCCAGAAAGTACCTAGAACTAACGCCTATCCATCAGCAGATCACACTTGTATAGTTAAGATGCCGATAAATTTTTTTTACAATTATTTGACAACAGCTAGGAGCCAGAACTCTTTTCGTGAACATCAAACAATACAAATACCATAGCATTCTACCCAGAAAGTACCTAGAACTAACGCCTATCCATCAGCAGATCACACTTGTATAGTTAAGATGCCGATAAAATTTTTTTACAATTATTTGACAACAGCTAGGAGCCAGAACTCTTTTCGAACACATCAAATAATACAAATACCATAGCATTCTACCCAAAAAGTACCAAGAACTAACGCTTATCCATCAGCAGATCACACTTGCATAGTTAAGATGCCGATAAAATTTGTTTACAATTATTTGACAACAGTTAGGAGCCAGAACTCTTTTCGTATACATCAAACAATACAAATACCATAGCATTCTACCCAGAAAGTACCTAGAACTAACGCCTATCCATGAGCAGATCACACTTGCATAGTTAAGATGCCGATAAATTTTTTTTACAATTATTTGACAACAGCTAGGAGCCAGAACTCTTTTCGTATACATCAAAGAATACAAATACCATAGCATTCTACCCAGAAAGTACCTAGAACTAACGCCTATCCATCAGCAGATCACACTTGTATAGTTAAGATGCCGATAAAATTTTTTTACAATCATTTGACAACAGCTAGGAGCCAGAACTCTTTTTGAACACATCAAATAATACAAATACCATAGCATTCTACCCAAAAAGTACCTAGAACTAACGCCTATCCATCAGCAGATCACACTTGCATAGTTAAGATGCCGATAAATTTTTTTTTAAATTATTTGACAACAGCTAGGAGCCAGAACTCTTTTCGTATACATCAAACAATACAAATACCATAGCATTCTACCCAGAAAGTACCTAGAACTAACGCCTATCCATCAGCAGATCACACTTGCATAGTTAAGATGCCGATAAATTTTTTTTACAATTATTTGACAACAGCTAGGAGCCAGAACTCTTTTCGTATACATCAAACAATACAAATACCATAGCATTCTACCCAGAAAGTACCTAGAACTAACGCCTATCCATCAGCAGATCACACTTGTATAGTTAAGATGCCGATAAAATTTTTTTACAATTATTTGACAACAGCTAGGAGCCAGAACTCTTTTCGAACACATCAAATAATACAAATACCATAGCATTCTACCCAAAAAGTACCAAGAACTAACGCTTATCCATCAGCAGATCACACTTGCATAGTTAAGATGCCGAAAAATTTTTTTTACAATTATTTGACAACAGCTAGGAGCCAGAACTCTTTTCGTGAACATCAAACAATACAAATACCATAGCATTCTACCCAGAAAGTACCTAGAACTAACGCCTATCCATCAGCAGATCACACTTGTATAGTTAAGATGCCGATAAAATTTTTTTACAATTATTTGACAACAGCTAGGAGCCAGAACTCTTTTCGAACACATCAAATAATACAAATACCATAGCATTCTACCCAAAAAGTACCTAGAACTAACGCTTATCCATCAGCAGATCACACTTGCATAGTTAAGATGCCGATAAAATTTTTTTACAATTATTTGACAACAGTTAGGAGCCAGAACCCTTTTCGTATACATCAAATAATACAAATACCATAGCATTCTACCCAGAAAGTGCCTAGAAATAACGCCTATCCATCAGCAGATCACACTTGCATAGTTAAGATGCCGATACATTTTTTTTACAATTATTTGACAACAGCTAGGAGCCAGAACTCTTTTCGTATACACCAAACAATACAAATACCATAGCATTCTACCCAGAAAGTACCTAGAACTAACGCCAATCCATCAGCAGATCACACTTGTATAGTTAAGATGCCGATAAAATTTTTTTACAATTATTTGACAACAGCTAGGAGCCAGAACTCTTTTCGAACACATCAAATAATACAAATACCATAGCATTCTGCCCAAAAAGTACCAAGAACTAACGCTTATCCATCAGCAGATCACACTTGCATAGTTAAGATGCCGATAAAATTTTTTTACAATTATTTGACAACAGTTAGGAGCCAGAACTCTTTTCGTATACATCAAACAATACAAATACCATAGCATTCTACCCAGAAAGTACCTAGAACTAACGCCTATCCATGAGCAGATCACACTTGCATAGTTAAGATGCCGATAAATTTTTTTTACAATTATTTGACAACAGCTAGGAGCCAGAACTCTTTTCGTATACATCAAACAATACAAATACCATAGCATTCTACCCAGAAAGTACCTAGAACTAACGCCTATCCATCAGCAGATCACACTTGTATAGTTAAGATGCCGATAAAATTTTTGTACAATTATTTGACAACAGCTAGGAGTCAGAACTCTTTTCGTATACATCAAACAATACAAATACCATAGCATTCTACCCAGAAAGTACCTAGAACTAACGCCTATCCATCAGCAGATCACACTTGTATAGTTAAGATGCCGATAAAATTTTTTTACAATTATTTGACAACAGCTAGGAGCCAGAACTCTTTTCGAACACATCAAATAATACAAATACCATAGCATTCTACCCAAAAAGTACCTAGAACTAACGCCTATCCATCAGCAGATCACACTTGCATAGTTAAGATGCCGATACATTTTTTTTACAATTATTTGACAACAGCTAGGAGCCAGAACTCTTTTCGTATACACCAAACAATACAAATACCATAGCATTCTACCCAGAAAGTACCTAGAACTAACGCCTATCCATCAGCAGATCACACTTGTATAGTTAAGATGACGATAAAATTTTTTTACAATTATTTGACAACAGCTAGGAGCCAGAACTCTTTTCGAACACATCAAATAATACAAATACCATAGCATTCTGCCCAAAAAGTACCAAGAACTAACGCTTATCCATCAGCAGATCACACTTGCATAGTTAAGATGCCGATAAAATTTTTTTACAATTATTTGACAACAGTTAGGAGCCAGAACTCTTTTCGTATACATCAAACAATACAAATACCATAGCATTCTACCCAGAAAGTACCTAGAACTAACGCCTATCCATGAGCAGATCACACTTGCATAGTTAAGATGCCGATAAATTTTTTTTACAATTATTTGACAACAGCTAGGAGCCAGAACTCTTTTCGTATACATCAAACAATACAAATACCATAGCATTCTACCCAGAAAGTACCTAGAACTAACGCCTATCCATCAGCAGATCACACTTGTATAGTTAAGATGCCGATAAAATTTTTGTACAATTATTTGACAACAGCTAGGAGTCAGAACTCTTTTCGTATACATCAAACAATACAAATACCATAGCATTCTACCCAGAAAGTACCTAGAACTAACGCCTATCCATCAGCAGATCACACTTGTATAGTTAAGATGCCGATAAAATTTTTTTACAATTATTTGACAACAGCTAGGATCCAGAACTCTTTTCGAACACATCAAATAATACAAATACCATAGCATTCTACCCAAAAAGTACCTAGAACTAACGCCTATCCATCAGCAGATCACACTTGCATAGTTAAGATGCCGATAAAATTTTTTTACAATTATTTGACAACAGTTAGGAGCCAGAACTCTTTTCGTATACATCAAACAATACAAATACCATAGCATTCTACCCAGAAAGTACCTAGAACTAACGCCTATCTATCGGCAGATCACACTTGTATAGTTAAGATGCCGATAAAATTTTTTTACAATTATTTGACAACAGTTAGGAGCCAGAACTCTTTTCGTATACATCAAACAATACAAATACCATAGCATTCTACCCAGAAAGTACCTAGAACTAACGCCTATCCATCAGCAGATCACACTTGCATAGTTAAGATGCCGATACATTTTTTTTACAATTATTTGACAACAGCTAGGAGCCAGAACTCTTTTCGTATACATCAAACAATACAAATACCATAGCATTCTACCCAGAAAGTACCTAGAACTAACGCCTATCCATCAGCAGATCACACTTGTATAGTTAAGATGCCGATAAAATTTTTTTACAATTATTTGACAACAGCTAGGAGCCAGAACTCTTTTCGAACACATCAAATAATACAAATACCATAGCATTCTACCCAAAAAGTACCAAGAACTAACGCTTATCCATCAGCAGATCACACTTGCATAGTTAAGATGCCGATAATTTTTTTTTACAATTATTTGACAACAGCTAGGAGCCAGAACTCTATTCGTATACATCAAACAATACAAATACCATAGCATTCTACCCAGAAATTACCTAGAACTAACGCCTATCCATCAGCAGATCACACTTGTATAGTTAAGATGCCGATAAATTTTTTTTACAATTATTTGACAACAGCTAGGAGCCAGAACTCTTTTCGTGAACATCAAACAATACAAATACCATAGCATTCTACCCAGAAAGTACCTAGAACTAACGCCTATCCATCAGCAGATCACACTTGTATAGTTAAGATGCCGATAAAATTTTTTTACAATTATTTGACAACAGCTAGGAGCCAGAACTCTTTTCGAACACATCAAATAATACAAATACCATAGCATTCTACCCAAAAAGTACCTAGAACTAACGCTTATCCATCAGCAGATCACACTTGCATAGTTAAGATGCCGATAAAATTTTTTTACAATTATTTGACAACAGTTAGGAGCCAGAACCCTTTTCGTATACATCAAATAATACAAATACCATAGCATTCTACCCAGAAAGTACCTAGAACTAACGCCTATCCATCAGCAGATCACACTTGCATAGTTAAGATGCCGATACATTTTTTTTACAATTATTTGACAACAGCTAGGAGCCAGAACTCTTTTCGTATACATCAAACAATACAAATACCATAGCATTCTACGCAGAACGTACCTAGAACTAACGCCTATCCATCAGCAGATCACACTTGTATAGTTAAGATGCCGATAACATTTTTGTACAATTATTTGACAACAGCTAGGAGCCAGAACTCTTTTCGTATACATCAAACAATACAAATACCATAGCATTCTACCCAGAAAGTACCTAGAACTAACGCCTATCCATCAGCAGATCACACTTGTATAGTTAAGAGGCCGATAAATTTTTTTTACAATTATTTGACAACAGCTAGGAGCCAGAACTCTTTTCGAACACATCAAATAATACAAATACCATAGCATTCTACCCAAAAAGTACCTAGAACTAACGCCTATCCATCAGCAGATCACACTTGCATAGTTAAGATGCCGATAAAATTTTTTTACAATTATTTGACAACAGTTAGGAGCCAGAACTCTTTTCGTATACATCAAACAATACAAATACCATAGCATTCTACCCAAAAAGTACCTAGAACTAACGCTTATCCATCAGCAGATCACACTTGCATAGTTAAGATGCCGATACATTTTTTTTACAATTATTTGACAACAGTTAGGAGCCAGAACCCTTTTCGTATACATCAAATAATACAATAATACAATCAAATAATAATAATACCCTAAATTACGTTAAAGTCTATTGTTCCAATTGTTTTCTCCAAAATTTAAGACAAATCGCAAATTATTTAAAATATTATTTCCAGAGTATGGACTGCTCGAACATTTTCGAAATTGAAAATATTCTCTGCAATGCCCTCGGATGGCGACAAATTCAGATCCCTTAGTTTATCCGCGTGTCATGGGAATCTCAATTAACTTCTTGCGATTGCCGAACATTCGGAAGTTGCAGCTGTGACGTTAGACTAGCACTTCCTATAGCACGATCGCGTCTGATTTTAATCGCTTGTTTCACTACTTTTATCCTGTCTTATCCACTTTTAGTCGTATCTTTGATAATTTTTTTCACCGCGATGGCTGGCACAATTTAAGTTTTTCGGGGGTGTTTTGTTTTTGGAATTTGAAAAACTTCATTCTCATGTCCTCGGAATGCATTTTCCCTTTCTTTTCGGAATGCCTTATTTTTTCTGGCACACATTATTGAAGAGAAAAATCTGCCATATTTTTTTTCGAAGAGGGCTTGAAAAACCATTAAGAATCATATTTTTTCCGTGCCCAAAATCCTCGCGCAAGACCCTTAAAAAAAGCATGGCCACATTATAAAAGTCACCCTGTATATTTGTACATATGTATATTTATGTATATACAATGCGAACGTTGGGGAGGCGCGGTGGCGGCGATCTCCTATGCCAAGTAGCGTCAGCCTGAGCCGATACTTGGATGGGTGACCGGTGGGCGCGCACTGGGTGGCGAGTCGAGTGTTGAACGGGCGATTTTACAGTTTCCTGTGGGGAACACTGATGTCAGTAAAAAAGCGCCCCAACCGTTAGTCATTGCTCACCCGGTAAGTTACAAAACGCTATAACTTCGTCATTACTCCGAACTCCCTTATGAAATTTTCAGGGTAGATACTCAAAAGATAGTACTTTCAAATGAGCAGCTTTTTGAAAAATCGATCTTTTTTACCTACCCAGGTGTATGTAAGCCCTTAGAGAATCTTTTCGAAATTTTTGTTTCAGATAAACCAACTGCATGCGATCATGGGGACCGCCAGCGAGGGGCATATTTTACGCCGGCCACAATAACAGCGCTCCTAGTTAATATATATATTTATCATTATTTTTGTCAATATACCTCAATACTTATACTTTCGAATAAAGAAAACTTTGATTAAATCGGACAAATACTTTTAGAGATAATAATTCCTAAACTGCACCTTTTTTCCGCCGTCTACTCGGATGTGCCCACTCAATACCATATGATCGTAAATCCATTCTCGACATTTGAAGAAACTAAATTTGAATTTTAACTAAAAAGACACCAGTTAAGCCAAAGCTAAAAGCCAATGGACTTGCAAATCCAGGTAATTATATAATCAGTCTTTCCTTTTGCATACGATACACCCATCCGAATGGCCCCATCTCTACGACGCATGGGGACGTCGTGTCGTGAGATACAGTGGTCGCTTGTTGGACCCGGAATTTTCCGTCTAAGACAATGAGACTTGATGTAAATAATCCGCATGCGAATGTGCACCGGAGATTATTATTGTACACGTTCGCTGATCATGTCGTCGTGTGCGGGCCCTCTCTCTCTCTCTCTCTCTTCCTTTTTCTCTATCTCAAGGGTCGACTGTTCCTTCGATGAATGGTGGTTGATTTTTGTCGAGACGATTTAACATAAGAAGCTATGCTAAATTTCCTCGATTTTTATTTTTTTTCTTCTCGTAAATGATGTACTGGAAATGGAGAAAAATACGAAGTTGAATTTCAATTGGGTGTAGGGGAACTAGGGGCACGACGAAGGTGCAGGGTAAGATGAATCATAAGCCTAGTGTTAGCGATCACAGTGAGAGCTTGAAAGGGCGGCAGGGAGGTGAATCAGTGTAAACGTATCAACTGTGGTGGAGGCATGTGTCTCCAGTTAGAAAACAATATCGATTTTTTAAATAAATTCATCTAATTTTTGGTAAAGTTTACATGTAAACTTTACTTTGTTTACTTTACATGTAAAGATTACATGTAAATTCTACTTTGCTTACTTTACATGTGAAGTTTACATGTAAACTTACTACATAAACTACATGTAAAGTTTACAGGTAAAGTTCAACGAAGGCCAACCTGCCTGCCTAGTTTGACTGCATTAAATTTTTTCAGTAATAATTTGATGTATTAACACGACTGTGGTGTTGTCATGCCATAAATTCTTTAATCGAGCTATTTATACTGATTTGCCCCTATAATAGCAAAGTCTAGTAGTATTGGGGAAATCGCAACTAGGGAATCTACAACGACACCGCTTAAAGGCCTTTACTTGGTCTCCGTACTTGGACCATAGTTTTTGTCAACCAACCTACCCTAGCATTCCCTAATAGGCACCCGGTCCGGCTTTTTCACGAAAAAACCCTACTATGGAATCCACAAATCGTCCATTGGAGCTCACGAATTTTATTAGGTATACCCTTCCAATTTTCCGCACGGGAAGGCTGTAAATGACATGTTAGAGATAAATATGGGTTATCGCAAAGCTGCAATATTTTACAATGTACCACTATTAACGTTAAAGAGGCGAGTTAAAGCTATCAGAAAGGGTGGAATCAAATTAGTGCCAAATTCGTGGGCTGTAGGCGGATGAATTGTGTGCTGGTATTGAGAATGAAGCAATCTTTACATGTGAAAAATGCCAATAATTCTTGTCCCATCATGTCCCTAACGATGTTCCATCTCGCCCGGAATATAGGGTAAGATGGGAAAAATGAAGGTTTTATTTGAAAATCTATATTTGATGTCAACTGGTAATACCGATTTTTTTGTTTTTAAAATTAAAAGTTTAATAAATGTTGATTGGTTCAAAAGAATAATTAACGTTGACTGATTCATATATATATATTATTTTTTTATTTCAACATAGCCTTAGCGTTCTCATCTTGCCTCGACTTCCCCTATATGTGGCAGATAAAAAATCCCGATCGTTTAACATTGATCGGTGAAACGTTCGACCCTCCTTAATTCTTCGTGAACTATAGATTATCGTTGTAGTTCCGTTGCAAAGGTAACATTGACTTTCCCATCATGTTTATATATATATATATATTTTTTTTTGTTGTGCAAGACAGGCCCCAACTACACTTCCACATTATGCTCGCAGTCGCCGTACTCCTGACGCGCCCAACGATGTTGTTCGCTCAGCAAACTTCCCTGACGTCGTGACGAAGCTTCGGGCACATGCATGGGAGCCGAAGCAGTAGAACGACGGGAAAGCACACCTTCTAATATCGTGGGTGTGGAGCTCGTTCTGCTCGTGAGGAAAATAATGTTTCTTTGTTTTTTTAATTTGTCTGAGCGCCTGTCATAGTGCCTCCTCGTCAGGGAGCGATGCACGAGAGGTCGATTGATGCAGTATTTTGTGCAGTCTGCAAGTATGCGTTGTGGAAGTCTTGGCGGGGGGGGGGGGGCTGAACAATGAGGTGAACGATGCACAGTGTCTACATGGGGGATTTAATGTCGTGCAAGAGTGTGTAGAGGTATTAAGAAAGGATTTTTTGAAATTCAATCATTAAGGAAACTTTACATAAACACTCTACAATAAAATTAATGAAACACGGATTTCAGCGTTTTCCAAAAATGCAACCCTTAAGAGGTTGCAAGGGGGTAGAAAAGTTTGTGTTGAAATTTTTTCGGTTCGATCGATTTGAAAACTGGCATGAATACTCTACAATACAATTAATGGAACTTGTATTCCAATATTTTCTAAAATTTACCCCTTGAAGGGTTGCAATGGGGTGGAAAAGTTTATGTAGAAAACAAAATTTTTTTGGTCGGTTTTACTTGAAACTTGGCGTAAACATTCTATAACAAAAATAATGAAACATACACTTCAGTATTTCCGAACATTCAACCGTTAAGGTATTGGTTTAAAATACGCTGGCGTAAATTTGAAGGAAGATGGCTTCTCCCACAGTCAATTTTACGTAGCTTGCTCACAAGTAAGTTCGCCCACGGGCCTGGTGATATTGTCGCCGTCCAATAAAAAAAAAAACAAAAAATATTGTTTATAAGGAAATCCTCTGAAAAGGAATCAAACATTTACACTTCCACGGCGTCATAAATTCCACGCGGAGGAAATCACGGGTAATAACTATAACTTCATATATATATTTTCGAAAAATAAATAAATTAAAAAAGAGTCCCGCGTTAATTTAAGTTGGCAAAATCAGAAAAATCATAGATAAACAGACCAATTTAACCTTCTCCGTTTAAAATCAAACAAAGTTTATGTCCGAAATGTACGCAGACGAAGTTGCAGGTAAAAGCTAGTGTATATATATATATATATATATATATAGATGTATTTTGAAGGCAGTATTGTTATCAAGAAATTTGGAAACCGCTTTATTTTTCATATCATTTTATTATTCCACTCTGAATACGTTTCTGTAAAATTAGTGAAAAAAAATAATATATTTAAATTTCTTTTCCCACACTTTTATATCATGAACCTATATTCCTTTTTCGTATTTATGCGATATATCGTGTTTTAGCTTTATTTATTGAATTTAAATTTATTTAATATTTAAAAAGAATAGCTTGTACGAAAAAAAAACATGTTTGAAACAAATAGGGTCGTAGTAGGCTGTGAGACAAGGAAAAAACCTATTTGATTTAAATAGATCCTATTTAAATTAAATTATTTTTTTGGCAGTGTATTTGTAGTCAATTTTGAACATATTTATTGTATTGCGAGAGTCGTATCAGAGTTATCGTATAGCTTTTGATATGTGTATAAGAGCCTAACTTCAATAATTCATTGCTAAACAATCGTGCAGACGAATAACTTGAAATTTTGCACAGTGTCGTAACACCTGTTCGCAAATATCCTCAATAAATTTCAGCAAATTCACACATTACGCAATAGCTGAGCAATCTAGTTAATTGTTAAATATTCCCCGAACAAGATACCTTAAATAAAAAAAAAACTATTTTTTATTTGTATGCTCGTGTATGACAGTTTGAACGATTTATCGCGTAAAAACGTTGAATCCCCAATGCTGATATATCGTTTGTTCGTATATCTTCACCGGGCACGATTGGCCCGAATTATAAATGTTACGTATCGAACAATGATGTGCGCGCGCGGGATGAGAGTATTGGGTAAGTCATGTCATAATATCTGTATGGCTTGCGACAGGCAGCCATGGGAGATTTTACTGACGGACCTCCTCCCGCGATCTTGCACTCCTTCGCGCGCCAGCACTCTTCCTTTTCACATGCTCCACGAGATCGGCAAAAGTTCGTTGTATTCATAGATAAGAAAGTCACGGTGCATACGTTGCTCGGATGCCGAATGCCAGGAGCGACGCGATAGAAAGCTGAAGTAACAAGGTAAGGAAGAGGGTTGAGGAGTGAGGAAGAGGAAGTGGAGATGAAGAGATACGCTGAAGACATATGGAACGTTCCACGTGAAATAGGTAGAGCGATTTCGCACTGAAAACTCGATGGGCGTGCCAGTATTCGGATGGGTGATCGTTCGGACGCGATCACCAGCTCGAGCCAGTTTTACCGCGTCCTCGATGATGAACGCAATTGAAATTCGGTGAAAATATGGCAACCCGTAGGTACTGGTTCTCCAATTTCCCTGTGCCCTCTTGCGATACAGCATTGGGAAACGAGCGGCTGTGGGCAAGATTTTGGGAGGTCCAAGTTGAAGGGCTCGATAAAAGCCAAAAGAGCTTGGAGAAAAAATTGACTGGAGTCAATAAAATCGTCCCTAGGAGATTCCTTAAATAGAGAAGCTAGAACTGCTCGCAGGGAAGAATGAACTTCAGAAAATCATGATTTCGAATTCCAGGAAGGCACACTTTACGAGGCAGGAATGGCCGATTAATATAATGTGAGTATAACACGCTATGATGGCACTTAGGAAGTTGCGGTTGTCTGAAATTGTACTCCAAAACTTAAAACGCGTTTTTCTTGAAACAACTTTTTTCAACCTGGTTGACATAAAACTTCGAGTTCTATTCAACCGATTGACTTCAAATTTGGTATGGACCTTCAGTATATATCCCTCTATCGTCTCTACCTCGGGCATTGAGAAATTATTATTATTACTATTACAAAAAAAATTAACTTCTTGTCAGAAGTTAATTATAACGCCATTAAAATAGTTTTTTTTTCCACTTTTTGGTACCTGTCATGATGACATTCATATGGATAACAAAAATTGGTTCTATTTCTGTTTCAGACGGATGGGAGCTTTGGAATCATGTCAACCGCCTCCACCCTTTTTTTCACGGCCATAATTAGAAGCCCATAACTTTTTCAATTCTTATTTTTTTTGCTCAAAATTTGTTTTGTAAGTCCTTGAGACATCAATGAAACGACAGTAAGAAAAATGGATACTAAGAATATTGATTGTTTTTTTTTTTTATCAAGCCCGAAAAAATGCCTGAAATGTAGACTTCTAAACTACTGCCTCAATACTCTAATAAAATCGATTTTTTCTCTCGCATAGAAACATTCCGAAATTCTCAATTTCACAACGCAAACTGATCCGATCCAGTAGCTATTTTTCCATACGAAGAGTCGTTTCCCAAAAGTATCCAGTTTGCCTAAAGTCCCTCGACCCATAAATACGCAATCGGTAACCAGACGATTCTCAGTTCAATTGCTTGTTTTCATTTATTATTATTATTGTGCTTAGAAACTCGGAGATAAGATCGATGAGAAATATGAACAGGCACGATAAGAATCAGCCGTAAAAAGTTTTTTTTTTTCGAATGATTTATCGCTGCTTAGTATTCGTTCACTTTGGTGGCATCGTTTCGTGGATCTTGGGCTCGTCGTACAGGCTCTCGTACAGAATGATGTAGTTGTCGCGAAGCTGTACCAATCGATGCCAGAGATTTATGTGGGTCACTTCGTCATCGACGCTCGACGATCCATCGGCTATGGACACCTACCAATAACAATCGTCAGAAATTTCTTTCATTATTTATCACGATACTTTGATTGAGTCATCGAAACTGTCGACGATCAATTTTATCGATAGAACACATGCTCGCGTACAAATAAATTAGACATTTTTGGATCGGTCATTTTCTCCGAAGAGTCTCGAACGAGAGAAGTTTTTTTTTTTGAAAATTGTCAACAAAGAAAAAAAGAGTGTACTGGTTGATATTTATGCGTTTGTGTCGACTCGTTCTTACTTTGTCAAGACTCCGCGCGCGGTTGACTTGCAGATATTTGAGATGAAAGAAGAGCTCGTACGCCCAGCAATCGATGGTCTCCGTGGTTCGCGTGGCGTTGACCAGTTCCGTGGACGGTGGCTTGGCCGTCAGCGCCACTGCCTGAAGCCATCTCTTGAGCTATAAAAAAGAAAAGCAAACAAAAGCTAACAAAATAAAGGAAAATAACGAAAGATGATTCTATCGGTACACGTTCTTGCAATTGTACATGTACGTGTATAGAGAATCACCGCAGAGCGCGCTGGTAACTATACCCGGAAGCAAAGTTACAAGGATTTTAGTGCTGAGGCTCATTTTAAACCGCAGAGCATATAAAAAATACTAGTGGAAAAAAATTGAGACCCCCGACTTGATGTTACTTTTTTACTCTGCTTTTCGTCGACTAGCTTCGCCGTGGTAAAGAAAAAAATATAGAACGGTGTATAATTTTATTCCGAATTCTCGTTCTTTTTTGGATACGAAAATATGGTTAAATTGACTTAGGGGAATTGGAGAAGCTTGAAATGTTAGTAATATGATTTTTTTTATCACGTAGTTTTGTAGCCTGGCTTCTTAACTTTGATTTTTTAGAAAGATTTTGTAAAAACTCCAAAAGTTGACCGAGTTCCAGGGCCCTAATAAAGTTAGGGAACATTAAGATGAGCCCAATCAAAGACCTCACTCAATTTTCGCATGGAATGACACGATGATATTTTTATACGTTCATCCATTTTTTAATGACAAACGATTATAGTTGTTTTTTTCGTCGGAAAACGAACTTTTCTTTCTCCAGTATGCCTTTTTCGTAATTTTTAAAATGTCAGGAAAATCGCCGGTCATAGGAAAATGTTATTATTATACTAAGAGTACACTTTTTAATGTTTTATTTCAGATCAGCTTAGATGGTACAACCATCTACACCGTTTGGACATGCAGCAACGGCGGTACTCCAGTTAAAAAATTATAACCCCATTGTTTATGAATATTCATCAATTTAAAAAAAACTCAAAATTGGCAAAACTGCGTATCAATTGTTTGTAAAATCCTGACCTCGTCGTCCCAATACTCCGATTAGAAAAAAAAACATTTAAAAGGGCTTGTATTTTGGGCCCTGGCTTATGCAGGCCCATTACCGATGTTTACCGTTGTCGTGTCGGCGATCAGTTGAACGGCCGCGGGTCTCAGGACGCTGATAAAATTACCGACCCTCGTATGATCTTCCTTGTAATGCGTTACACGCGACGACAAGGAAGTGTTCCAATCCTGAGACGATCCGCACTGTGCGTTCTTCAATTGTGGTCTGTTCGCGAAAGAAAAAAATCTTACGTTTACAAACTTTGTTGCAATGCCTTATCTGATATGCAATCGTTCTGTCTCACCTCTGAAAAAATATGGATATTATACGCTCGACGATGTACCAGGACGGAAGTATGACAATCGCCCTCGTACACGTTGCCATCTTGCTCGCGATAAATACGAGAAGTTGGCCGAGAGGTCCGGGTCTTCGTCTCGTCGTCGTACCCTTCAGACCGCGCACTCTGTAGTACTTGCGTTTGCAGACCCCGTGGTGAGTGCGACTGCAAGTCGCGAGCGAATAGTAACTCGTGACTGACGCGAGGTCAACGCGGCAGTGCGTGTATCCGTCTGAAATCGATCCGATTATGTACAGAAAACTATGCGTATCCATTGGAAAACGAAATAATCACTTCAGAATCCTTGCACGAGGGCACAGGGAAATTGCCGAAAACCTGTTTCCATACTGGCCATATTTCACCGAGTTTCTGTTATGTTGCATTGGAAGCTCGATAAAATCATCGTTAGTTCCCCGTGCGAAAAATTGGCAGGATATACCTAATACAATTGGGGGCCTTCAATGGATTATTTGTGGATTCCATAGTAGGGTTTTCCGTAAAAGAACCAGACCAGGCCCCTATTAGGGAATGGTAGGGTAGGTAGGTTGAATAAAACTATGGTCTAAGCTCGGAGACCAAGTAAAGGCATTTAAGGGGTATAGTTGTAGATTTCCTAGTAGCAATTTTCCCAATACTACTAGACTTTGCTATTATAGGGGCAAATCAGTATAAATTGCTTGACTAAAGAATTCGTGGCATATTAATTATGGAGATCGATTAAATATAATAATTAAACTATGCATTTAGTAGACGAGTTGTGATGCCTTGAACCAACACGCATGCAGTGCGTTCATTGGAACAACGCGGGATCAAACGTTTGAAAATATGCGACAGAATTCTAAGCCTCAAATGTATTGAAATAACACATTTCTTTTTCGCAGTGCACACACACGCACGTACGCATTTGGCTGCAATAATTTTTATGAGGCACCGTTAAGGTAATTTTGAAGACTCTGGTTATTTTGCCTTTAATGGCCCTCGGCAGCAAAGTGTGACCGGCCACTGATGGCCCATTTGAGACTTCCAGACTAGGGCCTTAATAAAGTTAGGAAAAATTAAGATGGGCCCGATCAAAAACCGAACTGAATTTCCGCACGGGCAACCGCTGAATTCATGTCCATCGAAGCTGAACGGGGCGATTCTATCAGCTGATTTTTCTTAGCTCCGCTCATCTCTGCTTTAGTGGATGATGGCCCTTAGGCTGTGCGTTGTCTACCTGTCACTTAGTCAGTCAGTCAGTCACGGAACTGTTTTATGAGGTACCGTTGAGGCAATTTTAAAGGCTCTAGTTATTATGCCTTCAATGGCCCTCGATAGCAAAGTGTGGCCGGCCAAAGCTGAGTGGGGCGATTCTATTAGCTGATTTTTCTTAGCTCCGCTTATCTGTGCTTTGGTGGATGATGGCCCTTAGGCTGTGCGTCATCTATATGTTACTTAGTCAGTCAGTCAGTCACGGAACTGTTTTATATGTATAGATTATTTCGGGGATAATAGATAGTCAAATCCTTCACCAAAATCGCAGGTTTAGATATACGTTTCGCTTATAGGTGTATTAATTATATTATGATTGTGGTGTTAATGAACTATAGGGAATTTAACTATTCCCTCTTTGCCATGGGCGTTTGTTGCAAATACCATGGACTTTCATGAACAGAAAAATTCACTTGTTGGCTTAAGGAGGTACGACTAGTTCTTTAGGGTCAACAAAGAGACTAAATTTATATTAACCCACGGGTGTTCTGATTTATGTTAACTTATGTTGAATATTCATATTGTCGATTCGGAAGTGCCAATTTTCTGGTAAATATTTGATTTATTGCATATTTACTAATAAAAACTAAAAAAAATGATCCTCAACGACTCTGGAGTAGTCTGCGTCATATTCACAATGACAGTTTCATCATTAAAATGGACTAAAAAAACGCTACAATAAATTCATTGGAATTTTATTTAAATAGCCCCGGATTACCTCAGCGGAATTAATATTATAGGTAAAATTTTGCGTTTTGTTGCGTCTGGTCTCCACGACGATTTCCAAGCAGCGTTAGGTTATGCTCGCCAAACGAATCACCTGTTACGCCGGACTTTGGCAGGTATATGGGCGCTATTTCGTCATTATGATAATATTCAACCGGAAGTTGAAATCGTTTTATAATGTAGTGCTTGAACTACACGGTGAAGTTCGAATTTTCGGATTTTATCTATTATGTCTAATTTTTCAAATTTCAGTTTTCCAATGACCTTAGTTGGATACGTGAGCGGCAAAACTATGATCACCGCACTTCCGGTCAACCGTCTCTATAAGACGACGTACTTCACTAGCTCAAAGTGTTCGACTATGCAATTTTATTACGAAAAAAACGGAACGGTCAATATAGCTCAAATTTTTCCAAAGGGTGTATAACGTATCCGTCAACATCATATACAAATTTCAGCCCCGAAAGTTGGATTCTTCTTAATGATCGTACCTCCTTAAGAGAAATGCAAGCAGAACATTGATCTCTCGTTAAGGATTCCATTTATTTTTTTTTTCTTCTATTTACCATCCGTGTCGAGAGTCGAGGTGAGATCGCAGTCCCGAATCGTCGAGGTGATCGAACCCGACCGCGGCAACCGTCGCCTCGTATCGATCAAACCGATGCTGTCCGACGAGGTCTTCACCGAATCTGGCATGTGGCTCTCCATCAAGGTGTTCAGATCGATCACTTTTTTCGGAAAGGAATTCAGGCTGTTGAGAGCCTGGTTCGCAATATCGAGATACTTTATTTATTTATTATTATTATTATCATTGTTATTGTTATTCCGTACAATTAACGAGAAAGCAGGGATCTTGCAACTGTCAATATAACGATATCTCACCTCGCGCTGTAATCTTTCGAGACACGCCGTTGTCCCGCCAACGTCCTCAGCCACACGGCCAGGTCCCATTTCCGACATTGTCCCCTCATCCCTCATTTTAACGCATCGCCCGACGGTTTGCTTCAATCACATGAATTTTGACGATATATCATGTTTGACATCGAACACGCGCGCGCGGTTATCCACGATTTTAACACGGCCAGAGTCTCCGCCGCTTAATTTCACATATCGAACAACTGACGAGCGTGGACGACTTCAGATCCAGCCGGAGTTAGGGATCTGTACGACGCAGCGTGAATGAGGAACAGCTCGAGGCAATTTTTTCGACGATTTTTTTGGGAAAAACGAAGTCACGATAGCAGCGGCGACGGAGACGGATTTGTAAAATATATTTGAAGGAAAAAAGATGAAGTCAGCTGTGAAAGTGAAGTCTTCATTTTGTCTTATGATTTGTAGATTTTGTTTTTTTTTTTTAATTTCAGCGTTCCTAAACAGGGAGAAAAGTCCATGGTTCTTACAACAAACGCCCATGGTAAAATAGGGGATAGTAACATTACCTATAGTTTATCGACACCGCAATATTAATATGGTTAATACTATTATAAGCGAAAAGTATATCTAAATATGCGATTCAGGTGGCGTATTTGAGTATCTGTTATCCACGAAATAATTATTAACTATTGTAAAAGGATTGGCAATGTATATATTTATATGTTTGATTTAGCGCTATTAAAAAATCGGCGCACGAATACTAAAGTTGTACACTGTACATTAGGTCAGAGGTCGGCAAGTATTTTATAGTGGAGTCCGGATATATGTGAAATTATTTATTGAGGTCCAGAGAAAAAAAACGACAAATATCAATTACAGCAAACAGGTTATTATTTTTCCTCAAAAAGAATGTGGCTTATAAAAAACACATAATGGTTTTAATTTTTATTGTTTCTCTCAAAAATAATATACTTTACATAGGTTCTTAATGTGAGAAATTAGACCTCCAATCTTGAGCCAGTTTGTTTATAGTTTTGTTCTCGCAAGGAACAACTCTTCAAGATGGGCATTCGTTAACATTAAACGATATTTATTTTTCAAAAAATTCATTTTGGAGTCAGATGCTTCACATATATATGTCGAGCCAAACATAGTTGCCAGGTTAAGAGCCAGTTTTTTGCAATTTGCATACTTTTCTGAAACATGTTTACCCAAAAATTCTTCAGTGGGTGCAGATTTGTACATTTGCAAGGAAACATTTTCTTGCACGTCGATTATTTCTTCCGAATTGTTATTCTTTCAACTTTAGCTCGGTTTACATTTAACTTGACGCCTTTTGAATCGCACACAAAATGAGTTAATTAAAGTTTGAAAAGATTTTTTGGCGGTCCAGTTTTCTAACAGCTTTCTAAGGTGTTTTAGCAGTGGTATATTTTTTCGCAGTATCTATGTCTGTGAAATATTATTGTCTCCTTGGGGAAATATAAACATAGTTGAAAATATGGCTGATAACACTATACATTTATCTCCGTGTAAGTATGGCCTTGCGGCTTTTCGAGATCACAGGACTTCCGCTTTTAGCACACACTCAACCACGATTTTTGTTTGCTGAGAAAAGCCCGAGAGTGTAATCCACCGCCATTCGTTTCACGCAGCGGTCACCCATCCGGAAATTGGCCCAGGCTAACGCTGCTTAACATGGGATATTGTCGAAGTCGCAAACCGATCGCTACTTCCGCCCACATTTTCTTCACTATTATTTTTGCACATTGCATTGCGATATTTCATTTTTCCCTCCTCCTTTTTATCAAAGAGTATTTGATCGTAACACAGTCAAATAAAATCGGCATGTAGCCTACAATCGTTAATATTTCATACGTCTATAAAATTTTCCTGCGTGTCAGGGCACAGTTGATGGTGCGAGTCGAGCTATGGAGCTTCGATCGAAATAACGGTTTTTATAAAACACACGCCCGTCGATCGGCAAGTCGTCACCATTTATGATTGGTAGATGTAAACGTTGCCGATCGCGCGATAGGATCGCGTAGCGACGATTTCCTCGAGGCTAAGCTCATTTCACTCGTCTCGACAATGACGAAAGATATTCCCAATACGGCAGCGCGATGCGTTCGCAGGAACCTCCAAAGAGAAAGAAGCCAACGAAGGAAAAATAAATACAAAAGAGAGGAAGAGAAAACCGAGTGGCCGCCTCGACACTGGTATCGGGAACATTAAAAAATAATGACTCTCCATAAATCACCGAAGATTTTTGACTGGTGATTCCGTACGGACGGCGTATCATGCTACCACGATGTTTCGAGCCGACATTCCGATCGGAAGATTGATTGTTCCAGAAATGTTTCAATCTATTGTCGCGACCTGATCCATAAATCGGTTCCTTTTTCTGAAAGAAATTACTGGAATTCCAGTCATAAAACGCGAAGAAAGTATAAAATAAATGTAACCGCCAGTACTGCTATCGTGATCGTGAAGCGGCGTTGACCCGGACCAATACCTGGATGGATGACCGCTGAGCCGTGCACGCACGGGTCTGCCAATTACCGATCGGTAGGTGGTTTAGCCGCGTTCTCAATAGTAACGTAAGTGAAGTTTGGTGAAAATCTAGCCATTGTATCGGCACAGGTTTTCTATAGTTTCCTTGTGCCCTCGTAACCATGCCATCCAGTACGTTTTTGGCAATACTCCAAAAGATTTCTCAGGAGCAGAAAATACCGACAAAGCCTGGCATAAAAGTGGAAGGCTGGAATCGAAATAACTAAAAATGTAAAAAATGGAAGGGTGGAATCGAAAAAAGCTGGAAATATAGCCACTGTATCGGCACCTGTGTCCTCGTGAAAATGCCATCCAGTAGGCTATGGACAACCCTTCCAAACATCTCTCAGGAACTGGAAATGGCGACAAAGCCTGGCATAAAAATGGAAGGCTGGAATCGAAAAAGCTAAAAATATAGTCTGTATCGGCACTGTATCGGCACAGGTTTTCCACAGTTTCCCTTTGCCCTCGTGCAAATATGAACCGGTACACTAGAAAACAACTGGCTTCAGCCAGACCCTGGGGAGGTCTCTCAGGACCTAAAAATAGCCAAGCAACTAGTTTAGGGTCCAAATGAAGTGCTGGAATGGAAAAACCTCCAAGCTTTGATATTCTCTCTCGACCTTTTAGCCCGATTTACGAATATATACGAACACAGTCGTTCAAAGGAAGCTGGCGGAAATGAAAAAGCGTGATCCGAAACGGTCCCGGGTCAGTATCCCACAGCTTGTGGTTTCTCGATCCTCCAAGCAAAAGGTCGTTTGCGATGGAGCAGAAGAGCGCGGCTCTCCCGTAAAATAGATGTCCCGGCGGGTAGAATGTCCGTAGTAATATCGCGTGTGATACTGAAACAAAGTCCACTGGTCGATTTTATGGTAAAACCGTACGAAGAACAAGATGGCCTTTATGAATCTCTCTCTCTCTCTCTCTCTCTCTCTCTCTCTCTCTCTCTCTCCTCTCTCTAGGTGTGTGTGTGTGTATCTTCCTGCGAGATTCACTGACGTTCTTGTAGTCTCTTCTCCCCCGTCTCCTCGCCTCTTTCCCGGCTCACTCACTTATCCGGTTTACGGCGTTGTGCTCAGAGCACCGTAAACTAAAACCCTTTCGCTTTGATACCAGGAAGCATTCGCGGGCGGACAATCATTTTGTGTTCCGTTTATTCCCGTCGTTATCTGACATGAACTTGTTACGCACGAGATTTGTACATGCAAGTCTTATCGCGATGAGAAACTGTACGAAAGACTCCTTTTTTCCCCACAAATGTCACCTTCTCGATTATAACGAATAATTTTTTGGAGATGATCGGCAAATAAATAATAATGAAATAATAGGAAAAAAAGTACTCGATAAGAGAAAAGGATAAGAAATAATGGGAGAAAAGTACTCGGCGATTTTTCATTCCAGACAGCCTGGGCCGGTATTTGGATGGGTGACCGCTTAGCCGTGATTCGCGCGCCGAGAACCGACCGGGAAGCAGTTTTACTGAGTTTGAGATGGTGAACGCAACTGAAACTCGGTGAAATGAATGTAGCTGACCTATCGGCCCAGGTTTTCGACAGTTCCCCTGTGCCCTCGTGCGTCACGTCTAGAATAGATTAATAATAAGAATTTAAAAAACTCAAAAAATCAAAAAGCTCGTCGTGGGGTCGCGAAGATCCACCAAAAAAATTGAATACATGACGCTTGAAGAGAAGCACTCGCGTGCTGGATCATCCGGGCATGACCGATTGAAAGTACACAACACGTGACGTGCAATCGAAAGTACTAAGCTGCGCGTACAACATCGACGCTTCGCGGATGAGACGCGTTCTACAAAACCCCGTCATATGTAACGGGACTTTGATAAACAACGAAAAAAAAAGAAACACGAAGAAACAGTAATAGCAACATGCCCGTAAAAAGAGAGAGAGAGAGAGAGAGAGAGAGAGAGAGAGAGAGAGAGAGAGAGAGAGAGAAATAAAATTCACACCCGTGTCAAGTTTGTGCCTCTTCTCTCGTGTTCCTCGAAATCTCGTGAAAGGTGCGAGAAAGTTTCGAGCGAGAGGATTCTGATTTCAGTGAATTAATGCGGACAACACGGTAGGGGTATTGCGCTCGTATATACATTCCAGTCTTTCGGGCTCGCTTTTTTTACACGTGGACTTTATTGGTTACTGACCTGGCGTAATAAAAATGTCCTGGAGTACAGGCGATTTCGTGTGTATGCATATATACGTAATATATATGCAAACAACGACCACAGGCCACCATTTTTTTGTTTCGAATTTATTCGTCCGAGAATTCAATAATAATTCTGAGCTATTTAAAAATAAAAATTCATTTGACGTCTATTTGTGAACTGCCAAATTGTCCACAAATATTTAAAATTATCCAAAGTCGGCGGTTTTCGAGATATCCGCAATTTATGCTTTTTATAGGTTTTTTTTTGGTGTTTTGCACAAAATAGCGAAATTCTTATAATTTTATTACGTTAAATGTACAATTTTTTTTATGTCTGAGAGAAACCACACTAAGTAGATAAGTTTTAAAAATAAATTGAATGCCAGTAGCGTGTCTACTTTTTATTTTCTATGCGTCTTCAAAGTGTTACAGTTTTGTTCATAGTATGCTTCGAGCCTGACGTTTGGGCTTGGCACTTCTAGTGGGGGACTGATTTCATTTATGGTGGTGCCGTCCGGAGAGGTTGCATTGTACAATTTTATTTTTTGTACTCTACCAAACCCATCGCTTCCAACCCAACTCCGCTCCCACTCTTCTTCTTAGTGCACGTGATATCCTTGTGACGTAATTCGAGCGCAATCCTCGTCCGGTTCGCAATGAGGAATGCACGCGAAATTCGTCGGGTCGGGGGGTCAAAATTCTCATATGGTGGAGCACGTTATGTTAGAGGGGGAGCAAACGTTGGCTCGCTCGAATACCGCCGTATTATGTGTCGTCGAGGCGGGTGTTCGGAGTGTGCAATGCCATATATATACAGTGCAATCGTTTATTTTCGATAACATAATTTTTTGAATTTTTTTTTCTTTTTTGCAATATACTATGAGTGCTTTTTTTAAATCTCTACCAGGCGCATATTTATTACGTATGTGTATTATATATATATATATATAGGATTGTGCTCGAGAAAAACGAAAGTCTCTTGTACCACCGTGAGGGTTCTCCGCGGGAGTCGGTCAGTTCACGGAGCCGTGCAACGACGTTATGCACGTGCGAAAATAATGCACCGCAGTGACATTGATTTATCATGTTAAAATGGCCGATTACTTCAGTCCTCGTTTGGTCTTGTTTGGTTTGGTTTCGTGTTCACGTCTTTTTCCGATTACGACAGTCCACCCTTCCCCTCACGCCTCTTTGTAGACATGAATATGGGTATTTCCGAAATTTTTATATATCCCGAATAACAATATTGTCAGGGTGGCCTGATATTTGATCCGCGCCTGATCAAGTTGTAGTACGGAGACCTTATTTAAGGCATGCCTTAATTTGCCTAATCCGGCTGGTGTCAGCCGATAGTCAGGCAACTGGATGTACGTTCTCTTCCAATTGCCGCATCCGGCTAGGTTCAGGCGCTGGTCAAACAACCGAACTTACGGCTTGCACCAATTTGCCTGGTGCGGCTAGCTTCAGGCGATGCTCAAGCAGCCGAACTTATACAGTTTGGCGCTAAAAATGTGCCTGACCTTATCTTGGCAGATGCTACAGTGACACGAGAGAAGCACGAGACATTAATCACTTTACACATTTTCGTATATAAAGTTTATGTTGTGAATGAAATGGACTAACGAAAGCGGCAGAAAATCGCCCAACGACTGTGTCTACGAGAATGGCGGGCACTTAATAAGCAAAAATAAAGAAGGAATAATACAGCAGCAGGTTAGTATAACATTTTTTCAAAGACTTTTACAATTCTTAAATCGATTTGTATAGATTTGAGAATTGTAATAAGTAAGATTTAAGAATCATAAAGTAGAGTAAAGAATTGTAAAATTAAGGCTAACCTGCACCGATGGCATCACATTCACCGGACTGAACTACGCAGTCAACTTACCATTGTTCGATCGGCATACGCTGTCCGGGCTAACCTGCACCGATGGCATCACATTCATCGGTGCAGGTTAACCCGGACAGCGTAGGCCAAACAAATTATGGGAAGTTGACAATGTAGAAGTGGAAGTTCTGTACAGTGAATGTAATGCCTACGGTGCAGATTCGCCTAGACAGCGCAGGCCAACCGAATAGTGGTAAGTTGACAACGTAGTATAGTTCAGTGAATGTAATGTCCATTCCAAGGGTATTTCGAATGGACGAAACCTGCACCACTGGCCTCACGTTCACTCAACTGGACTGCGCTGTCAGCAGCCTGGACAGCGTAGGTTGACTGAACAATGGTAGGTTGACTGCGTAGTTCAGTCCGATGAATGTGATGCCATCGGTGCAGGTTCAATCAAATCTCTAAGAGAAAGTGTTATTTATTTTCTACATGTATCTATGTGAAAAATGTATTTGATGGATAAAAATTTATATTTAGTTTGAAAAATAAACTATTAGCGTTAATTATAATTTCGTGCCTTTTTCTCTTTTAAATATGCGTGGTAATTTTTATTTCAGTAATAATTAGGACTTCCTAAGCAGGGCTTCATTGCATCATACTGGCTAGGTCATGATTTTTCATTTTGATCAAGCCTTACAAAATCAAGCTCTGATCAGGCCTTGATTTTTTACCCTGATCAGGCCGAAATCAGGGATTGCGATTCAAAAATTATCAGGCCTTGATCAAGAATCCTGATTAAGGCCGGAAAAATAAATCAGGATGCCTGATCAGGCCTTTATTGTAGACGGAGCAAGATTTCTACTTGGGATCTCGAAAATATTTATATTTTTCGGAAATATTTTGTCACGTACGACGTTTTTCTTTTACTCTTTTTGTATCATACGCACAATCGTACACGTATAAGAAGCAATAGAGCCTGCTACTTCTATTTCTTTTCACCGAAAACCAAAAATATAAGCATTCGAGGTACCTACCAAATTACTTTCTACACTACAGAATCACGTGCATCTCTAGACGATAGGGAAGACATACTCTTTCCTTGTTTATTAACTGCGCATAATAGCATATACTCATAGTTCCGTATTACAGAGCGTTTCGTTCCACGAGCCGTTCTGCTATTTTTTTCCCGCTCTGTATGGGCGCGATAATAAAAGTTCTCCGCTCGAACCTATGAACTCTTTTTCCGGAGAGTAAGTAAGATGACATAGTAGAGAACTAAAATATCCTATTTTTATTGTTTCTCAGAAGAGGGAAAACTTGTGGAAAATAGATGGAAAATGGTTAACGTTTCCATGCCCAAATTGAGAGAACAGCTCTCCTGCTAAGTCACCTAACTTACGAAAACCCCCTGTTCTGAAGAACAGAGGGGTTTTCGTAAGTATGTATTGTATTAGGCATACCCTGCCAATTTTCCGCACGGGTACGTGTGTGTGTATATTAAAAGAAATTGTCAACGAGAACAAGGATACGAAATTGTAAACGACGGCACCTCTCCAAATATTCGAAGGTATTTACAACATTACAATATTTACTCTGAATGTACCAGACTACGATTTTATCAAGTGTTAATCAAAACTATTGTGTGACTCGAAATAAAGAAGTCCCTTCGTTTTCCCAATTTCTCAAATCCTTAAAAGAAACAAGATCCCTCGAGGTCTCACAGCAAGGGTTCCCACATAAGTCATTATCCCATAGACCACTCGTGACTCATTAGGGTAGTAATCGGAGTAAAGTGTTTGCCGCCCGACGTTTATAACTCCTTGAAATATATATATCTTTTCTTAACGACTTCGGACGCAACAATTTATATATTTCGGAAATATTTATATGTTTCGGAGATATTTATATGTCACGAAAATATTTATATATTTCGGAAATATTTATATAATTGAAAAATATTTATATATACCGGATAGTTGGGAATTGAGAAATAGACGAAACTGCAGTAATTGAAGTAGCGAACGAAAAAGTAGATTAGTTCTAGTCAGGAACGAAATTTATCCTGTAGGTTTCTCCACTGTAGGTTAGCGCCTGGGCGGAAAAATAACCTTCCCATGATCGTTGAAGTTGAAATTACGAGCAAGCGATGTGCAATATTTTACCGATCTTCCCAATACTTTTTCTTCGTGTTTTAATATGCGTATCAATCGCTGACTAATCAATGTCATCGTAAAGCGCAAAACGATCGGGATAATATCGGTGAGATGGCTTATCAGGGTATTATATTTTATATACGGGATTTTTTTTCGTTTGCGATATTAAACGATAATTTATTTTCTATAAAAGGGTGTACGACGGCTGGGAACAGAGAGAGAGAGAGAGAGAGAGAGAGAGAGAGAGAGAGAGAGAGAGAGAGAGAGAGAGAGAGAGAGAGAGAGGGAGAGAGAGAGAGAGAGAGAGAGAGGGAGAGAGAGGGCGAGAAAGAGAGAGAAACAGAGAGAGAGAGAGAGAGAGAGAGAGAGAGAGAGATCGCAAGGAATAGAGAGCTCGAAGCAAGGGATCAAGGGAGCGAGAAATTTTCGATAATAAAGCTGCCGGAATAGGAGAGTAAATCGTACGGCAATTAACAGCAGGGCTCACCGCAGTACACGGTACGGTATCGTACTTGCACACGTATGCAATCCGGTACGAGCATACGCTCGGTTGCGCGAGGGATGTACTCTCATCCGCGGAGAGCGTACACCCGCGTGAGAGATCATCAATTTTCCGCGAACTCGAGCCAGCTGCAATTACGAGGATCCGGAGACATTAATTATGTCACCGGGTGTATATGATGCCTGTTGTATGCATACATATACATACGTATACACACATAAAAGCACTTATAGCCCATGGAGTGAGTCGTTACAGGCTGCATGCATGAGTAGCGAGAGAAATAATCGCGCTAAAGGTCCTCGCCGTTTATATTAGGATTCACCATGATCGGCGCCCAAGCCCTTTATACGCCGGAACGTGTTTTGCCCCTGGGTGCGCGATAAAATATTTCGAAATGATTCATTACGTGTACCGAGACGAAGATACTTCGCTCTCGAAAAAAAAAAAACGAAAAAAAAACAGTCGGAAACAAAAATTATACATTGACAGATTATTCGCAATAAATTGATAAAAATATTACACATATCGACCAATAATTCATAGGCTGGAAAAATATTTGAACCCGTGTTTCAATCGGAATAAAACGATTCAGAGTTGAGTGATACGCATGAGGTTACAATGGGAAATTTGTTCAATTTTTTCGATCAATTATATGAAAATTGCTTCTTTTCTATGTCAATCAGCGTTTCTAATTATTAATATTCGTTCTTCAAATTAAAAAAAATATTCACTTAAAGGTATTCCAATGATGAGCACACGGAGAGAATTAAATGTTAAAAATTACCGTGCAGTAACGGTAACAAGATGACAACCCTGAAACTTCGCTTATTATTACTGAGTAAAACACAGATTTTCACGAAAATAAAATAAAATTTCTTCTTAAGAAAGAAAATGTTATCAGATTTTCTAGTAAATTTTGATGTGTAACAAAATACGCAAAACTTAAATTTAAAAAATATATAATATCAGCGAAATTTTACTGTGCATTTTATTATTTTATGCCTTTCAAAAATGTCTATAAAAAAGTATCGTCTTTATAACAGTTATTTTAAGATTTATTATAAAATTTAATGAGTGTTATAGGAAAATGTATTGTGCTCTCGGTAAAAATTATCGTGCCCGCTACCTTTCTTGTATAGTAAAATTTTAGCTACGTAATTGAAATTTTCTGTAACGTGAGTTAAAAAAAACTTGTCGCATACGAATTATTATGCTTTTCTCACTTGTCACCCCATTGAAATATATCACGGTAATTTTTACCGTGAAATTCACGACAAAAATTACTTTTTAATTCTCTCCGTGCAGGGAGTTAGGAACAGAAAAAGCAAGAAAGAAAGCAGAACAGTGGATGGAAGCAATAGATGATGTACCAATAAAGGGGGAAATTATAAATATGTTGGGTGGGAAAATACAAAAAGGGAATATCTGAATATTTCCGGAAAGTAGAGGAAGTGTACAAAAAAATGAGTAGGACGGAAGGGAAGGCATAATAAATGGAATAAAGGAATAAATAAAGAATAAATTACGAATCAATGAAGAAGAAGAGATAAATGTTAGAGAGTACGAAGTACAAGAATGAGTGGTGTAGTAATTAAGTGAATTAATGTTAAAACGGAAAGTTACGATTTTGTAAAAAAAAAAACTTTTGTAAAAAGTTATGCAAATAAAACTCGTTTTGATTGATTGATTGTATACCAATGATGCAATAAAAATTAATAATACCGTATTAGTGGTTTCCCCGCAAATAATTTCCCAGGTATTCGTTGATTTTTGGGTACGGCTTCCCAGGTATTCGTTGATTTTTGGGTACGGCACAGCGTATTCCCTTGATCCGAGCACTGGAGCGAGGACTGTTAATCTTCGCGATAATTATAGACGATCTCGTGGACACCTCATTGGCACGCGATTCGATCGAGCCAGATTATATATAATATATCGTTCGAGAAGATTTTTATTCACGCATACACCCATATATATATATATATATATATATATTATAATAATAATAACAATAATATATGAATGCGTTCGCAATGAGACCCGATCTTACAGATGAGACCTCTATTTTCAATCGTTAATTCATTTCCACGCTTACGAACTTTTGTAAGCAAATTAACACGAGAGACAACGCGACTCCGCGTACATATATATATATATATATGCTGTATTCAAGGGGAACTCGCTTTATCCGAAGGCAGATCGACGTATGTTGTCCGTACAACCCACAATCTCCATATCCATGTAAATACACGTACACACACACACACACATATGCATGGTACCGATTTATTCCCGTGTTCACTTGTATATATATATATATATATATATATATATAGAAATTGTAACTATACATAAGAATCAATTACTCCAAGAGCGAGAGCTTCGTATAACGATCCTCGAGGCACCTTCCGCGAATCCGCGGGGGGGTTTAAAGATAAATAGTCCTCGTTGCGGAAAGAGTCGAGGTCCAGGCGGATGTGTGTATACACGTGCTCTCGGTGCTTTCATATATGTACGAAGAAGCTCTGAAAAGTTTGCGACGGCACTTTCGATATATATATATAAATAAATATATATATATATATATATATATATATAAGGCTGTGCGCGCGCGTATTCAGGAGCCACAGCGGGACGTTAATGAGAATGCAACTACCGCCCCTTAACTCCACCCGGGATCTGTAGAAACGAATGGTCCTTGCCGGACTCGCGGGCGAGACTGTTTCCTTTCAACTTATTTTTCTTACTTTTCCTTCCATTTGCTTCATTTATTTTTTTTCCTAATTAAGATGTAGCTGGTTGTCCATTACGTAAAATCCCATCTTGATTTACAATCCAGGGTTAATCGTGTACGTATATGTTATATAAATGTGTGTGTGTGTGTGCGTGCGTGCGTGTATGTGTGTGTATATTGATTGGTATATGTGTATTTATGTATTTGCAGTTGTTGAAACGCTCACGATGCATACCTGTCGTGCTCTCCCTCAGGGCAAAAGCCACGTGAAGAAACGAAGAGACGATTGACGTGTTACCACGAGATTTCCTCGTTGCGGGTGTCGAGAATGAGGATAAACAAGATCCATCGAGATTCGATATTTTGTCCAATCGTACGTAAGGTAAAATAAATCGTGAGTGGTGGAGTAAGTGGACCAAGCCTCGATTTTTTTTCGTTAAAAGTATTTTTGTAAATGTATTTTTTTATTGATTAATTCTATTGAGGTAATGATTAATTTTATTGATTAATTCTATTTAATGATAAATTCTCTTGAGAGGGACTTTACTGCCGCTAAAACCTTCCTGGAAAACCCACACCATTTTGCAATATATATTAATGAAAAAAATTATTTAAATGAATTAATTATATAATAAATCGTACCTAAAGTGTCATAATGGAAAACGTTCTGTTCCTTTAAAAAAAAATCGAACAAAATTGGCTATTTTTTCATCGTCTACATATATCCCCTCCCCCCTCCACGCTCTCCTTTAAGGCGGAATTTAAACGGGAAAAAAATTAGGCGATTTTGAGAGATTTTTTAAACTAAGAAATAATTATTCTTAGTTTAAAACATTATTTTGACACGTTTGATCCCGCGTTGTCCCAATGGACGCATTGCATGCGTGGTGGTTCAAGGCATCACAGCTCGTTTACTAAACGCATAATTTAATTATTACATTTAATCGATCTCGATAATTATTAGACCACAATTTCTTTAGTCAAGCAATTTATACTGATTTGCCCCTATAATAGCATAGTCTAGTAATATTGGGGAAATCGCTACTAGGGAATCTACAACTACACCCCGTAAAGACATTTACTTGGTCTCCGCACTTAGATCATAGTTTTAGTCAACCTACCTACCCTGCCATTCCCTAATAGGGGCCCGGTCCGTCTCTTTTATGGAAAACTCTACTATGGAATCCACAAATAATCCATTGAAGGCCCCGAATTGTATTAGGTATACCCTGTCAATTTTCCGTACGGGTACGGAACTTAAAAAAAATCGCGCCGATCCTCAAAAACGGAGACTCCTGGGTCTTCACGTTCTCATTAGCTATCCAACCGCATATTTTTGGCCTTTTTCCGTCTTTACGCGTCTCCCCATAAAAGCGCGTATACGACGATCTATCCGCCAAGCAGTAGAGTTACATCGCGTCCCAAGTCCCTGGATCTTCCCATACGCTGGGAAAGTTTCCAGCCGCGGTGTGCGTCTCGTATTTATACCCGTGTCGCGATCACCATTGATGAGTTGGAGGCAAAGCCGCGGAAGAAATCGGCCAGAAGAAAGGCACGAAGAAGACGCGGTACCACGGGAAGAGGGACACTTGTATGCGCATGCGCTGTCACCGCACGCGGAGATAACTTACGACTCCGGATGGTAATATAGCCGGGAACGTGGAGGCAGGAAAAAAAAGACGCGAAGGAAAGTCGAAGGGTGGACGACGATGAGGAAGCAACCGAGAAGAGACACACGCCGTGGTTTCCTCTTTCGTGCCTATGTCCCTGTGGCTTTTGCCGATTTAATAGACTCGTCTCGATGGAGACCGCACGCGTGTCCAACTGCACGTCATCAATCCTCTTCCATGGTCTACGCTTCCTCGCGCTGGGAAATCCAAAGACTTTCGTGCCGCAATTTCCTTCTTCAGCTTCAAGATCTTCAGCGCTCTCGCCCGAATGATCCACGTCGAGAGTATGGCAGTCCTGGATTTCGAATATCTGCATCGTCGTCGCGAGAATAAAATCATTCGAAGCTATTCTTTCACACGAAAGTTTCTCGTGAAAAATGGAAAGTGGTTGATGTTTCAGAATAGCTCGTGCAGAAATATTGTCATGGATACAGTCCGATTCGGACTAGGATCGCGGTTTCTCAATCTAGTTCCAGTCGGATATTGGATCGGATCTGACAGTGAAATGTAACGCTCGCGAATCGGATTTCAGCCAGGATCGTAATCCGGTACTATTAAGGACTCTAGTCAGAATCCAAATAGAAACTTTGCATAGGATCCAGGCTAGAATCCCGAACTTCTAGAACAAGATCTAGTTCGATATTGAATCGGATCCTAGGGATGAATGTAAAAACCACCAGGAGATACCGATCCGTATCAGGTGTAGATGCTGGACGTTTTCTGAAATCATTCATTCAAGGTTCTGAAAAAGATTAGGTAAAAATTAGTGCTACAGTATGATTGTCAAAACTTATATATTTTGATAAGAGAATTTCAAACAAAATTCTTTACAGATAATAAAATTTTTCGAAAAAAACAATATATGGACGTTAACAGACTTATATTTCCTGTAGAAAAGTGATATAGGTTATATATTTTTAATAATTATATTTAAATGAAATGGAGATCATTCGAACTGAGAAAATATGTATTTAATTTGCTGAGAAAAATGTATTTAATACGTATTTCAAATTCTTGCCACCACGTCTTCGTCTTGTGCTACGTAGTGGGCGCCATCTGGATTCCGATGAGGAAACCCCTTCTGGGGAATCCGTATCATATCCCGATCGGGATCTGATCGGAACTTAGGTATCCCTACGAAATTTCTGCACGGGAGGGTAAGTCCGGAATAGTTGGCCACAGGTTTTTTCAAGGATTCGTAAAAATAAAAATACAGACGTTTCTTTACTTATCTCTATTTCTAATTAAACTTTCAACATTTAACTTTAAGATAATTTACAAAGATGAAATAAATTCTTACAACATCACCCTTGAAATTAGTGCGTTTTTTGTAAATCACGATTGGCTGTCTTTCCCGGAGTATGCGGGTGCGATGGCCACAGGAGTAGAGGAAAGATGATCAATACTTAATTCTACTATTGTTTTTCTCTTTGGTTTTATGTTTTGATTCTTTTTTTTTTTCCTTTTGGCTACATCTAGAACACATATCATCGAATTCAGGCCGCTGAATTGTCGAACAGAAAGGGCGTAGTGTTCCATCAGGGCAACGCTAGAACACACGTTTCTCTGATGACCCGGCAAAAGTCATTGGTGCTTGAATGCGATGTTTTAATGCACCCACCGTATAGTCCAGACCTTGCACCTTCAGACCACCACTCATTTCGGGCATTATGAATAATAAAACAGTTTGAATAATAAAACCTTCAGTTCCCTGAACGTCCTTAATCATTTGGATTACTTCTTTATCCAAAGATCTCAGGACTTCTATGAGAGAGGGATAATGAAGCTCATGGAGAGATGGCGGAAAGTCATTGAACAGAATGAGACATATTTAGTTGATTGAAATTGCTTTTTTGGTAAATATTTCTCGTTTGAAAATTGACTTTTGATACGGAATTATGCATAGACACAATATATATATATTGTTCGCGTTGCGGGATGGGCAACGTCCTCAACTGGCACGCACATACGAGGATAGGCGCATGCACGAGTGTTAATGAAACGTCACTCGACGCGTCACTTAGAGTCTTCTGTTCGGGATGAGAGACTCGCGCGGGCATGGTTCTCTTCTTCGTACATGAAAACGTGCGGGGTCCTCATCGTCTTCAAGGCCGGGAGTTTCATTGCAGATATATGTGTGTGTATGTGCGTGTGTGCGTGCGTGCGTGCGTGCGTGCGTGCGTGCGTGTGCGTGTGTGTGCGCGTGCGTGCGTGCGTGTGCGCGTGTGTGTGTGTGTGTGTGTGTGTGTGTGTGTGTGTGTGTGTATGTATGTGCACGGGAACGCGTCAGATTCATCAGCAACGATCCTCTCATCTTTCTGCCTCTCTCTCTCTCTCTCTCTCTCTCTCTCTCTCTCTCCATCTCGAAATAACTTATTCCACTTCCAGTGATCCAATATAGTTTTACGAGCGCAGTGCGTGCACTCTTCGCTTCAATTATTTGTGATACGAGTTCTCGATCGAACGTGCGCGGAATGCGCGCCTTTTTTTTCTTGATCGCTCCGCCGCGTTCGGTCATGTCACACAATCGCCATCTCGTGGACATATACGTCGAGAGGATTACTCGATTTACCGTTTTATTACTTTTTTGTGTTCTCCCCCCCTCCCCACCGCTCCATCCTCGCAGCTCTTCATGATTTTTCCAGCTTCAACCGCGTCTTCGAACTATTCGCGAAACGAGTCGCCTTTCTCGGACACACTTTTCGAACTAGATGCCCGAGACGGACTGGAGCATCTTCGATGATACTCCACCAATTAATAATCGCGATAGGGTGACTCTTCTAGTGCATTGCCCGCGCGCGCGCGTAACTGGAACGTCAAAGTGACGTGACGTTACTTCGTCGCGAGCGAGCTAACCGAGTGAAAACCCGCAGTTTTTCTTTTGAGGAAAAAAACACGGAGCCAAGAAAGAGCAAAAATAAAAGGAGAAGATGTGAAACGCGTGCGACGAAAAGCGGAGAGTGAAAACGCGCGTCGGACGTTAAAACGACCTGCGTCTTTTATGACCACATTTCGTTACGGACACTTGACTTCACGCGGTTTTTTTTCCTTTGAAACCGTTTAAAAGACTATTAGTAGGACAGCTTCGATTGGTTGAAATCCTGCGGAAAAAGGGTCCACGCTTCGGTCAGAAAGCATTTCGGAAAATTTCATGCGATTAATTAGGAGTTATTCGAACACCTTTATTCAGAGAAAATTATCATTTGCTTCTGGAAATTCTTCAACTTCTTGAGTTAATTGCTGTGAGGATTTTTTATTATGGACGTAGGTTAAGCCAAGGTCACGGTAAGTTATTGGTTGAGTAAAAAAGATAGGAGGATTCGAAAATAGAGGTTCCTGATTTGAAGAGTCGACTTTAAAAGCCGGGTGACACTTTCGCTTGGAAAAAGACTGAGCTAAACGAATGAAGAAGAAATATTTGAAGTCCTCGAGTGCCTTACCTGGTCCATATGGATATGCGTTTATTTATTTATCTCATTTTTGCATAAAATAATGTAGAACCTTGAGAAAAATTCAAAGTCGAAGTTCTGTCGGACGTCTAAAAAAAATGAGCACCTCTTAATGTTAATCGATGAAATGCTCATGTTTTCTTAAGGCCATAGGCCACTCTAGGATTTTCCAAAAATCGATTTTTTTTTGTTAAAAATGTACCTTAGTACCTATAAAATTATATTCCGAAAGATTATGGGTGTGAAAAATCTCTAAGTTCTCGATTTTCGGATTCTACCGCAATCCCTTTTGTTTCATGTCGTGACTTTCTACTATTCACTTGAAATTCACTTGAAATTTTAACTGTATATTTAGAATTACATGTTCTGACACACTACGTAGGATTTTTTTAAATTATATTGCATAGTTCCTTTTTTATAAACAAAATTTTGACGATTTTCTCATGGCATTTTATAGTTTTTGTTTTAGAAATGCGCCATGTTGACAAAAAACAATATATCAAAAGATTCCTACATACTTCTATAGCTATTCTTATATATAATCGAAAAAACTTTAGTGTCTTATCATAACTCAAAAATTATAGGAGCTGTTGGTCTGGCCCTTGACCTTCCAGAAATAAAGGCGTCATCGGAAAAATGCTGTACAGTCGCCACTTTGACATGTATCGCTGTGAAAAAATAATTACGTGTATAATAAAACCCCTATTTTGTAATTCCGATTTATTTTATGGTTTCGCTAAAAAAAATTACAAAATACGCCTTTTTTTGCCTCTAGAGGGGCCTACGGCCTCAAGGGCAGGTACAGGAAGGACATAACATCACAAACTTTCAAACAGAATTTTCCTAAATGATTAATTTTCTTGTTCAGGAAAAACGAAGCATCAGGCTCTGTAGAATTCACAAATGCAGAGCTTGATGATTTTATTTTGCACGGGTTGGAAAACTGTTTTTTTCGAAAATTTTAGCGATCTCTCTTGCATTATGTGTCACGTAGTACAGTTCCAAATTCGCTTAAAGAACGTTTCTCAGCTATGGCTTAATGCCAAGAATTTGCTGAATTTGATTAAGGATATTTGCGAACAGGCATTACAACTCCGTGCAAAATTTCAAGCCATTCGTCTGCATGATTGTTGAGCAATTAATTATGAAAGTTAGCGTCTTATATACAGGCGACATAGCAAAAGCTATAGGATAACTCTCATACGACTCTCGCAACATAATAAAAATGTTAAGAATTTAATACAAATAGGAGGAAAACATTTTTGACATTTATATGAATAATTTCAACGTAGAGTAAAGCCCTTTGTCTGCTTCGTTATCGAGATATTAAAAAAAAGAAAATTTTAACGGATTTGCTCTTTTGAATAGGTTCCACAATTAGAAGAGTACAAACTATTGCTTCCTCGTTATAAATTTCTTACCGCGCTTTCATAAAGAGTATTCAAATATTTTTTATCATTATTGTTATTTTTGACCCGCAAGATTAGACGAGAACGTAATACCATACCAAATGTTCGCAAAAAGATGACAATTAAAATCGGTTTATCACCAATAAAACAAACTTAACGGATATTTGGCAGAGTACAGAAAATATTGAGGCCAGGCCATGTTTTTCTTCATGTTTAATATTTTTTATCCATAATACCTCTTGACAGAAGTTGCATTGCGTGTGTTTCGACATAACCTTCAAATTAATTATGCGTCGTCTCTGAACTGCGCATTCAATTTCCCTCTCAACTAATTCTTTTCGCTGCGTTCCATTGTCTACTTGCCTTAATCGACGATTGTGCTGTTTTATTTTGGGTCTTTCCTTGCTATTTTTCTCATTTTCGGCGGGAACAAAAACTGAATTCGGGAAGGATCTTTGACAGCTAAGTGTTCACGATGTGGCGTTCGTATCTGAGCTCAGTGCTACCGGCTATTGAGAACTAAATTGCCCGTTTTCCGCTATTCAACTGGGTTAATAACATATTCACAATGTAAATACCATATTCACAACCTAAACAGTCAATTATATGCATTGCACATATTTATTAGCTGAAATTCGTTCTTTCAGCTAATTTTTTTCAGAATTCAAGAATTACTTTCACAAATTCGACTTTTTTCGGCTTTATTCATCCTGTAACCCAGCTTGTTCCTTTGAAGGCCCTTTGAAGGGCCGGACGAGCAACCTATGTGACAATGTCGTTTGTCCATTATAAGAGATTCTCGAGTTTAGTGATCTAGATGATATTCGAGCACATCCAAGCTGTTCGGTCATCAAAACGTACCTTCTTTGTGCCGTTAGTCGCCCCACTGTGAATACACGTGTGGGACGTTTACGAACAATCGTATCGAGTTGAAGTATAACCTCGATTCCGATGAATTTGAGTAGGCTTCCGGTTTCCGGCTTTCAATTAGATACGTAGGTCATACAAGCGGCAGGCACACGGACGAGTTGGCGTTCTTTAATTACTTGTAACTATGACGGAGATAGTGGAGATATTTCATGACTCGTCTCCCTTTCTCGCTCACTGTTCATATGCACAACGACTCAGCGAATCGCTCAATCTCATTCACATTCTCGTCAGTCGTGAAATAATTGCTGGTTGCGAGAATGTATTCACATCTGCTCCCCTACAATAAACGTTACTTCCAATTTGGACGAATTTTCTTTTACCTTGCCACCTTATTTTCTCCACTTGCGAACGTCCATAGGACCCGAATGATCTGATTTTCACTCGAGCTTCGTGGGAGCGTTCTCTCGGCAGATTCGGAGATCACGGCGGCATTGATTCCGTGGACAGATGGTGGAAAAGACTTTGGGAAAATATATATGTAATATAATAAAAGATAAATATTCTGCGCAGACCATATTCCTTCAGATCTGGGTAGAGTAGAATTGAATAGTCCACAGTAACGAAAACTTCAGGAACAGCAGGAAAAGTAATGAAGATATTGACCTGTCTGTGATCCTACTTGGGCTAGTTACTTCTAATCTCTTATCCAGTCAATTGTTCTCTCCAGTCTTTTGTCATTAGGCTCCCAATGATGCATGAAACCTAAGCAAGCTGGTATTAAGGCAATTGGTCTCATCTACGATCTAACATGGTTCCCATTAGGATCCTCTTGCAACTATGAACTCAGAGATGGATTGAAGCCATACAAATCGACACCAGGCTCGTTCGTCGTATCTGCAATCCAATTTCATTCCAATTAGAGCGCTCATGTCATCATAGTTTCAAATATGCATGAAACCAAGGCAAACCAGTAACAGGCTGGTTGGTCCCATCTGAGATCCAGCTCTATTCCAATTGGGATCCCCTTGTCATTATGGCCTCAGAGATGCATCATAGACATATAAACTGATACCAGACTGGTTGGTCTAATCTGCGATCCAACTTGATTCCGATTGTCAATAATGGGTCCAAAGATGCGTCGATCTCAAGCAAACCGTATCAGGCTGGTTAGTCTCATCTGCGATCCAGCTTGATTTCAATTGGGATCCACTTGTCATTACGACCTCAGAGATGCATTAAACACAAACAGACCGGTACCAGGCTAATTGGTCCCATCTGTGATCCAACTTGTTGCCAATTGGAGTCCCTTGTCATTATCGCCTCGAAGACGGGCTCGCACATGTTTCAATGTCTACACATCCAGTCTAGTTAGAGCACACTACCAGATTGTTTTTCTCGCTCGGCCGCGGTGTTCCATCTCGGACCGGTTTGTATTCCGTCATGCAATGGCAGCTTACGCGGCTATTGGGCACGGAGGTTTGTGCCCACGCGATTTGGCGCGTTATTGCACAATGGCAGCGTGATATTACGGATTCAGGAGGGGAAAAAAACCTCTTCTTTCACTCTGTGAAATGAAATGTAATGCGAGCGAGGCTTGAAAGAGCACACGACCGAGGCACGACATGTTGAACAATCGTAATCTGTTCTCTTGTTGTGGAAGGCGTCCTTCTTTACTTACATACATACATAGATGTATAAACTGTATATGCGATTACTCTGGTGTAGTCGACGACTGCGAACGACGATGATCCGCGAGACTCGTCGTTGTATTGTACGAGGATCGCGCTTGCGAGAGCGCAACGATCTCGAGTCGTAAAAATGCACTAGCGCCTGCAGAGAGAGAGAGAGAGAGAGAGAGAGAGAGAAAGAGAGAGAGAGAGATCCACCCGAGAGGAGGGCATTGTCAGGCACCACGTTTCAACCTCTCTCGCATAAACTTCAATAAAGATAAACTTGTGGCGTTTGCGTGCCTGGTCTATATTTAACTCCACGGTGAAATGCAACTTGTGTGTCGTTGACTTTCTTGAACGCGCGCGCAGCGACGAGAGTGCGAACCGGGGGAGGCTGGACTAAGGACAAGGGAAACACATCGCTGCGAGCGATCGCGCTTGTTCGACGATTGGCTCTATTCGATCGAACAACCAGTCGCATTCATTGTCGAACAATATCATTATGGACCATTGTTTCATTCAATATCTACGTATATATATATATTGGGCTAGAGTAGAGTTAGGGTAGGTTGTAGATATGCCCCTGCGGAATTTGAGTTTGGTATTTGATCGGGCCCGGGTCTGGAAGCCTCACATGTGGGTATGTTAATATCTTGATAACCTAAAATTAGTAACTCCAATTAGATGTGTAATGTGTCATTCGATTTGTATTCATTTCGAGCGTTATTTTTCCTTTTATTAGAATAAATATCTACCGACATAGGTTCCTCCATGTTTGTTTCAGATGTTAACGATTATTAGAACGTACACGAAAAAAAAACAATAGAGGAGACTGAAATAAAGGCAGTATGAAGAACCTGTGTGGAAATTAAGTTTGGGCTTTGATCGGGCCCATCTTAATTTTCCCTAACTTTATTAAGGCCCTAGTCTGGAAGCCTCACATGGGCCATCAGTGGCCGGTCACACCTTGCTACCGACGGTTATTGAAGGCAAAATAACCAGGGCCTTTCAAATTGTCGCAACGGTGTCTGATAAAAATTATTGCAGCCATATGCGTACGTGAGTGTGTGTGCACTGTGAAAAAGAAATGTGTTATTTCAATACATTTGAGGCTTAGAATTCTGTCGCATATTTTCGACACGTTTGATCCCGCGTTGTTCCAATGAACGCACTGCACGCGTATTGGTTCAAGGCATCAGAGCTCGTCTACTAAACGCATAGTTAAATTATTATAAATATTTAATCGATCTCTTAACCGGTGCAATGGTCTAGTGGTTAGTGTGCTTGCCACTAAACCTGCGCACCGGGAGGTCCCGGGTTCGAATCCCAGTTGCGTACATTTCGTCGTGAAATGTTTTTCTTCGGCATTTCGCGGCGAAATAAGACTAGTTCCATGACTGGGGGGCGAACTTGATGACCGGCTGTATTGGTTATAGGTTTTCCGCAGTTTCCCTATACCCATGCCAGAAATGTCATGATGAATATGATACAGAGGGGGAAGTCGGTTGCGGCCGCAAGGAGGGGGGAAAAAGGTGAAGAAAAAGGAGGAAAGAAACAGTCACAGTGGAGGAAAAAATAGATAACAAACGCGAACAGCGTGTACCTTAGGAAAAAACATTAAAATTTTTTTTTTTTAAATCGATCTCGATAATTATTAAGCCACAAATTCTTTAGTCAAGCAATTTATACTGATTTGCTCCTACAATAGCAAAACCTAGTAGTATTGGGAAAATAACTACTAGGGAATCTACAACTACACCCCTTAAAGGCTTTTACTTGGTCTCCGTACTTAGACCATAGTTTTAGTCAACCTACCTACCATACCATTCCCTAATAGGGGCCCAGTTCCGCCCTTATACGGAAAACTCCACTATGGAATCCACAAATAATCCCTTGAAGGCCCCGAATAGTATTCGGTATGTCTTGCTAATTTTCCGCACGGGGGCATCTCTCATCTTATATATAAATCTGGAGTACATATATAAGCAACGGTAACCTGCGTATGTATGCGTATCTACATGATTTAAGAAAAGGATCACTTAAAATTCTCTACGACCCCTGGGATCCAAGGTATAAGTATGAAAAAATTCTACTTCCGGGATATTCGCGTAATATGGCTTGCAGCCCTCGGTTTGAATGCTTGATATCAAAATGCTATAGTGTCTCTTGATGTTTATATATATATATATTGGGATGTTGAATAAGTTTTCGTTGTTTCTTCGTAAAAATTAAAGCTTTATTTTCAAAAATAGAAAAAAAACATGCCACTGAAAGTATTGCCCATCGCTAGACACTACTTTTTCCCATCTTTCTGGCAGCATTTTAACTCCACGTCGGAAAAACGACACGTCTTTTGAGGCCATCCAAGAGTCTACCCATTTTTTGGCATCTTCATAAGAATGGAAGTGCTGCTCAGCCAGGCCATCTGCCATCGATCGGAACAAGTGACAATCGGTAAGAGGCAATGTCTAATGAATACGGCAGATGTGGTAGGACTTCCTATTTAAGCATTTCCAAGTAGGTTTTCACCGATTTTGCAACATGTGGCCGAGCGTTGTCAAGCTGCAAAATCACTTTGTCATGTCTCTGCTCGTATAGCGGCCGTTTTTTCTTCAATGCTCGGCTCAAATGCATCAATTGAAGTCAATAGCGATCTTCCGTGATGGTTTCGTTCGGATTGAGGTAGCAGCTCATAACAAACTCCACCCAGCTGATACCACTAAATACAGAGCAGAGCTTGGACCCGTGGATATTCGGCTTCGCCGATGATGTTGTTGCATGGCCGTGCTTACACCACGATTTTCTACCCTTAGGGTTATGGTAGTGTATCCATTTTTCATCGCCGGCCACGATACGATGCAAAAAACCTTTCTTTTTCTGCCGTTGAAGTCGATTCGAAGAAGCGGTCCCTCGGAGCGGTAATATTTCCCTACCGATACTCGAACAAGCGCATTAAAAAAAGCACACAAAAAGAATGTAATTAAAAAAAAAAAAATTTAAACCGACGAAAAGGAGGTGACGAAAATTCACGCAGAGACGAATGTACATGCTCTTACGGGACGATGAGAAAATTACTCAAGGTTGTGCTGCGTGTACACCGCGAGACGGGCATTTAAATCTTCGTGTCTGTTGGGCATATATTTCGCGTCACTTTCATTCCAGCATCCCATCAACATTTAGCCAAAGAGAGAAAGAGAGAGAGAGAGAGAGGGAGAGAGAAAGAGAGAAAGTAAGAGGCAGAGAGAGAATGCAAGCAAAAGCGAAAACGAAGAACGGGGGGTTAAGAGAGGGGGGGGGGGCATCAGCAGAAGCAACAGACATCACGACTCATATATCTCATCCTTAACACCATCCTCACCATAATTGCTGTGAGAGCGAGGCCCAAACGTGCATCTATATATACGCGTCATACACATGCATCACTTCATCAACGATTAACTGGCGCCAAGATGTGCAAGTCTTTTTATAGCTTGTGAATTCCCTCACCTCGTATCACGCGTTTCATATTCCATCTTTCGCGTATTCTTCGAGCGTATCGAAGTAGCCCAAGCGGAAAGAAAAATTGGCATATCAATGGGAACACGTCATTGTGTTGCGATTGATAACGCATATAATGGTATCGTGCGTTCTGCGAGGGTGGAATTTCCCTCGACCGAATTCATTGGATTTGCGTGACACGCGACTCTCGACCCAAGGAAAATTCGTGTTTTCCGTCTCGTCGCGAGTCTGATCGACTCATACGGATTCAACTTGGCGTACTTGGAATGCTACGAGCAACGCATGGTAGTAAGTGAGAGAGAAAGAGAGAGAGAGAGAGAGAGAGAGAGAGAAGAGAGAGAGAGAGAGAGAGAGAGAGAGAAAGGCTGTATGTATTATGAGTTGGCCATTCATCGTCTTTAAAGTCTCAGGCGTGTACAGGACAACTTACGCCCGGCGTTAATTGAGTTGGCACCAGACTTAACTCGCTACTTGATGAATGTCTCGCGGTGGCCTCCATCTCGATGACCGATAACCCCTCCTCGAGAAGTAACAGTCGAGAGGAGCCCGAGTGATACACGGATCTCACGAATTGGGCTAAAGCCACGTCGTGTAAGAACTGGAGGGGGGGGGGGGGGGAGGGAGGGAGAGAGAGAGAAAGCGAGAGACGAATACATATGGGAAAATGTAGCTTTGAAGACATTCGACTTCGAGGACCATTCTCAGAGTAGTGTTTTTCTTCAAACTCAACATTATGCGAGTCTGAATGTCTTCGAAGTTACGTGATTGAGACACATGTCAAAGATCATTTCGAGCATCGTCCTGGCCCCAAAATCAACAATCCATTTTGAAAGACGAAGGACCGTCCTCTGCACAGTCAGTTGTGCTGGTAGCCAACATTAATCTAGGTATCCACGGGTTGAAAATATCCTTTTCCCATATAAAGGGTGTCTCGAAGTGACCTGACTTTTTTAGGGCTTACATACACCTGGGCAGGTCAAAAAGATCGATTTTTCAAAAAGGTGCTCATTCGAAAGTACTATCCTTTGAGTGTTTACCCTGAAAATTTCATAAGGAAATTCGCAGTAATGACGAAGTTAGCGTTTTGTAACTGACATATGTCAAGGTCAGAGAAATCGGAGATGAGGTCCTTGACCTGAAGAATGTCGTTTTATGCATATGAGAATTGCTCAGATCAAGGACGTCATCTCCAATTTGTCTAACCTTGATATCTGTTATCACGCTTACACGTCTGATAATTTTTGTCCAAACATTTTGGGAACGTTAGCTTCTTCCGGACATCAATTTGCCATTACACTTATTTTTTTAAATACTGTACACCCGCACAAAAAAAAACATCTTTACAGCCATATCTCGTCGTATACGTGTATACCGTGGCTTCGCTATCTCTACATATATAGGTCCATAACGTACACGTATTCCGTGTATAAGGAGCCGAAGCGTATATATACAGCTAACAGAGGAGCCATCCGCGATTTACCGAGCTCTCAGACTCTTTCTCACGATCGAGTTTACGCGGACCGTTATGCTCATCGTGTTAAAACGCCCTCGCGCGCGGTAGGGGAGATCGATAGCGGAGATCTGACGATAGCGAGCATTCTTTTCCTTTATACATATATATATATATGGGCCGATTTATTCCATCGCCCCCCCCCCCCCCCCCCGCAAACCGTTTCAGTAACCATATACACGTATACCGTATTGTTTCCTAGTTCATCTCAATTTTCTCGAACATACCCGTCTGTATACGCTCCGTCGTAACGAAAGAACGCGACGTTCACGATTTTTACCCGGCATCACGGGAACAGTGGAGAACCGTTAGGGACTGGGAGTGATCGTTGGAAAAACGACTTTTGTAAAGTGAATTTCGTGAATTGTGCGCTGGGGACGAACGGAAAGGAATGAAGAGATGGTCGTTGATTATTCATTTTCTTAATTGGATAATTATTTTGTTAGTTGATAATTAATTTTGTTAATTGATTATTAATTTTGGGAATTCATTTTTAATAGTGTCAATTGATTATTAATTTTGTCAATCGATTATCAATGTTTTCAACTGATTATTACTTTTGTCAATTGATTATTAATTTTGTCAATTAATTGTTACTTTCGTCAATTGATTGTTAATTTTGTCAATTAATTATTACGTTTGTCAATTGATTATTAATTTACTAATTATTTAATTAATTAATTAATTAATTAGTATTATTTAATGAATTATTAGTTGATTTTGTCAATTGATTATTAATTTTGTCAATCAATAATTAATTTTGTTAATTAATTATTAATTTTGGCAATGAATTATTGATTTTGTTGAATGATTGTTAAGTTTGTCAATCGATTATTAATTTTGTTGTTGATTATTACATTTTTCAATGGATTACTGATTTTGTCAACTGGTTATTAATTTTGTCGATTGATTATCAATTTTGTTAAACGATTATTAATTTCGTCAATCGATTATTCATTTTGTGAATTGATTATTAATATTGTGAAGTGATTATTGATCTTGTACATACATACATTATTGATCTTGTCAATTAATTATTAATTTTGTCAATTGATTATTCATTTTTTCAATTGTTTATTAATTTTGTCAATTGATTATTAATTCTGGCAATTAATTATTAATTTTGTTGACTGAATATTAGTGTTGTCAATTGATGATTAATTTTAATTAAAATGTATAGCAGAAGCACGATGGGTGGCAGCGGCAGTGATCTTTCGTCTCAAGCTGCATTCACCTGGGTCAATATTTATAATGGGTGACCGCTCAGCCACGCACTGGCGTACATACTTAGTCTCAACGAATTTCCTATGATGAACGCAACCGAAACTCAGTGAAAAGTTGGTCACCTCTATCGGAACGGGTTTTCCACAGATTCCCTGTGCCCTCCTGCAATCGCCGCAAAGTGAACAACGCTATGGTTAGGTCTTTGGGTAACTGGGAATGGTAAAGTCACGAGTGTAGGGTGAAAGTGAAGGGGGATGGTATCGCAAAAGCTTGAAAAGCTTTACGACACGCGTGCGCGCGGGGAAATGATTGTATCTTAAGAAAAAAGAAAAAGATCGAGGAAGAAAAAAGTCACAGGGAGCAATACGAGAGAGCAGGTTTATGGCGTCTTGATTATACTGACCCGAGGCGGTCAGTGGCGCGTGTCCACCGCGCGCGGACGATATACCTCTCTCGCGCGAACAAGGTTCCTTCACTCGTCTTGCGATGTTTCTCTCGGTGCACGCTGTGTCTCTCGGCCATCTGCCATCGGGCATCTGCACCACGCGAATGTTTTTTCAGATTCTATCGGATGTCCCTTAGCTAGTGCGAACGTGCAGAAACCCTCTTTTTCTCTCTCTCTCTCTCTCTCTCTCTCTCTCTCTCTCTCTCTCTCTCTCTCTCTCTTTCTCTCTCTCTCTTTCTCGCTCACTCCCTCTCTATCTCACGATTTATCTTCCTCCCTCCCTCTCCCACTCTCTCTCTCTCTCTCTCTCTCTCTCTCTCTCTCTCTCTCTCTCTCTCTCTCTCTCTCTCTCTCTATCTTTCTCTCTCTCTTGCTTTCTTTCTCTTGTTCTGTCGAGATCGCATCCCCTCAGGCTCTTTGATCTGCTATAAATAAATACATATATTCGTTATATATATATATACACAAGATATTTTTAAAGACGCTCGACTTCGTGGACCGTTCTCGAAGCAGCCAATCGTGCTGGAAGCCAATATTAGGGGGTAAAGCCACTGGAGGACTTTCAAATTTTCAGAAAAAAAAGGATGAGAACAATGTTAATTATTATACACAAAGTGTTTGGCGCATGGACCGACACTTTTTTTTTAGGGATTGAGGGGATCATTTGCTAGTTTTTTCACCCTTAGACCTTATGTCCTAAGTGTCATCGTAATTGAGATAAGATTTTTTTTAATCACCCGAAATTTCGCCTCTAAATCGTCATAACTTTATTGGTTTGTGGTTGTAATAGCACGAAATAACTTTGTTGCATGCATACGGAGTAAAGGAAGTCAATTTAAGCAAAAAAGTTATTTCGTGCTATTACAACCACAAAACAAAAAATTTATGACGATTTAAAGGCGAAGTTTCGGGTAATTAAGAAAAGAACGAAAAAAAAAAATCATATCTCAATTACCGTGACGCTTAGAACATAGAGTCTAAGGGTGAAAAAATTAGAAAATGAGCCCCCCCCCAATCCCTCAAAAATTGTGTAGGTCCATGCGCCAAACAACATGTATGTGCAATGCCAATAATAATTGGCATTGCACATTAAAGGTAAATCGAAAACTTCTATTGCTTTCTAAACTTTGAACTAATATTTATTAGTTCAAAGTTTAAACGCGTTTTTTTCGAAACTATGTTTTTCAAACTGGCTGGAGATGCCTCAGCTAAATATGCACCGATTTAGTTGAAATGTTGAACGTATCTTGTCAGATGCATTCTCCATGGAACTACGTACGGAATTTGCGAATGGTTATTAATTTATTTATTTTTTATAAACGGCGTACAAGAGAAATCTTTCTGGCGATGAAAAACATTGTACGAGAGGAATTCTGCGGTCTTGGATTCTGACGACGTCATTATCAATTGAAAAATTACAACAACAAAAATTTGTTGTCGTACACACGAAACTATGTAGAAGACATAAAGAAAGTTTTCCAATTCATTTTTTTTACTGTTTTTATTTTGGTCATTCAAAAATTCTCAAAATAATCCTTTTTTTTAAAGAGCTGGAGTGGCTTTACCTTTCAAATGGATGTAGCAAGTTTGAAATACTTTTAAAGGGAAAAGATATATGGAAAAAACACGAAAGGTGTATTTGTTCGCAGCTTGGCGTTTTTTTTACTTTTCTTACGTTACTGTCCCTCTTTCTACCTCTCTCTCTCTCCCTCTCTCTCTCTCTCTCTCTCTCTCTCTTTCTTTCTCATTCCCTCCCTCTTTTTCTCCGTTACCCCTCATTAGAACAGGTGAGGATCAGTATTTTTTAGCGCTCTCCTAAAAGCATCTGCCCATCGTACAGGATGTATAAACAAAAAAACAACAACGAGACGACCCATTATAACAAGGCACCGGACACACAATCAATTCTGATGGGAGTTGAAAAATCACGGAAATTATCCACCGGCAGCGTAAAATTTCCGTTTTTTTTTACCGGATACCATTACAACATCGCAGGCATTTCGTGCGAAAGCTTTCGTTCAAATATGTGTGATTTCAAAACGCTTGAACGTTATGTCTCTTGTTGTCCAGATTATTCGAAACGTGCATAAATTTTGCTTCAACGCTTTTAATGCAACATTTCTGATTTTGGTGCTCTTGGCTTTAGTGCCAATCATTCTGACTTTTTTTATCGCTACAATGACGGCGTTAGAATCACACAGGCCTACCACATAAAAAAATATAATTAAATTATATAAAAATTCGGTTGTATTATTCAATTTAATTATTGCATATTTTAATAAAATTTAGTTACATTAATTCTAATTATTTAACAATTTAATTAATTGAATAAAAATTGAATTGCATAAAAATGAAATTAAATTGTTCAATTAAATTATTACATAATTTAATTTATTTATGATTATATATAAGAATTAAATTCAATGAAACTATAATTAAATTATACGAAAAAAATAGCACGTCAACGATACAACATCGGATCGAAATATTTTCTTGCCTCGCCCCGTTACATTTTCAATCCTCGGCCCAAGATCCATCGTCTCTTTCATTGTTTAATTTAATTATTATATTACTTAATAAATTTAATAATATCAATAAATTACATAAATATTTAACTAAATTGTTTAATTTAATGATTACATAATTTAATTAAATTCAATGAAATTATAATGAAATGTAAATAATAAATTTAATAATATTAATAAATTACATGAATATTTAACTAGATTGTTTAATTTAATGATTACATAATTTAATTTAATTCAATAAAATTATAATTAAATGATACACAAAAATCACACGATGCAATGTTGGATCGATATATTTTCTCGCCCGGTCCCGCCACATTTTCGATGCACGACCAAAGATCCATCGTCTCCTTCATCCCCTAGTCGCACATTCCACAAAATAATACGAAGCGAGACGAAAAAGACCAGGTAAATATCATTATCATTTCCACGCGAAGCCCTCGTATCGACGCGTTTTCCCCGTGGAAGAAGTACGTTTCTCTTTCTATCGTTGCATTCCGTTTGTACGTGTGCAGTACTTCGTTCGCGCGCAATGTGCATCGCCGCATTGTAGGTAGAGTTTCTCGGTCGCGCACCTGCCCTTGGATTCGTCTCGTGCAGCAGCCGCGCGTCGTCGTCGCGATCACCAAGGATTCTCGAAAAGGAAGCTGTGAGCGTGTCCCTAATACGTGTACGTACACACACGTACGTATGTATGGATTAGCGATAAAAGGGCGCAAGTACGCGCCCTTAGTGTCGCGAAGTGATGGGACTGCGGCCTTTTCATCTTTCAACGGCACAATATATGTGCAAACGTGTAGTCTCGTAAAAATGCATTTTTATGCATACGTGTAGACAAAGAGTAAGAGAGAGAGAGAGAGAGAGAGAGAGAGAGAGAGAGAGAGAGAGAGAGAGAGAGAGAGAGAGAGAGAGAGAGAGAGAGAGAGAGAGAGAGAGAGGGAGAGAGAGAGAGAGAGAGAGAGAGAGAGGGTGTAAATGGCGCGAGGTCTCACCGACATCATTGCGCTCGCTCTCAGAGATCTTGAAGAGAGCGTCGGAGCCCATAAAGCTCCGCGAAGAGACGACGACGACCGCGACGAGGACGGCGCGCGGCCCTTACCAAGCCGTGGCGAATCCGTTCCAGCACCACCTCTATCTCGAATGGCATCGGCATTTTTGCAGACGCATTTGTCCCGTCCATGGACTCTTGCTCCCGCACATATATCCTTACATTTGTCTAAAGATTACTTTGAAGACTCTGGCTTCGCATATTGTGGATTATAAAGACTATGAAAGCTACTTTGAGAATGGTTCTCAACGTCAAATGTCTTCAAAATCACTTTTCCCTATATGTACGCTTACATGAACTTAAAGATGACTTTAAAGACATTGTGACTTGCGTAATGTTGTGTATAGAGACAATAGGCTGCTATGAGAATGGTACTCGACGCCAAATGTCTTCAAAATCAATTCTTTACTGTAAATATGCTTACATTTATTTTAAAATGATTTTAAAGAACCTGGGGCTTGCGTAATTTTGAGTATAAGGACAATAGGCTACTATGAGGATCGCCCTCGACGTAAAATGTCTTTAAAATCATTATTTCGTATACACTGCCAGCCAAAAGTTTGGATACACTAGTCGAAATTTCTCACCGCACTAAAAGTTAGATAGCCGACTTAAAAATGAAGATAGTTGAATTTCTCAAGTGGCATTTCAAAGAGGACAAATATACCTGTATTTTCCTTTTTTTTAGAAAATTCTTTACGATTTTTTTTCTCCCCGGTACGCACTTCTGAACGTGGCCATTTTTTGGCTATTTTTTGGCCGTCGCAAAATTAACTGCAAAGTTTGTGGAAAACTTTTTCCTCGGTTTTTTCCATGGTAAACTTAAAGAGAATATTAAAACCTATATTTTTATTTTTTAGAAAGTCTCGTATGATTTTTTTTCGCCCCAGCATTGCAGTTTTAGCTAAAAAAGACATGTTTTAGAAAAAAAGGTGTCATCGAAGAACTATAGGATTTCAGAGGAAAAGTCAAAAGGGTAAAAAGTTGCATGGGTTCACACTGGAGTGGCTATATTTTTTCAGAATTTTTTTTTTACAGTTTTTTTCTAAATTCCGAATTTATTAGCTAGTACTCAATATTTCTGAAAATTTATAATTCCAAAATGTTGTAAACAGAATTATCATATAACCGAAAATAATAGTACACTAAGGAATTAAATGACAATAATCATGGGACCGACTGATAAAGCGTCGACATGAAAACACTGCTCACAAAACAAGTATCAACTTCCCATAATTAGAGAGACCATAGTTCCGTAAAATTGTAGTGTTAGAGTTTGGAGTTCCTGAATGGCGAAGGTTTGTGCAGGGAAAAGGTTCAAAAATAAGAATTGGAAAAAATGCTACCACGAAACATCAAAACTCTGAAAGAATACTACCCCGAAAGATCAAAACTCCGAAAGTATTTTACCCGAAAGACCAAAACTCCGAAAATCTGAACACCGTTAAAACAAGTGGTGGTGCTGCCATTTAAATGCGTTATGCTAATTTGCTATCTGCTTTATGTGTGAGTTTTCGAAGTTTTTAACGTTCTGAACGTTCTTTATCGGAATCTTACACTATTTAAACTTCAGTTTTCGCAAACTGGATGATCGAAGCTATGATTTCCAGGGTCCAAAACTTTCGTGAACCTGGCGAATCTCGTATTAGCTTTTATTATATTTAAACTTTCTGATATAGCTCGTTTTCTACAATAAAAATTACGGAATTTTATGACATACTTAATATTACATATTCGGAGTTTTGTATGTTGTATTAATGGTCATTCAAATGAAGCGTTGATCTTCTTCATACTGTTTCTGAAAATTATCTCGTAGAAGAAATCATATTTGTATCGTTTTTCTATTGCTACTCGTACCGTTCTACATCATTTACAGTCAACTGTGTAGACTTTCGCTGGCATGACTTTTACGAAACTTGTAGTTTCGGAACATTAAAATTAGGAATTTTAAACCGTCGATCCTAAGTTCGAAATTTCAACCCCGGGCTTGCATAATGTTGAGTATAGGGATACTACTATGAAGATAATCCCCGAAGACAAACGTCCTCAAAATCACCTTTTTCTGTATATATATATATATACGGCGCCTCCGCCTTGATTCATATTATTTATAATATAGATATATTTGTACCTCTCTAATATATAAATATATATATATATATATTTATATATTATAGAGGTACAAATATATCTAATATATAAATATATAAATATATATATATATATATTTATATATTATAGAGGTACAAATATATCTATATTATAAATAATATGAATCAAGGCGGAGGCGCCGCGCGCCATTATTTTGATCTCTCTCTCTCTCTCTCTCTCTCTCTCTCTCTCTCTCTCTCTCTCTCTCTCTCTCTCTCCCGGTTTCTTTATTCCCGTACGTACAGACGCGTATCTCCGCACGTTAATTACAACGTATCCCACAAGACCTTTCTGCCAACGTACAAACGCATACACGCTCGTACACACAAATCTCTCCATCTTTCTTGCGGCGCTCTCGCGTGAGTCCACACGGACGCACGCCCTTCCATCTCTGGGGCGGAAAAGTTGCTCTCCGATCGATCTATCTCTTCGATGCCGTAAATCCTCCGGTTTTTCAGCCATTCGCCGCGCGCGTATACGCCGCGGATGTCAAACGCAGCGAGACCACGGGCCCGCGCGTATGAACGCGTAGAGGCTGGATGAGAGAGATGAGCGCGGAAACCAAGCGCGTCTTTGGGGGAGGAGATGCGATCGAGTAAGGGCGGTAAGGGTCCGAGAGGAGGAGGCACGGGAATGATGCAGTTGGAGTTGCAATGCTGCTGAAAATAGATAAGATCTCGTTATCTTTTTTTTCCTTGTGTGAGAGAGAGAGAAAGATAGAGAGAGAGGGGGGAGGGAGGGAGGAAGACAGAAAGAACGAGAGAGAGATTGATAATATTTATTACTTTCCAGTGAACTCTCGCGCAAATATGAATGTGCAGATGAAAAAAGAAAAAAATATTAACAGAAACTAAGGCAGTATTGTAATCTAGAAAATTGTAAAAACGTTTTTTTTTTATTAAAAAAAATTATTCTCGAGGCTTTTCTGAATAAGTTTGTGAAACCGCTTACATCATAAAATTAGCCGAGCTATAGCAATTATAAGGAATAATTAAAAGGGGGAGAAAGTATCTTCTTCAAATCGGCAACCACGATAACTCGATAACCAATTGGCCGCTTGAGCTCAAATTGGCATACATCTTCAGTCGACTGTTTCTCAACATTGGTAGCGGAATTTAGTGGAAATGAATTCAATTTTTCTAATATAACTCGGAAAATTGTCATAAAAATAGGAACATTCGATCATCAAAGCCTAGTATGCCGCCATTGTGTAGATTTTTTTTTGCTTCGATCTGGTATCAATTACCACAATACTTATACAGATTAAGAATATGTTTGGTCTTTCTCTGCATTCATACAACGTCCACAACACTGGTCACCAATTGGGTGCGTTTTCCACGCACTATTGTAACCAAACGTAGAAAAATAAATGATAAAACTTTTTTTTTTAATTTGCACATATTTTTGGAGATTCAATGAACAAGTGTGAAAAATTTCGGAAAGAAAACGAAAACAGTTTAACAGTTATTCCATCCTAAAAACCACCTTCAAAGCAGCGCTCTAGACAACAATACCGCCTTAAAGAAATAAGGGTTGAATATAAAACAAAAAATAATTCGCAATTGAAGAAAGAAAGATATTATCTAATACAAAAAATAAAAAGTAATTAAAGAAATCAATATTCGATATAAAACAAAAATAAGCAATACATGGTGCGATGAGATAGAAAATAAATCACTAGAAAAAAAAGATATATATATATATATAAACGAAATAATATAGCAAATTGAATTACACAGTAAGACTGGAGATAAACAAAAATGAAATTATAAGTCTAAAATTTTCTTGAGATACTTGAAGAAATAAGATAAAAAGAAAATAATATTAACCAACATAATATTGAAAGAATATTAACAATAGAGAAAGAGAGAGAGAGAGAGAGAGAGAGAGAGAGAGAGAGAGAGAGAGAGAGAGAGAGAGAGAGAGAGAGAGAGAGAGAAAGATAAAGAGAAAGACAGTTGGCCTGTCTCGAATCATTTATTCCCATGTACTTTTTATTCAATTCTCCACGATGTAAACATGTTGCAAGTACATACACATACATACTGACGTAAAAGCTACTATAGGATGCCGAGATTTTAATTCGAGTCTCCGCTATTCACTTCTTCGTAAAAGCACCTCTCATTAATTACACTAATTGTAGGTAAGTGTAAGAGTGGCGCAGGGGGTACAAGGAGGGAAAAGGTGAAGCGAAGCAGGGCCGCGTATGCACCTAGACAGAAGAAGGAGGAAAATTGTTGTACACAAGGAAAGCGAGAGAGATAGATAGATAGAGAGAAAGAGAGAGAGAGAGAGAACGCGATTACATCTTCCCTACGTTCCAAGATGGTAATACGCGGGTATATATATATATATATATATATATATGCTCGTTGTATGGAACGCCACGGATTTTGTGTAACCATTAAAGAACGCGAGAGCCTAGCGATCTGCGATACGCGCCCTTATATATAATATATATATATATATATATATATATATATATAAGAAAAATAATACTTTAAAGCCTTTATATCGATATAATGATGGTTGGCTGTTTTATTGAGGACGGTCCTTAAAAGAACCTCTCTGTTAATCTTTTTACATTTATCTATGGGTCATTTTGAAGGCATTTATAGGTCATCTTTAAAATGATCTTTACCTATATATATATTTATATATATATACCCTATACGTAGGGAAAGATCATTTTGAAGACATTCGATTCCGAGGACTGCCTTTTTAGTAGCCTTCACAATGACCTATAGATAAATGTACAAATATTTACATAAAAGTTATTTTAAGGACCTTTTTTATATATTTATAAATATATAAAAACTATACAGTACTCGTTAAAAGTTTTCGATCACTTTCGATAATTGCAAAATGTTGTATCGCTTTGTATGATTACAAAATTATATTAGAATAATAACCGTGACTGGTGTATGTGCGGAGTGGCATCAGTGGCTCATTTTTTTCAGAGGTTCATAGCTATGCCTGACCGTTCATATAATCTGAATGAAACCTTGACTAAACGTGAAGTACGTTCAATGGCTTCATTGTTTTACGGTGGTACGATCATTAAGAAGAATCCAACTTTCGGGCCTGTAATTTTTATATGATGTTGACGAATACGTTGTGCATCCTTTGGAAACATTTGAGCTATATTGACCGTTCAGTTTTTTTTTTCGTAATAAAATAGCAAAGTCGAGCACTTTGTGCTAGTGAAGCACGTTGTCTTATGGAGACGGGGAATCGGAATTGCGGTGATCACGGTTTTGCTGCTCACGTATCCAACTAAGGTCGTTGGAAAACTGAAATTTGATCAATTAGACATAATAGATATTGTAAACAATCGAAAATTCGAACTTCACCGTGTAGTTCAAGCACTACATTATAAAACCGTTTAAACTTCCGGTTGAATATTATCACAATGAAGAAATAGCACCCACAGACTTGTCAACGTCGGGCGTAACAGCTGATTCGTTTAACGAGCATAACCTAGCTCTGCTTGGAAATCGTCGTGAAGACGAGTCGCCACAAAACGCAAAATTTTACCTATAATATTAATTCCGCTGTGGTAATTCGGGGCTATTTAAATAAGATTCGAATAGATATGGTGCAACGTTTTTTTTAGTTCGTTTTTTATGGTAAAACTGTCATTGTGAATATGACGGAGACTACTCCAGATTCGTTGAGGATTTAATTTTTCAGTTTTTATTCGTGAATATGCAATAAATAAAATATTTACCACAAAATTGGCACTTTGGGATTGACAATACAAATATTCAATATAAGTTAACATAAATCAGAACAGCCGTGGGGTAACAAATTTAGTCTCTTTGTTGACCCTGAAGAACTAGTCGTACCTCCTCAAAAGACACTGAACGGCCTAACCCAATAGATACTGAGATTTTTTTTTAATGGTTATTAAACCATTGAAAAAAAAATGAGATTGTGCCTAATTACACATTGGCTTTCTGAAGCGGGTACTGAAAATTTTCTACTTTTGTTAAGTTAACAAACACTTATTACTTCCTTTTGCCAAATCCACCCCACCTTGGGCGACAGAGCCGCGCATTTGTCGCTAAATACCCCAGCACCCGGTTGGGTCCTCGATGTACCGAGTGGTTCATGTCAATGTCACGCGAACACGACGTAATTTAAACAAAAATAAAATATCATCATTGGTGGGAGAAATTGCCTCACAAAGTACCCCCCAAATATGAGTTTCTTTTTCGACAATTAATTTGAGAGACTTGTCGCTGCGGAATGGGACACCCCGTACGTTTGTTATACGTTGCATCGAAAGTACAGGGAAGGTGAACAGTTGCGGCGCTTGTCGTAGGTGAGTAGGAGACTCTCCAGCTGCGCATGTAACACACGGTGGAGGTACATTGTAATATCGCCAAGCATTAGCTATATATATATATATATTATAGGAAAGGATAAGGTGGGGGTGAAAAGCGACGGTAGCAAAACGCAACGCACACGTGGTGCAGACTATTAATTATGTACATACAAGAACCACGAGTAAATTTGTGCCGTTACACGGGCGCGGTAGGTTGACGATCGTTTCACGATCGAGCTCGAGGAGTTTCCGAGGTTCGACTCGCTTATAAATCTCATTAAGTGAATTTTCAATTGAAAAATCCATAATAGCTCATTGTTCAAGTTTTTTGAGCTCTGGGCCCTAAATGATGCTGTGCCAAGTGACACTATTTTTATTACAGCTTCCGGTGTTACTAGGCGCTTGGAAAAACAGATATAAAAATGCAATTTTTGTTTAACGCGACTATTAAATATATTAAATTATTTTTATTTTTCACAAATCCATTATAGTTTTATGAAAAAAATTTAAAAAAGCAAATAAAAAAATTAGAAATCGCGGAGATATTTCTTCTAGTAAGACCCTCTTTTGAAAATCCTTGCCGATGATGATATTTTCTTCTCTGTCAGGCATCGTTAGAAACATAAAGAAAGAAAACTTTTTTGTAGAGAAAGGTAATAACTAAAGTGTAGCATAGGGAAATTTATATTTTATTTTTTGTAGAATGAGAACTGTTTGAAAAAAAACTATGCGATTTACTAAAATTTTGAGTTTTAAAAATTTATAAAAAAATGAACGCGTCATCCAATAAAAAATCCTATGTTACATCCTAGATAATATTATAAATTATATGTGGTATAAACTTCATTGAAATCGGTTTAATAGATCTCGAGATATTTTGTCCACCAGTTTGAAAAGAGGGTCCAACTAGACTACTTATATCTGCGACATTAAAAAAAAATTATTCTTTCTTTTATTTGCCTATAAAACTATAATGTATTTGTGAATAATAAAAATTATTTTGTATATTCAATAGTCGCGTCAAATTTTTGAAATTATTTTTGTAGCTATTTTTCGTCGGGCCGTGGGGAATTATCACGAGGGCACGGGGAAACTGGGAAAAACTCAGATGGGCTTATAATTGGAAACTCGGTAAAATTTTTTCGCCTAAAGTGTGCGCCTAAACGGTCATCCATCCGAGTACCGGCCCCGACTAATTTGACATGGAAGCGCGCCGGCGCGGCGGGTTTATCAGGGTTTGATTGTTTCTCTTCATTTTAATAATTACAACTAATATTTTGAAAATAATTGTAATATTTAAAAAATAATTGCAATATTTAAAAATTAACTGCAATATTTTTTCATAATTGCAATATTCTTTTAATAATTCAAATTTGTTTACAATATCTAAAATCTAAATAACTTCAACTAGTAATAGTAGTACTTATTATTCCAGGTATACATCTTTAGGGTGTTTACACAGGAAAATCCTCTCCCTCCCACATAAAATAATTGCAACTAATAACGTGATATTAATAATTGCAACACTCGTTCGACCGCAGGTACGAAGGGTCGAATCGGAAAGGCTTGGACGCGGTTTATCTTTTGCCATTCGTGTTTCCATGCTCGTTGCAACAGCGCCGATCATGGAGCACTTCGTAATCTCGGAATGCTGACTCCAAATGGCCCAAGGCGGAAGTGCTTCGAACGTTTCACGTATAACAATTAATTTTTACTAAGTGTTGTAGACTACGAGTGCCACGAGAAGGAATGCCACGAGGAATTTCCATTCGAATCAATTCAGCTGAGAAAAAGGGGGAAAAACGAGAAATTGACTATAGCGCCTTAAGGTCGTATCAGCAATCCGGGCTATCGAGATTTTTCGCGATGAGAATCTTGCTTTTTTTTTTTTAATTTTATATTCCATTGCTTCGATCGTCCTTGTCAATGCACGACGCTCCTGCAGTTTACAGACGACATCAATTTTGCGGTGCGAAATCGATTACAGATGTTGATTCGATTGGGAGCACTAGAACTCATCTAATTATTTCTATCCGGTTGTAAAGTCACGAGGCTTTCGAGAGCAGAGCACATTCGACATTCTCGAGGCTGTGCTACGTTCTCTACATTTCTCTTAAGGGGGCACACCCAGGTAGACGAGGGAAAAAATAGGTGAATTTTGGAAATTATTATCTCAAAAACTATCAGTCCGATTTTATTCAAGTTTATTTTATTCGAACGTATATATGTTTAGGTATATTGACAAAAAAATGTATAAATCCTTATTTAGTGGGAGCGCTGTTACTGTGGCCGGCGTAAAACATGTTCCTCGCTGGCGGTCTCCATGGTTGCATACAGTGGGTGGATCTTAAAAAAAAAAAATCGAAAAGATTCTTAAAATGTAATGTACAAAGCCCTTCGCATCGTAGGTTTTTGTTTCGTCAATTATTTTTTATTATCAAGCCAGAGAGGTCGGAAATTTAGGTTGAAAAATGAATGTAAATTTCAATCAGGCGCTATTTCGCGGAATTTTTTTTTAATCCTACGATTCGAAGGGCTTCATACACTATGCTTTAAGAATCGTTTCGAATTCTTTGTTTCAGAACCGACTGCTCGCAATCGTCGGAACCGCAGACCGTGCCAGCGATTTTTCAATGACAGCGCTCCCAGTCAATTATATATTTATAAAAAAAAAAATTCAATATACCTTAATATTTATACTTTCGAATAAAAAAAACTTGGATCAAATTGGACAAATAGTTTTTGAGATAATAATTGCCGAATTTCATCTATTTTTTCCGCCTACTCGGATGTGCCCTCTTAAACGTTGAATTTCGTAACTTGGCGAGTACGCACATTATTGGATATGTGAAATTGAAACTTAAGTACTTTCAACAACGGATTTTACTGAACCAAACAAACTCCAACGGTTACTAATATTTCGCGAATAGTACTTTTCGAACATTGTCAATTTTTCCGAATCCAATTATTTAACTGTTAATATTGTTGGTCCCATCGTACTTCCCCTTGCGTGCCCACCTTATTTAATTAAATAAATATAAATATATTTTTATATGAATTCAATAAATATAAATACTCAATCAATAAATGTATAACTGTTAATCATTTCAGTTTATTTCTACAAACTCTACTTTTTTCACTTTTTAGTACTCACTGAATGCTATTTGATGAATTATTTTTTATTTGTAAACCGAAGCCTTGCAAGAATACGCGGGATGGGGGAGAAGAGCACTGGGGCCGGGTTGAAATTCCGAACTTTGAATTATCAGAACGCTAAAAATTCCAAATTTATTAGTTAGTACTCAATACTTCTGGAAATGTATAATTCCAAAATTTTGTAAACAGAATTATCATATAACCAAAAATAATTGTACTCTATGGAACTAAATGACGATAATCATGGGACCGACTGATAAATCGTCGACATGAAAACACAGCACATAAAACAATTATCAACTTCCGATAATTTTAGAGTCCACAGTTCTGAAAAATTGTAGTATTAGAAATTCGAGTTCCTGAATGGCAAAGATTTGTACAGGGAAAAGTTCCGAAAATAAGAATATCGATAAGAATCATCGATAGCTGAACATCCTTATATTATATGTTCAAAGTAAAACGTGAAGGATGATCAAAACTCTGAAACAAATCTACCACGAAAGATCAAAACTCCGAAAGAATACTACCCCGAAAGATCAAAACTCCGAAAGAATTTTACCCGAAAGACTAAAACTCCGAAAATCAGAACACCGTCAAAATAATAGGCTATGGAAGATTTTTTTACATGTGTTATAGTGATGATGCTGCCATCTAAACGCCTTAGGCTAACATGCTATCTGCTTTATGTGTGAGTTAACTATGATTTCCGGAGTCCAAAACCTCCTTTATGTGTGAGGAAACTATGATTTCCGGAGTCCAAAGCTTTCGTGAACCTGACGAATCTCTTATGTGCTTTTATTATATTTAAACTTTCTGATATAGCTCGTTTTCTATAATAAACATTTTGGAATTTTGTGGCATGCCTGATATTACATATTCGGAGTTTTGTATGTCGTATTACTGGTCGTTCAAATAAAGCGTTGATCGTCTTCATACTATTTCTGAAAATCATCTCGTATAAGAAATTATATTTGTATCCTTTTTCTATCGCTACTCGTACCGTTTTACATCATTTACAGTCAACTGTGTAGACTTTCGCTGGCATGCTCTTTACGAAACTTGTAGTTTCGGAACATTAAAATTAGGAATTTCAAACCGTCGGAGCATTCAACGTTCGAAATTTCAACCCGGCCCCGGAGCACTCTCACTAACGAAAGATCGCAAATGACGTAATTGCAAGGATACCTACTGGCCACGGAACTCCAAAAAAAAATCATGAACTCCAAAAAAGGAACTCCAAAAAAAAAAATCATGCATTTCTTCGCTGACTTTTGTCATCGCACGAACGACTTGATCTTCAGATCTTTGGATCGGAGTATCATGCAGTGCGCAACAGCCGCATTCATTTTTGTGTCAATTGGCAACCTCTTTTCCGCTTATTCTCGGACCTCGATCGTGTTTTAGATTCGGAGGCGAGCTCATCTCTCACAGCCACGTCGCGACGTACCTTCACGCCACCACATTGGCCAGCAGTCGCGATGTCTCCAGATTTTTGCCACGTCTCACCCGTACGTATATATATATACCTGGTGCCCGCGGACTCGAGCGTGGCGACTTTGTCGCAGCGGAAAATCTAAATGTTCTCGTCACGCGGCATTACGAGCGCGTCGTTCTCGCGAGCCAAGCACCGACAGGACAGGAAAGATCCGACCTCGCGCATTCTGGGGAAGAGATGTACCAGAAACCCAGGGATTCATCTAGACATGTACTATCGGCAAAAAATATAACATTTTTTACGAATTTTCTAATCGGACGGAAAGTCCAAGATCTCGGCTAAAAAGCCATTAAAGAATAGCCGAGGTAGTATTCGAAAGATAAAAGCTCCATTGTGCGTTTTTTTTCTATTCTCTACAACTTTTTCACTCCGTAGTCGATGTTGATCATGGTTTTTTTTACGATTTGCTGATATCATAAACACCCGTGCCATTTGTTGGGAAATGGCAATAGGAATTTTTTTTTTTTCAGTGGGACTCGAAAGAGCTGAGCTTCTTCTCAGATTTCTTTGTAAACCTTTTTTTCTGATTCTTTTTCCCAAGATTGTCAATTATTTTGTGAGCTAGTGGAGTTTGTATAGAATGCTCTGGAACTCAGCAACAATGGGGTTTAAAATAAAATATCTAGAGCGAAAGCGTGCAATTGCCCAAATAATAAACAGATTAGAGATTGAAGAGAATATTTTATATTTTGAGATGAGATTGATATTTCTCAATATTTTGATATTGAGTAAGATTTTTTTTGATATTTTTAAATATATGATATTTTAGATATTTGATTTGAATATATGGTATTTTAGATATTTGATTTGAATATGTGATATTTTAGATGATATGAGTTTGATGTTTAAAAAAAATTGTTTTCATGACTTCTTCTGTTCGAAAAGCCGGGACAAGCTCTAACTTTTCGCCGGCAATGTACACGTATCACTAAGAACGTGTGTGTGGATAAATATGAAGTTCCCCACCCACATATGAAGGGCGTATATTTTAAGTTGAGATTGATTGATATTTTAGAATATATAATATCTTAGATATTTGATTCGAATATATGATATTTTAGATAATATATTTTATATTATAGAAATAATATATGATATTTTGCATAAAGGGGGTCTCAAAATGACCTTACATTTTAAAATGCGCGCCATTTTTTCTGTGGCGAACATAGAGTACGAATCTTTGACAACTGGCATCAGGAAGTATAGAGGTTTAGTCATGGAGAATTACACGATCGAGCAACGCATGGAAGTTGTAAAAATTCACCGCAAAACAATGCAGTTATTGGAGACGAAGTTTCACGGTCGTGTTATCTCGCGCCGCGACGATGTGAATTGGCTACCAAGATCGCGCGATTTGACGTCATTGGACTTCTTTCTTTGGGGTTTTCTAAAAGGAAAAGTGTATGCCAATGATCCACAGAGCATTCCGTAGGTCAAGGAAGCAATTGGACGCACCATTAATGAAATTAGTCCGCAGTTATGCCAAAATGTTATTGAAAATTTCGTCAAAAGAGTGAACGTTTGCAAACAGAGACGAGGCGGCCATTTATCGGATATTGTGTTTCACACATAACCTCCATATTTGTACCTTATATTAAAATAAAAAGATTTGCACTTTTCAAGTAAATAATACGTTTTATTAATAAATAAAAATGTCAGGTCATTTTGAGACACCCTTTATTATATTTCATATTATAGATAGAATATATATGATATTTTAGATGATATGAGATTGATATTTTAGAAATTTTATTTTAGTGACTTCTTCTGTTCGAAAAGCCGGGAAACGTGTGCCAAAACTTTTCGCCGGCAGTGTACACGTATCACTAAGAACGTGTGTGTGTGTGTGGATGAATACGTTGGTACACAAATCCGTATGAAGGGGTATATATGTTAAGGTGCGCGTATGTATCTCGTCTCGCAAATTGCACACGCGTTGTGGCACTCGCGCGAGCTTCGTAGATCTAAATGTCCCGGTCACGCCATCCTATCGTATCTTAAATTACGAGGGAATAGCCGGTGACATGGTAAATAAAAGTTAGGAATTGCAATGTGCGCTGTACGTCGGGATATAGCGACTGCGGGCCAGTTTTGCCTCCAATGTTCTCGTCTACATGCACAGTCGCGAGAATTTCTGCACGCCGGGTGTGAGAGGTCGCAATCGCGAAATCGCTATACAAGCTGCTGTATGGCGAGATCCGAGTTCGTCAATGTTCCGTCCAATTCGATTGTCACGTTTGGATCTTGGAATACTTCACTCAACAGACGGGGGGCGGCTTCGGTAATTTTTGGATCTGGTGAATTTTCTGGGTCCAATTCTGGCTGCGGAAAAGGCTAGGATTTGGGGATTTTTCGGGAATTGGTTTTCGATCTGAAAAAGGTTGAGATCTGGCGATTTTTCTTCCGGGATTGATTCTGGATCGGGTGATATGTCTTTTCGAATTGATGTTGGATGTAGTGATTTTTTAAATTTCTTATCGAATTTTGGATCTGGTGATTTTTATGTTTCGTAAGTGATTTTAGATGTGGTGGTTTTTCATTTGCAATCGATTCTGGATCGGGTGATGTTTCTATTCTAATTGATGTTGGATCTGGTAATTTTTTATTGCTTAATGAGTTTTGAATCTAGTGATTTTTCTTATGAAGTCGATTATGGATCCAGTGATTTTTCATTTGGTATCGATTCTGGATCTGGTGATATTTCATTTTAAATAGCTTCTAGATGCGGAAATCGTTGGAATTTGGTCATTTGTTTGGATTGGATACTGGATCTGGTGACTTCTATCGAATCGTCCTTGTATTTGAAAAGATGGGCCCTGTTTATCTTACTGCAATTGATTCTGGGTTTGGTGATTTTACTGGACTTGATTCTGGATCTGGAAGAAGTTGGGATCTGGTGATTTGTCTGGAGTCTATACTGGGTCTCGAAAATATGTGATCTGTTTATTTTTTTCGAATCGATGCTCGTTCTCGAAAACATCGGGATCTAAGGTTTTTTCTTTCGAAATCGATTGGATTCGAAACCTACCTCTTGCGATTCCGAATCCTACCTCCTAATTCAGAGCTCGCAAACTTTTGACAATGAATCTCCATGGATAGTGAACTTTTGGATTTCCTGTTATAATTACTCATATTCGAAAGATCTACTTTTCTAGAATTTGTTATTTCTTTGCACTGCTCCTGTTCGCACTGATTCCATCATCTTTGAATGCCATCAAATCATAATGGATGTGACCTAAGTACAAGAGTAGTAATCATACCTTTTATTTATTTAAACACAATTGCATCCGTTTCAAAGTCTCTGCCCTCTTTCATTTTACCGTTATTCCCTTCTCTTCCCAAACCCATCATCCTTTTCCAACTTTCCATTTGATTGCAACTTTTCTTTCTTCATAGAGCCAATAAATCCTCGAACAAAAAGGACTGAGTACCATTGTGCAGGATTCTGCGTCATTCATCATAAGTAACATGTTGTCATGTTGAAGTGACCCAAAAGTACAAGAGTAGTAAACATTCTTTTAATTCATCCAAACTCATTTGCATCAGGCTGCATTTGCCATACAGTTTATCCTGACCCTAGTCACTATATTTCCATACCTATTTCATTCTTTGCCCAATCTCATCATCATTTTCAAACGTTCTGTTTGACTTTTGTTTCACATTGTCCACCACCAGAGCCGGTAAATCATCAAGCAAATGCAACAAAAGATACTTCGGCAGACGCTGAATACTCCAGTCGGGGCGCTCATAAATTATAAAATAATAGACCGGATAGATGATCGTGTACCAATAAGCTGGAGACTGTCTCGCGGAGTCTCGACGCTGCAGAGCCACGGTTCACGTCTCTGACATTTGCTTAATGCGCAATTTGTCTCTTTTGTAACGAGAGAGGATCGGCGAAGCCTTTGGCACTTCGCCGCGAACGCAATAATACTGTAATCCTTGCACAGAGCTCCATATGTGTCTCTATCGTAAATGTGCGAGCACATATGTATACGACGAATACATAACCCAGGGTGTGCCGGTCTCACGCTGCTGAATGTTTTTCTTCTTTTTTCCCCCCCTTTTTTTTTGACAATTCCACAGCAGTGCGACTGCAAGAGAGAATGCACTCTGCACTTCGTTGCATTGTTGTTTTGCAAACGAAGACGAAGTATGCATTGACAGGAGTCGGCGCGAGTAACTCGGTTACGAATTTCCAATTGAGTAACATCTTCGGTCGGGGCAGGAAACTCGATATAGAAAACGTTCCATTTCTATGTGTTCAGACAATTTGAACTATTCTTTTTGCGGACAGTAGGATCTTATGAACTTAGGTCGCAGGATTTTTTTTTACGTGAAAACTTTTTGTTTGTTTGGGTTACAAAGACATCACTCGTTGGACCGATCATACTTGAAGTAATTCCAGTGCAGTTGGGCGTGGTAGCATGAAGTGTGGCATGCAGGTGTACAGAGAAAAAAATCACTTGTGGCGAACGAAATCTCAAGATGAAACACTAAAATATTTTATTGTTTCAAGTAGAATAAATAATAAATAAATAATCATTCTGAAATAAATAATTCTCGAAATAACATAATATTCCATTTTTCAATAAATACCTTAGCATCCTCCAATGACGGATTCACTCAGCCTAAGTCATTTTTGTTTAGTGTGAGTTCTGAATTGAGACCTCTTGATCCAAAATTTGTTAGTCTTAGGCTCGAGTAAAAACGAGCTTAGTCATTAGGAAAGAACATTTCGAAACCACTATACCTACGTCATGTTGTCCATCACATCTGTCTTTTTCGAGAATGGATTTTGAATTTATATTTCTTTATAAAATCTTCAAACGTAATCTCATTTGGACGCGAACTTCCTTCGACTAGAAATGTTGAAAAACGTGCCAATGATTTTTCAAATTACGAAGAACCATTACATTCATCCTGAGATCTCTGCACACGTCGATTATTCTATTGATACAGAAGGTGGGCAATTTTCGACTGTATAGCTGGATAAATCATTCTACAATATTCCAAAGGACGAAGAGTCATTATGAGTCGGATGAACGATGAAAAGGACGACTATGTCGAATGTATGAGTTACACATGTTATTATTGAGCGTTCGTATCAATTGTTCCTTGTCAATACGAAAAAAGAAATGGAATGGGAAGTCGGCTTCGTAAAAAAAAAAAAATTAAACACACGATGCGGAATAATCGCGGTCCCTAAAAGCTCAATGCGCCTGTGTGTCAAGCTGCACAATAAAAGACGTCTGTAGATCTGTCGCTAAAGGACTACAGGTCCTGTGTCAGTACACACACATACACATATATAAATATATATATGTGTGTATAGGTGACAGGAGTTATTGTCAAACGTGACAGGGACATTAAGACGTGGCTGGAACTCTCGTCCCAGTCACAACCGACTGAACTATGATAAATAATCGTTCTGTCCTCGGTTATCTCTTTGGTCCTGTCCTGGCAGGATCTTTCGTTACATCTCTGCGCTTACCGCGCAAGCACGTGCCCGACAAACTTTGTGGGATTCGTTACGCAAAACTTTCGCCATTCGTCACGAAAAGAGAGCCAAACGTGAGTAAGAAAAAAAAAAAGAAGAGAAGACATTTCTCTGAGAGATCGTTGAGAGCAGGAATTTTACCTGAGGGCATAAACGCTGCAGTGTCATCTCAAAGATCGGTGGCAATTGTCGGAACGTTTTGTGAGAAAACTAATTGCACTATTTACTGTACTTTTTATATGACATTAGTATTGGAAGAAATATTTATAAGACTTGAAGAACTTAAATTTTTGGCAAATTGATACGATCCTGCGCGAAAGTTCCGCGTAATGGAAAGATCAGGTGGCTTGCTAATTCAACTTGAGGGTTCCCGATCTAGGTCTTGTGAACAGCGGGATTAAAATTTATGAAGGGGAGAAGTACAGGGAATGGCATAAAATTTTTTTTTTCCTTTTTTACGTAAAAAGTTAAGTAAGCATCACAAGAATACGGTGGTCAAGTTTTGAACCGATATTCGTAGCCGTTCTAAAGTTATTGCTTGTGAGCGTGACTTACCTCATCGCTCAGCCGAAACTATATATATATTTTTTTTAATTTGTGGGAAACATTACGTTAAAACGAGTTAATCGATCGCGCTAAAATTGTACACATAATTCAATAACAATATTATCTTAAACTTATACCTACTTTTTTATGAATATCATTTTTTAAAAGTACTTTTTTTTGCAAAAATAAAATTTTTTTGTACAATTTTGATTTTTTTTCTTCTGAAGGGTCCGATTTTTTAATTTCCAATTTTTTAAATGTTTCTTAGGTATGAGTTTAGCATTTGGATGTTAAAATACAAAAAAATCTTGACTCATATTTTTCAGATCAATATTGAAGTCGTTGGATTTTCCGCAAACGGACAACTGACGTAAAAACCTTCGTGGAAGGCCAAGCCATAACGTCGCCATTTTGCAATATTTCTTAATGAAAAAATGCATTTAAACGATTTAATTATGTAATACATTATAGCTAAAGTTCCATAGATATTGAACGTTTCGTTGCTTTCCAAAAAAAAAGATTCAATATTGACTATTTTTTCGTCATCTACATGGTTATCATTCAACGGAAATCGTTTTTTTCTGCTTGTACTGCAGCCAAAAAAATCGTTAATTTTCGTTCACCAATTATGACAAATACTACGTACTTTCTGGCAATAAAAAAAAACAATCGAAGCGTGATTTCCTCGACCAAAGTCATTGAAGATTAGTTTACTTATGGAGAACACCAAGTTTTTTCTTGTCAAATGAAATCGCAGAGACTGAGAGAGAGAGAGAGAGAGAGAGAGATACAGGGCGAGAAAAAGATAATATAAAAAAAAAATGAACACTCCTCTTTGCGAGTTTCTCTCATGTGGGTAGTAACGTTCAAGACATTATCACAAATTATACATATTTATATATATATAGTATTGCAAGTGAATAGGTCGTATCCAAACGTAAATACATATGGTTATTGCAGAGTTTATATCGTCATAGTTGCTGACGACAGATTTTGCACGGTTTCATAGAGAAGTACCTTCAGATATATATTATATACACATACGTATGTTTCTGCACTTGGCCGTCCCCGAGGGTCCCGTCACGGAATGAATCGGGGCGTCCCATGTATTAATAAGAAGTTTCATATATATATGCGAATAGTACGATCTTGTGTTCTGAAATGGTCATTATAGGTATATATATGCACACCGTTTGACATGTAGAGTTTGTTGCGCCCGTTTGTATGTTAAAAGCTGATGGTGCTTATAAAACAGTGTTCCTGTCCTGCGTGCGTTCGCCTTTAACCCGATCTTGCCCCCCCCCCCCCCCCCCTCCCCATTACCTCTGTTATTGCAACTATTTTTCCTGTGCGATGTTGAACCACTCGAAGAGAGATCGTTTGACAGTCTGGAGAGAACGACAATACGGCGTAAGAGAGAGAGAGAGAGAGGAACCAACAGAGGGAGAGAGAGAGAGAGAGACTGGGGTCTCCGTAAATGTTAGTGGAGCAACCTTTCTCGGTTAACTGTGTCGTGATGGGCGGCAACCACAGCGTTCTCGATCGTTCACGATAAAACCAACTGCACAGAGTGCATTGTGCAAGAAAATACACACATATATTAATATATATATATATACAAATGGAACGTGAGCTCTTGAGAGGCATACGTGAAAAGGAGTTGGTGCAAATTTGGACTGCCTGGTAAATCCGGACCCCTTTTGCGTCCAATATGGTCAGTTCGCTCTCAGTCCAGGATACGTCGGTCCAAATTTCCACCAACTCGTATGCCACGTGTATGCATAGGGATATACCGCAAACGATACACACAAGGCACTCAATCGGGAATCACGGACAATGCGAGACAGCTGCGCGAATTGGAACGTCTCTTGAGACGGCTCGCGGGCTGCTCGCACATGTTTTTTTTTCATTTTTTAAATGTATTCAAGATCGTCCTCCATCCGGAACGAGCGGTTGTTGATTTTTTATTTATAGAAATTTTAGTTGCCTTCATAGTTCCCTATAGCTACTCGGGCAAATGACACTTGACGTGGAAGATTTGGATAGAGACTCAAGCAGGAATTGTCTTGTGTAGCCAATAGCGTTCTCATACTTGTCCATACTTCCTGATAGAGATTCTATAGGTTATAGCATTGGATTTCTATTCTAAAACTTCACGGTCGTATATTCGATTTGAATCAAGATTCCTTATTGGAATACAATGTACGAATACAATTTGAATCCTATAGGACTGCCACATTGTCAAATAGAATCCGATACGATTCTTGGTGGGTCCTATACGTTCCTTGGTGGGTCCTATAATATTGCATTCTATACGTTGAATGTCTAAATGAAATATCTAGAGATATAAAGCGAGTGGAGCTTAAAAAAGTATAAATTATATCTCAAAAAAAGTATAATTCGCTTGAAAAAGTATTGGGTCTATGCAAAATCACAAGGACTCAAGTCAGGCGAATAAGGAGGCTGAGGAGCCACAGGAATTTTTTTACTGGCCAAAAACTTGTTTATTGAAATTGCTGTGTAACAGCAATTCATCTCGACCCCAATTCATTGGTCAAAATCTGATGAACGGTGGTATGATCCAAATGTAACTCTTCCCCGATCGTTTTGACTATCAACTGACGATCTAAACGCACAAGATCCCGAATTCTGTTGACAGTTTCATTGGTTCTTGAAGATGAAGGCCTTCCACTACGTGGTTCATCTTCAATCGACTTTCTTCCTTCTGAAAATTCCCTAAACGACCGAAAAACCTGGGCCCTTGACAAAACACTGTTTTTGTAGGCCTGCTGAAGTTTTGCAAAAGTTCCCGTTGCACTGTGGATGAAGCAAAACCTGATATCACACCGTTGCTCGGAATTGATGCCACTCATTTATAGAACGCACTAGAAAAAACTGTTTCGTGAAACAGTTCCAAGTGTTGCCAGATCGAACGCTACGTTGCCTGTATCAATATTTAATTTACACACCGCGTATATTGTAGTCTTTTTCGCTATTATAATCTTGGGGGAGTTCATTTTGGATAGTGTAAAGGAATATCCATTTTATGAAGACCTACTTTATTTTATAGCATTGATCAATGTTGCGGTTAACATATGCGCATGATTTATGCAACTGCTAAACTATCAATGAGCAGTACTACATTTTTAGCAGTAACTATTGCCAAAAAATATTATTGTCTCACCAGGGAATAATAAAATATAGTTAAAATATGGTTTAATAGAATAGACATTTAGCTCACTGTACGTGCGGCGTCCCTATCAAATCCTTATATGAATATGGGGACTCCGCAAAAAATATCTGCATGCGGATGTGCTCAAATTTGAGAATGTGGGTGCGCGATTATTTCCTGTATCGAGAGACCAATATCTGCTTTGGAATTTTGAAGCTTCGTCAGTCTGGTGGCGATCGACAGTGGTGATTGCTATCCCCATAGGAATCTGGGGAGTCCCCAACAAACTTCTGCATGCGGATGTGCTCAAATTCGAGAATGTAGGTGCGCAGATCATTTCCGGTGTTGAGGTATCTATATCTGCTTTGCAGGTTTGAAGCTTCGTCAGTCTGGTGGCGATCGACAGTGGTGATTGCCATCCCTATATGAATCTGGGGAATCCCCAACAAACGTCTGCATGCGGATGTGCTCAAATTCGGGAATGTAGGTGCGCAGATCATTTCCGGTGTTAAGGGATCTATATCTGCTTTGCAGGTTTGAAGCTTCGTCAGTCTGGTGGCGATCGACAGTGGTGATTGCCATCCCTATAGGAATCTCAGGACTCCCCAACAAATGTCTGCATACGGATGTGCTCAAATTCGAGAATGAGGGTGTGCGATCATTTCCGGTGTCGAGGGGTCTATATCTGCTTTGGAGGTTTGAAGCTTCGTCAGTCTGGTAACGATCGACAGTGGTGATTGCCATCCCTATAGGAAACTGGGGATTCCCCAACAAAATTCTGCATGCAGATGTGCTCAAATTCGAGAATGTGGGTGAGCGATCTTTTCCGGTGTTGAAGGATCAATATCTGCTTTGGAGTTTTGAAGCTTCGTCAGTCTGGTGACGATCAACAGTGGTGATTGTCATCGCTATAGGAATCTGGGGACTTCCCAATAAACTTCTGCAGGCGGATGTGCTCAAATTCGAGAATGTGGGTGAACGATCTTTTCCGTTGTCGAGAGATCAATATCTGCTTTGGAGTTTTGAAGCTTCGTCAGTCTGGTAACGATCGACAGTGGTGCTTGCCAGCACGAGATCGGTAAGATCGCGATCCTACGCAAGAACGCGTTTTGCTCGAGAGCAGCAATCATCTCTACGCCGTCCATTCCGATTGTGCCGTTAGAATGATGTGCGTTTGTATAGATACCGAAAAGAAAAGAATGCCGGAGGACACATAAAGATCGTTGGTGACAACGAAACTTGCCGTTCTAATAACAAGCGTCGGAGAGCGCCGGAGGATAGAAAAAGCACTTGCATTACTTATCGCGCCCTTCGGCGGCATAATTAATCGGCGAAATAATTAAAGGCTTCGCGCGACGATTTAGTGCCGCGGAACGCTTTGCTCGGCCGCGGCGTCTCGTAGGTGCGGCTTTGACGAGAGATGTCTTCGCGATGATTAGCTAGAGACTGTACGTAGCTGGCCGTTGTACACATTCACCTGGAATAGGCGCCTCGCTGAGGGGTTATAAATTTGCGATTTGCGTTAATTATTATAATATTTAGTGTATGAACGCTTTGTTTTCGGACATTCACGAAACTTTTAGGTTAAACGTGGCGACACCGAGTTAATTGCCTCTATTAAGTGCCCGTGCAGAAATATTGTCATGGATACAGTCCGATGCGGACTAGGATCCTGGTTTCTGAATCGTGATCCAGTCGGATATCGGATCGGTTCCAGAAGCGAAATGTAACGCTCGCAAATCGGATTCCAGCCAGAATCCTAATCCGGAACTATTAAGGACTCTAGTCAGAATCCAAATAGAAACTTTGCACAGGATCCAGGCTTGAATCCCGAACTTCTAGAACAAGATCTAGTCCGATATCGAATCAGATCCCAGGGATGAATGTAAAAATCACCAGGAGATACCGATCCGTATCAGCTGGAGACGCCGGACGTTCTCTGAAATCATTTATTCAAGGATCTGAAGAAGATTAGGTAAAAATTGGTGCTACAGTATAACTGTTGAAACTTAGATATTTTAATAACAGAATTTGGAACAAAATTCTTTAGATTTAATAAAATATTTCTGCATGGATCATAGCCCTGCTCTATCGTCCAGCTCCTCTACCTCATCAGCAACTTGCCTCATTTGATCTGATCGATATATTCACCAGCAGACATTTATAAATCCCCTTGCCACTTCCCGATATTTCATTCGGAATCACGGAACGACCAAAAAATTCCAACTTTTCCGACAGGCTGTGTAAAGTGTACCAGGAATACGATGAAAACGTATATGGATAACTATATGGATATTTATGTGCAAAGGGTCATTTCTCAGACTACCGGATACACGAATCACGAGAACAACGTTGCGAATTTGAAGTACTTTATTTATTTTTCTCTTTCTCCCTTTCTCTCTCTCTCTCTCTCTCTCTCTCTCTCTCTCTCTCTCTCTCTCTCTCTCTCTCTCTCTCTCTCTCTCTCTCTCTCTTCCACGTGATTTGCAGATCATACGGATAATTATCTGCTCGGCTCGTTGGCAAAACGCTTAGTCCATTAATCCGTCGTATATATTCCCGCTACTAAATGCGTGAATTTATGCATACACGTACTAACACAAATATAAGAATACGCAGTATCTGCAATTCGCGGCAATGAAACGGTTTTATTGACGGGCTATGTGCGGCAAGCGTCGCGGGGGGGGGGGGGGGGGGCTGGAAATTCCGAGGCGCTTTGCGATCGGTTCGGCTTTTCATACGCGTACATATTTCTCTGATGGGATTAAGTGCGATCGCGCGAGCTTCGTCGCTGAACAAGGAGCCGAGATGCATCGGATTCCCCGAAGAAAATCAGGCGTCGAGGATCTTGTTCTTCGGGGAAACACTCCGGACTGAAGTTCCTATTCTTGGTGGTCGTGCAAGGAAGAGTAAAGGGCAACTTTCGTCTTGTGCCAGCGGAAATGCAGCCCGTTGCCGCGACACAAGGAACAAGAGAAAGGAAGGAGAGAAAGAGAGAGATTGAGAATGGTGAAGAGAGAGGAAACATCGATCAGAAGAAATCACTTCTGCGGTTTTCCTGAGAATTTATCATTGCCACTGCACGCGCCGTCACTATCCATTTACCCCCTCCCCTGCCGCCCGCCCCCCTCTAATATTTATCGAGAAAATAAGTTCTGGAAAGAGCGCTCGTTTCTTCTTTTTCTTCTTCTTCCATTCGTGGATGACTTTTTGAGACGTTACGTCACCTTGTCGCTCGGAAAAATTGGTATAAAAATATAAACAAAAATTTCACACGACTATTAAATGTATAAAATAATTTCTATTTTTACAAATACATTATAGTTTTACGAACAAATTAAACAAAATTAAAAAATTGCAGAGGTAAGTCGTCCAGTAAGACCCTCCTTTGAAAATCCTTGCCGATGGTGGAATTTTTTTCTCTGTTAGAGATCGCCTGAAAAAATTTAAAAAAAATGGATTGCCTGTTAAGAAAAGTAATATCTAAAGTGTAGCAAAAGGAAAAAATTAACTGAAATTTTTTGTAGAAATGGTATTTTTTTTTAAAAAAAGAACTCTGATTTTCACAAAAATAAATAAAATATAAATGTCATCGAGATCGGTTGAGTAGATCTCGTGATATGTTATCCACCAGTTTAAATAAAGGGTCTACTAAACGACTCATGTCTTCGCCATTTTTTAATTTTTTTCATTCATATTTTTTTTTAATTTGTTCATAAAAAATAAGGATGTATTTGTGAGAAATAAAAATTATTTTATACATTTAATGGTCACGTCAAAAAAAAAATGTTATACCTATTTTTCGGAGCGCCAAGGTGGTGTAACCCCTTAATGATCGCGAGTACATTTTCCGTGAGATTCAAGTTATTCGCTATAACAGCGGCAAGAGGGGCAGGAGAGCGGGGGTGGTATCTCAGATTGCTCTCGATGTATCAATTAATAGCACGTAACGTTGTTCTCCTCTTCCTTTTTTCCTGATCGCCTGGCGATCCCTGTGCGCTGTGTCCGCGACGCCGCAACTCATCGGAAGTAAAAGAAGAAAAGGACGCTGGGCAGAAGACGAGGATGAGGTTGTACGGGGGGGGGGGGGGGGGGGGTGAGTTGGGAGGGGGGCGCAAGTAGGAACGGGCAGATATAACGAAGGAGCGGAGATTCTACGAGGCATCAGGAAGGGCAGGATCGGAGGAGAAGGAGGAGGACCTGCGAATCGCGATATCGCGCGGGCGCCATTGACCCTTGAGCGATTCGCCCGAGAGTTACCTCATCGTGACCTTCGCGAAGGTCATCTCACAGCGTCCTGAATCTTCCCGCGCGCCGCCTGATGATTAAACCCTTTTCTATCCATAAAGGCGTGAGAGGGTCAAGGGAAAGTGGGAAAAAGACGTCGCGAGATGAGGAAGGAGGAAGTGGCAAGGAGAGAGAGAGAGAGAGGGAGGGAGAGAGAGAGAGGGAGAGAGAGAGAGAGGGATAGGGTAAGGTGGTCAGGTCGTATAGGAGTACGCACCGAAGCTTCAAAGCGGTGAAAAAACAAACAGATACATTTTACGAGTTCAGTTTTTTTTATTGAAAGAATATCTAGCATTCTAATTAAATTATGAGCGACAATTAGGAATCTTAATTTTTTTTAAATAACAAACTACAAACTATATAAAGGGATTTGCGAACTCTTAGACATACGGCCGTTCAAGAGTACGCACGAGGGTCGATAATAGTACGCAAACCTCAATCGACACAAAAATCGCAAATAAAGTTTCCCTCATTTGTATGAGAGTTGGAGAGTTGGAGACCTGGAAACCTAGAGACCTGGAGGGTTGGAGGGTTGGAGATTTAGAGAGTTGAAGAGTTGGAGATTTGGAGAGTTGGAGAGTTGGAGGGTTAGAGGGTTAGAGGGTTGAAGAGTTCGAGAGTTCGAGACTTCTTATGTGCCCACCGTTGTGGGCACATAAGATGGTGGTGTCGATCACTTCAGCCTCTTACGAAGAGTGGCTTCAGTCGCTTCCAATGAACGTACTACCGCCCTTATAGATTCGCCATCATTAACTCGCTTCCTTGCATTTTCAAGATCCGTAATTGACCATAGACTTCGGTCGGTAGTCCGTTTCCTTCGGGACATGCTAAGAGTAAAAAAAAAAACGTAATCTTTAACAACAGTCGTATGAGAGTACGCGCGTATTCCTACACACCTAAGCACTGCGTACTCTTATACAACCTGCACATTTTTAATAAACTTGGCTGTTACTGCCATTTATTGATGAGATGTAAAATTACTTTCATTTTGACCGATACCTTAGTAAACCGGCGTACGAAATTAAGGCGGGCAACCACTTTAGGAGACCGAAAATTAGATGATTTTTTGGATTTTTTTTATTGTGAAAAAAAAACGGAAATCTCCGAAACTCTGACAATAATTTATTCATATTTTCATACATCTCTGGTAATTTTTTCAAGTTATTTCATGCATTAATTAAGGTGTAATTCGCTGTGTCCCTTGGCGTGTCCTCGTCGTCGTTGTCGATTTGCGGGAATTGTGCAGCTCGCAATTCGCATCTGAAATAGTCGAACAAATTTTTATACATTCTTAAGATGTTCTTTAAGAACATTAACCTAAATTGTGAAAAAAAAAACGATAATTAAATGTTGGAACGTGATTGAAAAAAAAATATTGATTTTTAGCATTTTTTCCCGGTATTTTCCAATAATAAATATGTTTTGAAGAATCTAATCTTTCCAACTTTAGGTTTATATTTTAATAAATTATATTATGTATACGTGTCCCAAATTTGGAGGTTATCCATCAATTAGTTTTTGAGTTATGATTCCCGCAAATTGAAAAAATGTCGCTTCGAGAAAAACACGTTTACGGTTTCACGAACGAAAAACTCAAAGTCAAATGTGTTTAATCAAATGATAAAGTGTCTTACCGATTAATCAGCGACACCAGCACCATACAGCACCCACACTTATCCTGTTAGGCGGTCAAAACACAACAAAAGTTAGCTTCCATTAGCAAACCGTTTCGTCCGTAGCGTAACTACGTACTCTTATCGCCCGCGTACTCCTATACCACCTTACCCTAGTAAGAGAGGGAGAGATTGGATTATGTTGATTTGTATTCTAGGACAAAATAGTCCTCTGGAACTCCATTCTTATGCTTAGTACAATAAAAAAAAGTACAAGTAAACCAAAGAGACTTCACACAACAACAAAACAAAATTACTCCATATAAAAGAAATAAAAATAATAAAACGCAAATAAAAGATAATCACAGATTAAAAAAACGCAAAGAAAAGAAAATTGCAAATATATGACAAAAAAAGAAATGAATGAGAGATACAAAGATTGGGAATAAGAGAGGTAGAGAGACGCAGGGAGAGTGTTTCGTCGTTGCTCATGGATAAAAAAAAAAGTCTCCATAGGATAGCAAATATTGTTTTCCGAAATTGTATCCTTCATTTCCTCCATTGCTGATTGCATCCCCGTACGATAAGCCAATGATTGTTTTCCTTCGTAGTAATAAATTTCCAATGCTTTCGGTCGACGACCGTATCCCCGATCTGAACAATTGTGTAAATCGCGATCCCGTCGCGAGATACATATATATATCTATATATATAAATCGTTGTATCATAAAATAGCGCAATAATGATTACAAACGTGAAAGAGTCTCGGATCGACCTGCTATACATCACTTATATGCGGTAACATAGTATATTTCTATACATATATATATATATTACTATATCGCGGAATCGTATAATAGTCTCGTTTTCCCGACGATGTCTTGGAGGCCCTCGCACAGAGTCGTACAATCGTTTGCGGCCGAGCCCAACTATGGCATCGTGCCGCGGAGAACACATACAGTAATAAGAGAGACAAAGAGCGAAAGAGAGAGAGAGAGAGAGAGAGAGAGAGAGAGAGAGAGAGAGAGAGAGAGAGAGAGAGAGAGAGAGAGAGAGAGAGAGAGGAATAGAGAGAGAGAGAGAGGAATAGAGAGGAGGAGATAGACGTGATACATTTGCAATCGTTTTCTTATGCAATACGCCGCCACAAACGCGCGAGCACGGCGAACTCGAAGTATAGAAGTGTCCGCGAGCGTATATGCAGTCGATAGAATTGTGCAATTACAGATAGATAGATATATATCTATATATGTATGGGGAAAGGTAATTTTGAAGCATTCGATCATTTTAAGACTTCGTGGACCGTCCTCAAAACAGCCAGATGTGCTGATAGCAAATTTCAGATAGATTTAACGGGTTCAGAATGTCCTTTCACCCTATATATATGTGTGTGTGTATAGGGGTGTGTGTGTATAAATATATATATATAGGGTGGCCCGAAAAGTGTCGTCCAAAAGCAAAATCTAGATCTAGGCATGTTGTGTAAGTTTGGAATTATCGCCCTGTAATTCCTTAACAGTCTGCCGTATAAAAATGAAACCTGCTTTGATTAAAAGGAAATTTATCTGAGGCCAAAAAGTCTGTAGACGAAATTCCTGCTGTCCTTATTGTTTCACACATAATCGGTCTCAAATGACTAAGGCCATATTTGCTCAATCTGTCCCGATAGTGAGGTAAGTTGAGCATGGGTATGAGGTAAGTTGGGCAAGGTAAGAAATGCATTTAAAAAATCAGACGTATGCAACATGATTTGATACAATTCAGTAATAAGCCAACAGTTGCTTGTTAATTAGTTAGATTTTGAAACATTAACATTAATTGCAATGAACCTTGGAATATTTTTTCTCATACAATGGTAGAAGAAAATCTTTCAATTACATTTTTTTTTACTTTTGGGTGCAAAAATAATAAAATGTCCCGTGTTACCGTTTCGTGCGCCGTATGGCAACGAGGGATGGCTTGATGTGTTCCCCTCCCCCGTACCTCTCTTTCCACCATTTGACGCACCGCATGCGGTGCTTAGTTTTCCAGATATTTCGATTGCCCAACTTACTCGACCGCTCAACATGCCCCTCCTTACCCTATATGTACTTTCCTTTTAAAACGTTTTTGAAAGCAATTGAGAGTCATTTATACTAGTATTTGTTTTTTATCATCTGTACTTTGGTGACTGATCCTCTGTGAATCCTGAGTGAAAATAATTGCGAGGAAAGTACGTACACAAAAGAGAAACATTTAAAATATACTGTTTTCTCAAATAGAAAAAAAGATCGCAAAACATACACTAGTGGAATTAATTCTGGACAATTCTTATAGAAATTAGCATTTTTTTATATTTACCCCGCAAATGTATATTCTGGTACGAAGAAATAATAAGGTAATGGTTTTATGGTTTTAATCTATAATGATTCTACTTAATATTTGCACATTATCAGTTTTGTAAATGTTAAATTTTTTTTTATAAAAAAATTACAAAGTGCGAATTTTCAAAAACTTTAAAAAGTACCCAGAATTAACTCAACTAGTGTACATGGGGGTGATTCAGACAGGTATTGATACGAAAAATTATGATTTTTCTTTTGGACGTTACTTTTCGGGCCACCCTGTGGCGATATAAATGTTTACGTTCACTCGTATTAGTGAATAAGCCGCCGTGTATCGCAGTGGTTCGTGTGACCGCATACAGCAAATTGAGTTGAAATCGAGTAGTTCGATCGTTCGGCACAATCAGGTACGACAATAACCGTAAGCCGTCGACTTTACATCGAGGACTCTTTTGGGCTGCCGCTTGTGCACGCGGATTTCACGGCGCACGTGTAAACGCACATATGCGAAGAAGAAAAAAGGAGAAAACTAATTTTCTGGCTGTTACATTGCAATGAGCAGGTTGTACTTTGCTGTCGGGCACTCTTAGAACATTGGCATATCTTTCGAGTCTGCGCTCAATGCGTTGCTCAGAACTGTTTCGACATCGCAGCCGTACACGCATATTTCCTTATTCATATATCATGCACTCGAGCTTTGTCGAAGAAATAAGTAGTATGGATAACGTAATTGTTTGCAACAGTTGTACATTCCTCGCGGAGCGATGCAAAAATATTAGCCCATATGTTGATTACTGCATCAATATACATATGCGTTAGGTGGTTGCGTATGAACGCGCCCATTTTTTAACGTAAGAAAAGATAGTGGTTCGGTTGTTAATCGACAAACTGGTTCATTCAATATATTGGCCACTGGAACAGACAACCTTGGTCCATCTTTCTGATTTCCGTACGCGGTTCCATAGCTTTTTGTATGTATTTTTTTTTGTTTCTTCGTTCTAGGTCGAAAAGTAGAAGAGAAACCTTTTCCGCCGCGGAACAATTTGCACAAGAGGTATGGTAGGGAGGGGCACGTTGAGCAAGTTTGGAATTATCGCCCTGTAATTCCTTTACAGTCTGCCGTATAAAAATGAAACCTACTTTGGTCAATAGGATATTTATCTGGGAAAAAAAGTCTGTAGACGGAATTCCTGTTATCCTTATTATTTCACAGATAATCGCTCTCAAATGACTAAGGCCATGTTTGCTGAACCTGCTCCGATAGTGGGGTAAGTTGAGCATGAGTATGAGGTAAGTTGGGCAAAGTAAGAATTGCATTAAAAAAGCAGACGAATGCAACATAATTTGGTTCAATGCAATGATAGACCAGCAGTTGCTTGTTAATTAGTTAGGTTTTGAAACATTAACATTAATTGCAATGAACTTTGAAATATTTTTTCTCATACAATGGTAGAAGAAAATCTTTCAATCACGTTTTTTTTTACTTTTGGGTGCAAAAATAATGAAACGTCCCGTGTTACCGTCTCGTGCGCCGCATGGCAACGGGCGATGGCGTGATGTGTTCCCCTTCCCCATATCTCTCTTTCCGCCATTTGATGTACCCGCGTGCGATGCTTAGTTTTCCAGATATTTCGATTGCCCAACTTACCTGTTTTCATTTGGCAAACTACCAAAACATTCTTTTGGTACACTTCTAACTATGTATGATTGACTGTTTCAATTCAATATTTTTACTGCTTTCATGGTACTCGTTAAAAAAATTCTTTAGATTAGCCCGTTTCATAAAGAGCTGGAGTGGCTTTACCCCTTAAAGCATTCCAGAAATGTCACCTATGCCGTTTCAGCGCTACTCTATCGACCTATCATCATCTGTATTGCCAACTTTCGATTCGAGAAAATAGTATACCTAACGCCATCTACTTTCAGCGGGCCGTTTCATAAGCAAATGCTTATTATTTACAAAAAAAACGCCGGTATAGATCCCTCGTATGTCATAATTGTGATTGCACCCTGATGTTTTACATCGATGTTATAAATATTGATTTTTATAGTTTTAGTATTGAATTATTGATCACGATCTTGTTGGGTTTGTCCAACTGTTGGAATCGTCTCGTGGACTCGCACGTGGGAGATTACCAGTGGTAGTAGTGGTACAGGTACTTTTTGATTTTTGTACAAGTAGGACCTTTATTTCCGCAAGGACAAGCCTCATCCTGGATCTCACTGCCAAGCTTATCCACTCGAGACTCCTTCGCGTGCACGAAATACTTTAAATCACGGAGAAAAACTCGAGCGTGTCTTAGGAGCATAATAGCGAAAAAGGGATACAGCGAAGGAGCGAATTTAGCCAGGGCATTAATGCCCGCATCGCAGCGAGAAGGTATTCGTGCGACCTCTGCAGGGCTTAAACCTCGAGCACGCTGAGGCAATTAAAATACCTTGAGGATATATACGTATATATATATTTACATATACACTCTACTGTCGTATAGACATATAGTAACGATGGTGTACATAAATGTGTGCGGTATAATCGTTGGGATTCCATCCAAATGATGAATGCACTTGGAGAGCAGCCAGCGAGTTCGTTTCAATTATGCAGATTGGAGAAGCTTTATGTAATGCGCGTTAATTAATTGCAGTGTCCGAACGAGAGGTGACGGGCGGAGAAGGGGCGCGGGAGATGGTTTCTTTTTTAAACTCGGTGGGACGGAAGGACGTGCTCTGAAAGATACGTTGCGACATCCAGACAGCCCACGCTCTGTGCTTGGCCTGGAGTTTGCATGTATATGTACATACATTAAAAAATAACGCATTCTTGTATACGCTGGACAGCTCCTCTGGGATTCGGATTTTTCTCTGCTTTATACGACATGCTGCAGCCAAGTGACGTTTTTCAGCCTTTTAACCCTAGAATCCATGACTGGGGTCCCGTCGCACCCCAATTTTTATTTTAAAAATTAGGTTTTTGCTGACTTTTTCGTTTTTTGTCTTTAAATAGATTTTTCACGAATTAAATATTATTTAAATCAGATGTCTCACCCGCCATTCTCTTCCTTATGGAAAAACGAAGAAATTCATGTATGATAAAGTACATTTATCTCCGTAGGGCCGGTTTTTTTGATGATGAAAAGGGCGGAGTGCCCATTGACAATGAGCCATGAGTTCTAGGTTTAACATGGAACTCGCAAACAATATTCTGTAAATGCTCGTTCACGTATGCCCGGCCCCTGCTACTCTCCTCTTGCTATCAGTTTCCTTATCACAGGTGACCAGAGGAGACCAATCTTCTGACAGAAGACATCCGTAAAAAGGTAACCAGATGGATTTCTGAAGGTTGGCGATATGCTGATGGATTATAGATGGGGTGCAAATAAAAAGACGGAATTAAGGTAGTACTCTTGCCACAGTTACGTTTAAAAGTTTATTCTCCGCTCAATCGATGAAAGCTTCATCGATTTGATTGCCAATATCTCGAATACACAACGGGGAATCCTCATAAAATTTTGCAGGTAATCACTTATAGTGTCGTGAAAGGGTCCTCAAAATAAATTTAAAAATCTATAGAAAAACGCCTAGGTCAGACTACTACCTTAAGTAGATTGTGGTGATTTTTTCTCAAATTCATTGACTACCCGGGCAATAAGTATCCTAGTGATTTGTAGGAGCGATCGGAGTTGAAGACGGCCGCTTAGAAGTCTTGATGATCATGTCTGCTTTGTTTTGTAAACATGCTCTTTATTATTTCGAGTGTTCCGGCCTATGACATTGAGGACCTTTGAAATGCCAGTCCACACTTGTCACTTCACAACTTCCGGTTAAGGAGAGACAGCCTCGGGATGTTGCCCACAGCGAATCATTTTCTTATGCACTTCCGTATCAGATTTGTACGAGAGCACCGATAAATTGTGGAAAACTGGTTCGGTTGTGTTCACCTTCGGAAATTTCGGAAAAGGGCTTCCCGCCGAGTAGTCGGAGGGCAAGCCAGTGCTAGGCGGTCATCTATCGAATTATCGGATCAGGGAAACCCTGCTTGAGACGAAATTGGGAATTGAAGAGTCCGAGTTAGATCCGAGTCCACCTGTGGTTACCGAATCCACTAGGAGTAGAAAAAAAATCTCTCAAAGGACGTGGAAAAGAAGGTTTCGAGGGGCAGAAGGCATATAGCGCCGCAGATAAGTTCGAAAAAAGGACGATATACGGATAAGTGATAAAAAAATCGAAGAAATGGAAAGAAGGAAAGGATTTCTTCGTGCTTGCGCGCGAGTGCGCGCGCATGGTCGTCCTTTAGGTCGCGAAGCGAAGGTCGATTATCGTATGTGCGCGCGTGCCTATGGAGAACCTCTCCTAGGTCCTCTTGCGGTCACGACTCCGCAGGCATGCACGAGGATCTTCGGGAAGGGAAAGAGGAAAGAGAGGAGGTCAAGTGCCCCGTAGGCGTTCCAGGAATCCCGCGGCGTTCGCTCCAGCGAATCTTCTCCGCTGTTTATACTCTTTGCCCTCTCGCTCGTCCCTTTTATCCTCGTTTGTCCGGTATACACGCAAGTGAAAATAAAAATAAATTGAAGAAAAAAAACACAACGATGAGAGAAAAAGAAAACAACTTTGCTATCGACGATCCCGGGCGACCGAAGGTCATCCCTTGGTTTTCGTCCTGGCCGAGCCTCGCGCGTCGCCCTTTTCTTCGTCGTCGTTGTCCTCCTCCTCACCGTCCACCTCACCCCGCCTTTCCTCATCCTTCGCTTCGTCCCAGTTGCCTGTAGCGAACTAGTCGACTCGTTGCCCACGAGAACCCCTCGCATCCTTCTCCACCTTAAGCTCTGCCACGGCCTCTTACCTCTTCTTCTCTCTAGATCGAGGCAGAGAAAAAGAGGCATTTGCATGTAGAAGAGAGAAAGAGAGCGAGAAAGAGGAACGTTGATGCCGAGCTACGATACACCCTGTGCACTTGTGCCACCAGTAATTTATACTCCATTGTCGGTCCCATCAAACCGTGACATCTTCATACGATGACTTTACGATACTCGTGTGTTCAACACCAGTGCCCCCCCCCCCCCTACCAGCCCCTGTCTTCCTCTCTCCATTGCCCTCACCCTCTTTCTCGTCCTTTCTTCCTTCATCGTATAATCCCACCTACGATTGCCGTGATAGTTCTCGTGAATATCTACACTCGTGAACGGGATCGGGAAAGTTCGAAACACCAACTCTGCTCGCACGCATCATACTGATTTGCCGAGTTCAACAGGATCAAAGCAATTATTAATGAGCACTTGCTTGTGGAAATGTTCAAACGTGCACCGACGGGTGGAAGGATAAATTGTGTGGTTGTAATCCTAATGGGTTTGGTATTCGAGCTTATGCAAGATCAGATATGTCGAAAAGGTGGGAAACTCTGATCATTTGTCAGTCAGAAAATGGATTGCCAGGTATGAATTCAATGACTGTGAGAAAAAAAATTATTAGCCGAAAGTAATCTAATGAATTTTGGAAGAATTATTCGGCAGGAATGGACATCCAAAAGATGGGAAATTCTAATGATACGTTCAAGATCGGAATATTTATTGTCAGATATAAATTCAATGACTGGAGAGAGAACGGTTTGGCAGGAATGAAGATCGGGAAAGTGGGAAACTCTGATGATTCTTTGGAGATAAGAAAAAATGGATTAAAAAGAATGAATTTGATGACTTTAGGAAGAATTAATTGACAGGAATGACGATCGGATAGATTGGAAAACCTGATGATTCGGTAGAGGTCGAAACATGGATCAACAGGAATGAAGATCGGAAAAGTCGGGAATTCTAATGACCGGTCAGTGGTCAAGGAATGGATTGAGTGGAATGAATCTACAAGCATGATCTCTAATGGACTTCTTGATGACGTAAGAGTGGTATTGAAGAAAAGCAACGGCTATAGACGAGGTGCGAATAGACGGTGGAGTCGAAGGGTCTAAGAGAACGAACAGGAAGAGGAAGGGATAGAAGAAAAAAGCCCTCGGGGGTTTGTTCGATCGTTCCCCGTTCTTGTTGCCCGCCCTGATCGCATGGACATTAGGACTCTCGTAGCTGGAATATACCGTAGCGATTTCCTCATGCCAACCCGACAATGGCAATGTCACGGTCTTACCGTTCTCGCGTGAATACCTTTCGAGTTTCCGACGCGCCCCCTTTGAGGCACTTTAACTCCATCGCACGTATAAGCACGTTCATTAAAGTTCAACACATGTATCGCAGGTCTGGTACGCCCTTTTACGCGTATGCGCAAGGACGCTTGAGGAACCTTGCTTTACCCTAGCCGAGACTACCTCTCGACAGGCTCTCTCGATCGAGGGAGACTTGGCACTTGATGCACATGCGATCCCTAGTGGAAGCGGAAGAGAGTCTGTTGGGGGTCAAATACGAAAACGAGCGAAACGTGTGACGACCCCCCCCCCCCCCCCCCGAAGGATCAAGAACTCTTTGTGTCTTTTCTTCCTCCATGGCTTCGAGCTGACATCATTAAAACAAATTGTTGATCCTCACCCACGTACAGAAACCTTGAAGCTAATGGATGGATCGGCGTCACACCTCCGTATGTATTTTTATTTTTGTTTTAAACCACGATAGGTCCAGGTCCACTTAACCCCTCAACGCCATTAGCTTCTCTCTCTCTCTCTCTCTCTCTCTCTCTTCGAAGCTCTTATTCACGTGTTTTAACGCCCGTGTCCCACGGGGATACGGCACGAAGTGCTTTTCCGCACAGACTACCACTGGAGTGTGGAAGTTGCCAAGGCTCGATTAGCCGCCAATAAAGGTCGGGAAAGAGCTTGAACTCACGGGATACTCGTGTCGTGCTGCATCGATTGGATAATTGGCTACGTTTAAACTCGAGACAAAAGCCGGAAAGAAAGCCGTGCGAATCCGGTTTCTCATGAATGTTTCAGGAAGTTGCCAATCTCGCCAAGAATCCGCGCGTTTTCCAAGATCAAGGTTGTAACCCTGTCTCCGATACTGGCATTCGAAGACCGGCCTCCGTGACACTCCGGTTTGTTGAGATCCTCGAAGTTCAGAAGGCTTTTGTTAAACGCTTAACCGAAGCAGTCGAAGATTTTGGTTGAATAGCAACATCAATTGACAATAAATTCCATTCTAGATCACACTCGTAACATTACAATTCTCGAAACTGATCGAATTCTCTATGACCAATTGAAGACAACCAATGAAGACACATCGAAGATATATGGAAGACATGTTGAGGGCTTCCATATTTACAAATTAACGAAATGATAACTAACTTTCCAACCAACTTAAATGACTAAAAACTGCCTAGGGGTATCAATAAGCAATAAATTCGACCGGATCAAAGTAACACTTGCGAGGCAAGCTGTCATATTCCTCAAACGTCACGGTCAGAAACATCATATTTCAGAAATGATATGCTCCCGAAAAGACTGAAGCCAAAAAGATCCTATTTTAACAAAGTCCATTTCTAAAAAGACTGTAGCAGTGCATACCAGAATACTGATAGATGGCCCTGTAACAATTCTTATAGTACGTCCATTTACATCAATTTCTCTTTGTAACGGCATGTGCCAAATCTTGTCGTGCATTGATCGGACTCCTCGCGGAGCCGTTTATGGTCGAAGCTTACAGTAGGCTATATGATACCCAAGGCTCTTGAAGATTAAAAGCAATTAGGGAAGCGCACGATAAATTTTCCCGAGTACACAAAGTAGTTCGGACAAAATCTTGACAAGGGTAAAATAAATAGATAAAAAGGACGTTATTCCTCGAGCGGTGATACGTTTTACACGTCGTGTGAAGTGTTCCCCGAGTGTCTTATGGCCAAAAAGCACATTAGACACGTTGATCCTACGGACAAGTCGCTCCCACTGTCACGTGATTAACGCAGTCATTTGTCATCATTACGGGGGCGCGAAGCCGCTCGGCTTGAAGTCTCTCATATGTGCAACGCAGTGTATGCGCTCGACGTGTTGCATACACCTCCTCGCTCCGTCTCAGAGATTTTTAATCAAAACCCACAGAGATCCCATCAACGGGCCTCAAGACCTCTTATGGTTCTCGCGCCGCTGATGACTGATCCATTCAGCTGTCATCGTTCTCGTCTCCTTTTTTCCCCATCGTCGAAACGGATCGCAACGACGTGAACTCGTGAACGCAATTCTACATAAATTGCCCGGACACAGGGGAGGCTTTGTTTTTTTTCCCCTAAAAACTACCGCAATCAAGGCAACGTCAAAGTGACGATCGTGTAGTCGATTCCTGGTAATTAACGATTAATCCACGCTGCTTCAGTCTGCCAAATCTTCATGGTGGTACCCTTTCATCCATTGGATGTGGATGTTTTCAGTACAGTATGAGTACATTTGCCAATCATCGGCTACAAATACGGAGCGGGCGATTAAATTGGACAACCAAGGTGAACAGGAAAAAGAGATGGATTTAATAGCTGGCATATTCAATTGTCGTTCGAGTGTACAACTGGAAATTTCAATAGCTGGTTTAATGCATTTGTGGTCTGATTGGATTTGTTTGTATCCATTTCTTTTTCATTCAATTTATTTGCTCCGCAGCGCTCTGAAATCCAAAAATGAGGCATCTTAAATGATTGCATCCAGCAATTATTTTAGGTTATTAAACCTCCTTCTCTGTTGTCTATTACAGTACCTTCAAAGTGTACACTGAGGTTATTTACCGTTCTGCAAGTTTTTTTTCAGCGCGTGAAAACGTACAAAATATCAGAAATAATTTCCATAGTTTATATTTTTCATAAATTATTCTTCTTAACCCTAGAACTCGTGTACGGAGTAGAAACCCATCCCAGTCAACATTCAAAGTGCGCTCCTAAACTATAAATCGACATTTATAGCATCGAGGGTAAGCCGACAGTGGCATCAGTTGCTCGCTGATTGTTAAGCAAAACGGTTCTATCAAGAGCGTCCGGGGTGGGTATCTAACTCAGTCTAGAGTTGCCGTTGGTGTTTCGTGGCCGTAAGTGAAATTTACTTTTTTTTTAAACCAGAATCAATATATTTTACGCGTTATTACGTTATTTGTGCGGAAATGGTCACATACATTATCTGAAGCCATATATTTTATATTCGATTTGAAAAAAAAACAAACTAACGCGATGATCCTCTTCAATTTTAACGCGGATCTTGAAAATATGAATCGGAAGACCTTCATAAAAAGTCTCGTCAAATCTCGCATCGAGCCGCATCTGCGAGCAAAGTTGCTCAGACCGAATCTCCGGCGGAACTAGCAAGTTTCCATTGGTACCATCTTGCAAGAAAAAAACTAACAGCACCAAGGGTTGGTCCATAAAATAACAGCGAGATGTGCATTCTGTTCAAGAGCAAAGGATCGCAAGCTTCAGGTTTTTTTTGAGAATGAGTAGAATGTACGATTTCTTTATATTCTCATTTTTATCATCAGTATCAATTATATACTATTTTCTTAATACCCAAATTAAAAGATATACGAAAACCTTTGCAGATATTTTTTTTGTTGTTGCGTTACCATTGACTTTTTTCGTATTTAGAAATTTCGTATTTTCCCCATTTTCATATCTAAAAATAAATAAACTTTTCGAATGGAATATAATTTAACTAATTTTTTTTATAAGCTCAATAATCTGTTCAAATTTCTTCAAAACGCAATATAATTCTTAAGCTTTTTCAGAATGCCGTGCGACATTTCAGGATCTGTTAATGAGAAGACAGAAATTTATACTATTTTTTTTTTATTAGACAACGCTATTTTCGCTGATCTTTGTCCTACTTCCGGGTTTAAATGGATTTTTCACCAAATACAATTAAATCAAATTGAATTTGCCTCACACCATTCACTTCCTCATCGAAAAATGAAGTGATTCATGTATTAAGGTATAACACCACTCTAGCGGCACAAAATAAGGCCTAACTTTGACAATTTATTTTGGGAATATGAAAAAAAGGAATAGGATTTCTTTTAAGAGGGTCTATTTGACACATATTAAAGTATAACAAAAAAAAATTATTATAATTTTCATACAAAATGGCGGCGACAGAGCCCATCTTGAAAAATGGGTTTTTTATAAATAGCTTCACGGAAGGACGGTTTTCTCGTAAAATATAAGACCTGGAACAAAAACCAAAAAAAAATTATAATCTATATATTATTAGCTATGGGACTACGTAGGGATTTTTTTATCAAATTTTGAAAAAAATTGCGCATTTTGGAAGAAATAAATCGATTTTTTCCCCAAAAAATAAGCAGTAAATTGCTTATAAACAAAAAAGTTTACATTTAATCAAAAAAAAAAAACGGCTACGTACTCCCATAGAGAATGTAATTGTGAAGCTACTATCAAAATTTCAAATCGATCCATGCAAAGGTGTTCGAGTAATCCGTCCTCCCAGCTTGAAAAAAGTGGTTTCGAGAAAAACGCATTCAAAGTTGTTGAAGTCGTACGATGTATTGTACGAGTTTAAAGTTTAAAATCGATAATTGAACATTTAAAAAAAATTCGCTACAGAACCAATTGCATATTGTTTTTATGACCGCAAAGTATTTTTTAAGCAAAAAAAAACGATTTTTCCAAAATCCTAGAGTGATGTTATCCCTTAATGTTTCTCTTTACTGCTCAATGGAGCGATTGCGCCTACAAAAAACCCATGAGGTGAGTGTCTACCCTAGTCACATGTTAGAAGGTAAAAAAAATGATATATGCGTTCTAGGGCTAAACGTATCTACAGATTGAACTGTCTGCCTGCGGCAGAATTCTCTACAGAGAAGGACGTGGCTCTGTTTGGAATAGTTTTTGAGTAATTTCAGGCTAGAAACTTTGATACCATCACCTGGCAGGAAGTAAGGGTTGATTGACTGATGATGAGTGACAATAAGAAGTAAAAAGGTAAAGAGAACAAAAAAAACGAGTAGAAAGATAAATTGAAAATGCATTTTTGCGTGGAAACCGTTGACTCTTGCGATACATCGGGATCTTATCTCCACGCAGAGTGACAACCTTGACATGCCTACGGCAGCTTCGCATTGGCACAATTGGATTGGACCGAGGAGTTTCCATCGCGAATACGGTTGACTCTTGGCAATTATGGTAATTGTTGCTGGTACATAAATTTATGAACTCGAACGCGAAACGAATCCTCATTGAAGAGTGTGCGCGCAAGAGTGAGACGAGCTCCGCGTTGGCCACTTAGACTTGCATGCGAATAGACGTCATTCGTGCTGGTCGATGATGCTCGCGACTACTACACCGAGCAAACGGCACGTACCCGCGTTCGTATCTATGCGAAAAACAGATAACGCAGCAGCACGACACCAAATGAACGCACACAGGGAAACATTAAGTCTTCTGATACGTACAAAACTCGCGCATATGCGGATCCAGTGAAATCGAAAGAGTTGTCTGAGCCATGGGCACCCATATATTATTCCGGGTATACGAGATGAACTCGCAGCGGCAAAACGAGATTCGCGTCGCGAGAGAAGATCCTCCCCACGCACCCGTCCCTTCATAAGTGCCTTCATGACGCTTCATGCTAATTCTCTGTGCGCTCGAAACGTTCGCCCGAATCATCATTCGCTACGGCATGTATTTAAGGGGTTACACCGCCCTGAAATTTTCGAAAAATCGATTTTTTATTTTCTTTTTTTTCTCACAGTTTGAACCTTAAAGAAAATTTTAAGCCGAATGCGAAGTATATACCTAAAATATTAACAAAGATATAAATTTTTTTCTACCGCACTGTGCTGTGCTCCCTTAGATATATTCACCCTTCGCTTCTATGAAACTAGTACCCGAGCATAGATTTCTTCTTGGAAGGTCCGATTCCACTGTCTTTTGGAGGTTTAGGAGGATATAATCAAAACTGTAAACAAAGCATAAACGCTATGATATGGAAAATCGCCCCGAGAATAAGTTTCAGTGGTATGAAATTTGTTGAAATAGCTACTTACATCGCTACATGTATTTATGATGATGGCTATAGGAATATTTTATTAATATTACACGTATTAAAGATAACCATCGGAAGTTATTGTTATGACATGTGTAATGACGAAGACGAGCACCGTATATCGCTTGCTGAAAAACGCGCGTAAGAAACTACGAAAGAGGCTGGAACAGCTCGGAGAAAGTCAAGATTATCTCTCGAGGACCGGCAACTTGCTGAGGAAGGACTCCAATATGGAGCCGGAATTACCGATTGAGTATACAACAAGGTATGTCACAAATGTTCAAGGTTTTTTTTTCACTGTTGAAGCCGCATCAAAACTTTAAACGCGTTTTTCTCGAAACGACATTTTTCGAATTTGCGGGAGAGATAACTCAACAACAGCTATTCCGATTGATTTGAAATTTATACCACACATTTGTAATATAATTATCTGAATCTGCACGTAGGATTTTTTTCTAATATTAACCGTTTTTGTTTAATCAATGTTTTTAAATAGAAATTTTATGTGAAAAACATACATAAATTTTTGCGTGATACCAAAAAATCCATTTTTTCTTTTTTTCAGAAAATCCTATGTAGCACTGTGTATTTAACCTAACTCAATAAAATATTTTTATTCTTTTATGTTTCAGATGAACCGTGAGGCCGTTAGGATTCCTGCAGATTGAAGGTGGAAAAAAGAACTTGACGCGCGCAGAGGCGTGTATCTCCGCCAATTATTAATATTTTTAGTTTTAAAAATTACAATTAAGAAGCTGAAAACATCTAGTAAGAGAGTGTAAAGATAGAAATAAAAAATATGTATCAGTTTAGCTACAAAATATTCATGAATACCGAGTCTTATTTTACCCTCTCAGGGTGGTGTAAACCCTTAAATGTACAAGCTTTGATGGTGCATAAATTCGAGAATTATTGACGAATCGTTTTGACTTTTGCCTGGAAACGTTTTTTCGCAATCGGTAGTGCCGATTTCAAAGCACCTCATCACGAGTCTCCCTTCAGGAAAATCTACTACAGGTACATTTTGGGAGGGCCGAGATGCTTTTGCGATCAGGAAGTAGTGAGGAATGATACGGGCGGTGGTGTACGCGCCGGTGCGGTTCCAGCGATCTACCGTATTAAGGGGTTACATCACTTTGGCGCTCAGAAAAATCGGTAGAAAAATACACTTTTTTTATGCGACTATTGAATAGATAAAATAATTTTTATTTCTTACAAATACATTATAGTTTTATGAACAAATAAAAAGAAACGAATTAAAACATTTTTTAAAGTGGCGGTGATATAAGGCGTCCAATAGGACCTTATTTTGAAAATCCTTACCGATGTTGGAATTTTTTTTCTCTGTCTGGCATGATCTAAAAAATAAAAATAACACATTTTCTTGTAAAAAAAAGGTAATAACTAAAGTGTAGCATAGGGGAAAAATTGAAGAATTTTTTTTGTGGAAATGACAGCTTTTGGGAAAAAAAAATCTGTTTTTTACCAAAATCTTGAGTTTTGAAAATTAATGAAAAATGAACGCGGCATCCAATAAAAAAAATTCCTATGCTACATCCTAGATGATATTATAAAGAATATGTGAAATAAATTTCATCAAACTCGGTTGAGTAGATCCCGAGATATTTTGTCCATAAATAAAGTTAAAAAACGATATATCGCATGAATACGAGAAAGGAATATAGGTTCATGACATAAAAGTGCGGTGAAAAAAAGTTACATTATTATTTTTTTTTTCACTAACAAGGCTGTTATTTGGAAAAAAATAAAGGTATTGCCGTGTCTTTTATGAAGAGGCGCGACTATTTATGTATAGAAAGACTAACCATTTTCCTCAACTGCAGAATGTTACAACAGTCTTCTAATGAAAACAAAGCCATGAGATTTTTGAGAGACTGAATCGTGTACCATTTTTCCGTCTGTTTCTTTTGTCTTATACCACAAGACGAAACCAAATAACAAATTTATTAGGAATAAGTAAAATATTTAGTTATACGATATTAAATAGATCTTGATTTGAATAAATAAATATATAAAAAATAAATAATTCACTAATGGAATGCAATAGGAAAAATTGATTTCAAGAAAAATCTAGTAAATTCAAATTAAAAAAAAAAAAATAGTCGCATCTGGTTAAATATCAAAAGAATTTTTTTGCCAGTGTGGGCCTCCTCTCAATTACTCTCGCCTGCACACAAGTGCATGTAACATATTTGGTGCTCAAGTATCTTAAGTTTCGACTCGGTAATTCAGTTTTTAAGCAAGAGTTACAGAAAAAAAAAACTGTTTCACATTTCGAGGGTGGGTGGTGAGGAGCGTGTTTCAATTAATCGTCGCGATTATTCGGTCTAGACAATGCACTATGGCGCGACCATTTTTTTTTGCCCCTCGTTTCAGGACGCGCTTTGGGCAACACGAGGGAATTCCACTCATCGTCGTCATTGAGTTTGTGAATTACGTTCATTCATTCACTGGGCGGACTCCTTGGTGAGACTCGGGACGTCCCCTCGGTCTCCGGGCTTTTGAGCTCTTCATCGCCGGACGACGTTTCGTAGAAATTCTCTCCCGAGATGAGAACGCAATGTACATGTACGTACGCGTATGGATACAGTGCCCCGTACTTAAGTGACACTAATTACTGGTAAAGTGGATACTTGGCTTCGTCGACGAAAGAGTAGGGCGACCGTATAAATGCGTCGAGAGTAAAACCTTAAAGATCAGGATGCATTAGTCACTGATAGATATCCGATGTGCTCTTTTGCACTCTCT
>OZ010712.1:31471447-31698079 GCA_963932345.1 Ophion ventricosus
AATAATGAGCGGTTCACTGATAAAGCACATTCATCATTTCATCATTTATCGCAGCTATTGTTTCATTTGTGTTTAAATAAATTATGTTTTTTTTTTAGATGTCATGCGGAGTGTGAATAGGGATTCATGTCAAGAGGTCTGCATACGTTTCCCTCCGCGAACGGAATACCTCAACAAATGATATTGTAGGGTAGAGAGGGGCATATTGAGCAAGTTTGGAATTATCGCCCTGTAATTCCTTCAGTCTGCTGTATAAAAATGAAACCTACTTTGGTCAAGAGGAAATTTATCTGGGAAAAAAGTCTGCAGACGAAATTCCTTTTATCCTTATTGTTTCACAGATAATCGCTTTCAAATGACTAAGGCCATATTTACTCGACCTGCCCCGATAGTGGGGCAAGTTGAGCATGAGTATGAGGTAAGTTGGGCAAAGTAAGAATTGCATAAAAAAATTAGACGACTGCAACATGATTTGGTACAATGCAGCAATAAACCAACAGTTGCTTGTTAATTAGTTAGATTTTGAAACATTAAAATTAATTGCAATGAACTTTGAAATATTTTTCCTCATACAATGGTAGAAGAAATCTTTCAATCATGTTTTTTTACTTTTGGGTGCAAAAATAATGAAACGTCCCGTTTTACCGTCTCGTGTGTTGCATGTCAACGGGCAATGTCGTGATGTGTACCCTTCCCTCAAAGGGACAAGTGAACCTATGGACGTTTGCACCTGTGGACACCATCGATTCCGAAGAATCTAGCAACCCTAAAATTCTAATTTCAACGCGACCGTGAAGCTTTTCTCTATGGTTGATACATTTGACGTGTAGTCGTCGTTGTTTTCTGTGCGGCTGTCGTTGTACCGGCTGTGAAAGTTTCATGCCCCAAAAAGTAAATATTTATGCTTGATTTTAAAGAGCTTTACCGTGAAAATACTTACGATATCGGTTTGATCGTGTTTGCAGTATTGATCTGTGTTGTTTTTTGCTTAGTTAGTGCTTTCACGCGGGCTCTAAGTCGATTTTAACCTCAAAGTCAAATCAGTTTTATTTTTTATATCTGAATTTGTACCTGTGGACTGTCCACTGGTACAAAATGTTGTTTCGGTTTGTTTGGCTCTGTTCTAATTAGTTGTATTGTTTTATCTTTTTCAGTGTCTCGCAGTAGAATTGGTATAAAAAGAAAGGAAATATGTCCTGATAGCCTCACAGCAGCCGTAATAGAAACCAAAAGTGGCAATGCGATATGAAAAGTTGCTGAAAAGTATCAAGTACCAAAATCAACCATTTTCAAATACTTGAAATTACAAGAAACCAAAGATTTGAAGAAAGAAAGCATTCAGCTATTGAGAAACCATGTGAGGAAAGTATTTGACCCGGAAGAAGAAATTTTGCTGTGCGAATATTTAAGAAAAGCTGCATTTCTAGACATCGGTTTAAATACAAAACAATGCCAAATGCTCAAATGTAGTTTTTGTGATCATAGCTATCATATTAGATGTATTCCGAAGTCACACAGAGAAAACTTTGAGTCTAACGAGGAGAATTAATCTGCCGTTTGCGTGGTATGTTTCATATTAGGAAAAGATAGGGATAGTGATGAATCTACTCAAAATGTGTATGAAGAGTGTCGTAATATACTCAAATAAATATAATATAGTATGTTTATGTTTGTTTGAAGTTGATTTTAGAGCTCTATTTTGATTTTTTTACTTTCATGTTGTCTAATTAATGTGCACCGTCCCTAGGTACAACACCGTCCATAGGTACATTTTGTCTGCCCATAGGTACAATTGACTGTTGACCCTATGGACAAAACTGGTGGTTTGAAAAAAAGTTTATTATCTTCGTAAATTTAAGTGATATCGAGACTAGAATTTTTATTTAAGAAAGGTTCATTATCCCTTAACACGTGTGATATGTTTAAACATTTTTTTAAACTTTACCTATTTAGATATAAAAAATGTTTTATTCCAAATTCTAGAAAGTGTCCACATGTTCCGCACTTGCCCCACCTCTCTTTCCACCATTTGACGCACACGCGTGCGGCGTTTAGTTTTCCAGATATTTCCATTGACCAATTTACCCGACTGCTCAACATGACCCTCCCTTCGCTGCCCCGTGACAAAAAAAAACAATCTAACCAATTGTACAAAGAAAAGCTTAAATCAATTCTCGAGGCGATCGTCTCGATATCCGAAGATTGAAAAACTCCTGTGTACGTGAATAGGACACGTCGCGTCGAACAAATGCGTTCTCTTTTAACCGCAAAGACGATCGATGCGAATACAAAAATATCGCCGTAATCTCGCGCTGCGTTCTTTGTCCCGACGGGAATCTCGCACGTGAAAAAGAGATACGTGACCGTCGCGTGAATGATACACGCGGCAAAAGGATTGGACGCGTGTCTCGTGGATGTAGAAAACAAATATAAGAGACGCGAACAAAGAAAAATCCGTTATTCCTGTAGGACCGTTGTGGCGTAGAAGAGGCGCGCACGAGTCGAGGCACACAGAAGAATAGGAAGGACAAGTCGTAACTTTTATTATCGGATTCAATGGAAACAATCACGGGTGCACGAGCCATCGGGAGGTGAGGCAAAGTCCGATCGAAAGGGCTCACTCGATAGGGTGAACAAAAAAAAAACAAAGAAAAATATGTATATAGTTGGATAGGTCTCGTGTCATCCTCTGGGGATAGGATTCACCGCAGGTCCGTAACGGTTCGATGCCACACACACGTGACATCACGTGCCTCATCCGAATGGCCGAACATGGTCACTAACAGGTGGCCCCTCCAATTATAATACTTTGCACCCTCGCGACCCCGTTGGCATTTCGTCTTTCTATGTGTGTGTGTGTGTGTGTGTGTGTGTGTGTGTGTGATCGCTCGTGCCGTGTATTCAGATACTGTTGTGTTCGAATCCACTTGCCTCTTTCTTTTTCAAGGCTACACTACATTGCTCTTTCGCCGTTATCGTTACATTCGATGAAACTTCCGATCATTTTCCATTGTTTTTGCGTTTTCGCTTCTTTATGAATTTTTATTAACATGTCGCTATTTTATTTCTTATAAATAAATTGTTCGTACATCATTTAGAAAGTCCAAAGCATGTTCCGTAATTTTTTGAACGACTTCGGACGGATACTTTGATCACAATACTTTTTTGAAAAACTGACTGGGTAGAATCGACCCAAGTGTAACCACCGCGATTGAATTTGGAAATGTGACCACAAAGGGTTAATAAAGATGACAATGTGGCTGTAAAAAAATCGTTGTTTTTCATTTGATTCATTGTATAATGCATAAAATACGATTTATTTTTTAAATTAAAATGATGTCAAAGTAACTCAATCTTTGTTATAAGTCGCATTTCAATGCATTGTCAAAGAAACCCCACACCCGAGGTTACCTTGACGCTTTAATAAATATATATATATAAAATTGTGAGGGGGTGGTGGGGCTTGACTTTCTTACACATTTGATAACCAAAGGACACATTGTTCCATTGGAGCAAAAAAGTTGGAATTTAGGATGTTAAAAAAAAAGTTACCTAAAAAAAACTTCCAAAACCTCTTCAAAGTAACCCGATTTTACGATACTGTATAATCCCAATGTAATAATCCAAGTAATATAATAATCGTATAACGTTTAAAAATATACTAACAATTTAATAATAAGAACTATTCAGCGAGGCCGAAGAAAAAAAATTAACGCTCGTGTGATTGTCGTGCCACAGGCGATGAGATCACCCTAGCAGTACGGGAAATTGCCGTAGACACGGTTGGTCATTGCAAAACATTTGTTTCATCCGCGTCGAATAAAATAGGATTCGCGGCCACTTTCACTCGGAATACATTTGCGCAAACCGCAAATGCAGCAAAGATACGCCAAGCCGTTCGTGGCTCGAGCGTTTTATCCCAAGAACATTTACTTATTTTCACGGAGTATATAGAAAACAAATTATGTTGTCGATATCGATGCCTATTTCTTCGTTCCCCTTTGTATCGAAGCTACAGCTGCGAGAATGCAGTCAGATAATCCAAGTGCAATTGCAACCTGTGTATATATATATATATATATATATATGCCTCTGTGTATGTGTATGAGCGATACTAATGATGATGCAAACGTCTTTTTCACGAGTACATTCGCATAGTGAATCGTTTTTCGTTCCCAGAACTTTAGAGCTCTTCCGAGCTGCACAAACACACAGACACATTGGCTATTACATACCATACGCATTGCTCAGATGAGAGCATTTGGTTTATTGTGAGAAGATATGCTAATTGCTCGGCTATACAGCCGTGCGCGCACCAGACGAAAGATAGAGCTGCTTGAGATATACCTCGCCGTATAAAAGCTATATTGCTCGGGCTCAACACGCGTGAAATTGTCCGCGCTCCGTGATAACCCTACCCTGCTCGTCCCTCACATTTATATATATATATATATATATATATATATATTACTTTCTCTCTTCGTCTTCCTCACTCTCGCTATCCTTTTCGTCTTTCTCCGCTCGCGCACTCCCAACGTAGCATTTATCCCGAACGAATTGCTTCAGTTCCCAAGTCGCAGGATTCGTTCCTGCGTATTTACCATATTTACCAGTTTCGCACACGCACGAACGCACACACGCGATTGCCAGGCAATGATGTTCGATTCGATTCCTATATGAATGGGAATTTCTCATACTCGTCCTCCCATTGTTTCTCTTTATTCCCATAATCCGGTGATCGGATCTTCAAAATTGAAGTTGTCGATTCATAGGAAAAACGCGCTGCTATTATCGTTATAACAATTATTTATTGCGCGGTTGTTGGTATATCATTATTGTTATTGTTATCCATGTTTTATCGATCTATAATACTGCACTGTTAAGTTTATTGGGGATAGTACGATATCTGAGGTGCTAAGTTTTGACCGATGATTCTTGACATTTGAACCAAAATAATGAGAATTTCGAGAAGAAAAAATTTGCCGTTTCGTTTTCCTTGGAATTACGAGCGCTTTTAGCGGTAATTGGATAAATGCCAAAATTCAACGATAGTTGTTGGCTCATGGAGACAATATCTTGATTTTATCACAAATAATTTAAATTGACCGGGCGAGCTTCAAAAAGTATTTGTTTAGGATTACCTGAAGGGCAAAAAGTTTTTTTCGTATTTGGCTGGAGACCCATAAAGTTATACTTTAATATAGTACACCATTTTTTCCGAGCTTCTCTATTGGGAAGATGCTATGTACGTGGAAAGTGTGTCGCATGCGAAAGGTGTTTGCCACTGGAGCGTGGGGGGTCCGGGGGGGTGCAACCCCTCGGCGGGGGGGAAGGGCCAGGGCCCCTTGAGGGGGCGGAGGGGGCGGAGCCCACCCAAGGACACTAAACGAGATTACAATGCTTTATATATTTATATTCTTTGTTTATTCATAACAATAAAAAATGTTCCACATAATTACTACACCAAATTACTAAACGATATATTTTACATAAACTTGGAGCCTTAGAAGTCCGAAGAGGGATTAACCGTATACTCCTAATCCCTCTTTGGACTTCTAGCGTTTAAAAGTGCTACTTTACTCTCTGTCTAGTCGCACCTATAAGCGAGGAAAACATGATAGTGGTATTTAAAATACATTTTTGGCTTCTGAGACACTCTTGAAACTATATATTTCCAAGTTACCTTGCCTGATGTTCCTTGAATTGATCTCTATGTAACTTGTAGTTCAAAGAGCATCCAAAGTTCGGAATTTCAACCCGGCCCCTCAGAAATATTATAATGTATAGCTCACCAATATGTATAATTGCGATGAATTACTGCGGATAAGGTTTTCCAAAATAGTTCTTATTTACAATCTCAATATATTATGAGCCTTCAAATGATTAATATTACAATTCTTCAAATAATCAATACAATAGCATTATCATTATTATTATGATTATCGTCGTTGCTGTTATTATAATAATATAACAATAATAATATAATCAATAATGATAATATAATAATAATAATATAATCAACAACAGTTGATTATATTATTATTGTTGTAACAATAATGGCGATGTGCATTCTGGAAAATCCGCATACGTATCTGCACGTGTCTCGCTTGCCTAATGCACCGGACGAATAATGGCCCGGCTTCGATGCTCGAAGGTGGTATTTCGCAAAAATACATTATATGCTGCAGATACAAGCATATATATATATATATATACACCATACATATATCACCGTTGGCTTCATCGTTGTACCGCGATGTGTTGGGGGGGGGGGGGGGGGGGGTGCACGTTCACTGTGTTCAGGATGGGTTTAATTACTTTAGACAAATTCGTAACCGGAGACGAGCCTACGATGTTGGTGGCCCTCTCGTGTTACCTGCTGGATTCGAAGTCTCCTCGTACTCATGGAACTCTCGCCTCGATCCTTTTCGGCTTGTCCTCCTCTTTCATATATATATATATCGTCCGGATGATATTCCCGTCTCTGCTTAATAATTCCAACGTGTATAGCCGTCTCGTATCTAACTCTCGTGGAAGTCCGCATCCAGCAATTTGTTTCACCTATCAACTCCGCTCACGTGAGCACAACTTTGAGCAGATGTATTGATAAAAATAAAGAAATGCATCGTATAAGTTTATGCAAGCGGCATTAAGGGGGCATCTCTCTCTGGAAACTTCAAAAAATCGTTTTTTTTTTGCAAATTGTTATAGTGTGAACTTTCAAGAATATTTTAAGACCAACCAGACCTTGAAATTCTAAAAATTGACGGAGTAACACCTATTTTAGTGGATTTTAGTGGATGATTCGCGTGTAATGAAAGCGGACATCAAAGCACAAGAACACTCAAAAGAGGTCCGAACTGCCCGCAGATTGCATAGATTAGGTGTGCAACACGATCTCGATTATGAGGAAGGACACTTGTATGGTGCCGGAATCGCTGACCAGCGGTACGACGACAATATTTCACAAGATCGTGTAAAATATGTACCAAAATTTTGAACGCGATTATCTCTAAACTGCATATCTTGACACGGCGGAATTGATATCTTGAGTTACTTTCACACTATTGACTTGAATTCGCACAGTTAGCGTTCAAACAGTAGTCATTTTCGGTTCAAGATCGCATTTTTTAATTGGATGAACCATTTGTTAATAACAATTACTTCAGCATGCTGTTTTTCAAGAGAAAAATGAAGTTTTCTTTGAAGAAGCTGTCATTTTTCGCATTTTTCGAAATTTCGAAAAGTGGGTTGTGAACCCATAGCCAGTTGGATATATTTGAAGAAAAAATTCTTTTGTTTTCGTTTCAGATTACATTTGAGCCTGGTCCGGCCATTTCGGGCTTCGCCGCTGGAGGACTGCAACGACAACTACAGCACCACGAACACTTTGAAAGATGTTCTTCCGAAAAAATTACATTGTAACCACAAACATGTGTACAACATGCCAGGAAAAAATCAATTTATTCCAACCAATGTGTTACTATAAAAAAAAGTCATCATACTGACCCTTCAAATTGGGCTTCCAGAGTTTTTATAGGTCTATCGGAGTCGGAAGTTCCTCAAAAGTCTGTGAGGCCCTCAATCGACAAAGCTGCTCGAATAGCCTGTAAGAACGTTGACAGTTCAGGCACATTGAGAAAATCTTGTTCGATTTTCAGACTTCCGGAAATTCCGGTACTGGGGATAAAGAGCACTGATTCATGGAGCTCTCGAAAATTTGTTCTTTCCCCTCGAGAGCCTTCAATATCCACCTTCGTACTTACATCTGTCCGAAACGATTCAATTTTTGCCGTAACCTTATAAGTGACGCGCGCTGTTTTAAAACTCGGACTCTTACTTTCAGATATGCAAATCGCCGGTATTTCATACGCGTGTCATGCGTCACTGCACAGCGGAATTTTGTGAGAGGAGAATGAGGAGGTCGGGAGGGAAAAATCGAATGAAAAGAGAGGCCAGAAGTGGTGAAGAAAACGACGAGGGTTGGGTCGAGCTGATCGAGTCAAGTTATCGTTCGATTAATATAATACTAATCTATATTTATACACACACACACACTTATGCATATATATATGTATAGAGAGTGACCATTATAAAGTGGCCATATATTTTTTTTGTCTGGCTATTTCGTTTTCAATCATTGTTCAAGTCCTCTTCAAAAAAAAAATCTAGCGTATTTTTGTGATGAGTAGTGTATCATATTTGCCAGAAAAAAATGTATCATTCTATAAAAAAAATGTAATTCTATGTTGAGTTTAACAAAATGAAGACAAATTCCGAATACTGAATACTTTTAAAAAAAACTTTCTTTCAATTGTATTAAATTCCATTTATGCACTTTTAAATGCATCTTGGATAATTTTTTTCTCAATGAGGAGATACGCAAAAAAAGTTTTTCGGGCGTGCCTTGTATTTGGATTTTAATTTCCTTTATTCTACTGTACTCGAAATGCAATTTTTATATTTTTCCAGAATGCTCCATTTTTTCAGGCAAATACTACTTATGATAAAAATACGCTATATTTCTTTTTCAAGAGGACTTGAAAAATCATTCAAGACCATTTTTTTTCTCAGTTCATTTTGTGTATGTAGGTAAATTTCTATATGTATATATAGGCACAGTTGTTGTGTTCGTTGGACAACACGAATGGACAATTCGATATTTCGCGTGCGGAGAAACGCACGCGAAAGGTCCTCCAGGCGCATATCGACAAATTTCCTTTCATAATGTATATACATCTATACACGTATATCTTTTTGGTGATTATATATATATATATATATATATATATATATATATATATATATATATATATATATATATATCCTCGTACAATCGCGGCCGTTCCGCAATATGGTGTTTTTACTTCGCGTGTATACGCGTCTCTCTCTCTCTCTCTCTCTCTCTCTCTCTCTCTCTCTCTCTCTCCCTGTCCCTCACACTCTCTCAGTTTTGTGCCGCGATACGCATCATTTTCTCGTGCTTTTTCCCCGCGAATTCCGTGCGGTTTGTACAGCTTGCGGTTTCACGAGAGAATCTCCTCTCGCTGCTGCTCCTCATATTGACAAAAACGCGGTAGAATCATATAACTCTTCTCGTGATCCCGCGAAAACCTAATTTTACATTGTACCCATTACGCTCGCGTTGCGCACCATTACACTTGTCATTTTTTTTCCTTTTTTTTCTCTCAATGCTTGTACGACACATTATCATTCATGGGATTCCTCTTGTGCTAGGGACTATTCGAACTGTTACTTTTTTTTTTCTAGCACTCTGGTCTTTTCTACTGAAGAAAAAAAATGATTCGGTGCACAATCGCGCAGAGTTTGGGTTTGGGTTTCTGCGTTTTCCTCGGGACGCATACGCACGGAATTATGTCGGAAAATTAAGATTTTGGAAATTTCCGAAAAATTGCGATTTTTCGCAGACTTAAGAGAGTTTTAATTTTTTGTCGGAGGGATTTTCCTCGGAGACGAGGTGGGATAAGAACGGGTTTTGTGGGCGCTTTGTAAATCGACGGTAAACACGGGCGTTGAGGCGAGGGGGGAGGGGTTAGAAAGGGAGACACAGCCCGTAAAAAATGACTTTAAGGTAGTGGATGCGACATCGTTACTTATTGAGGCGCCGGTCCGGTCTGAGGCTCGCACGACCGCGCGTCTACGCACTCGTTTCGCGAAATAATCGCTTCACGTTTCTTTACTTTCGTACTTTCACCCCTCGACTTCGCGGTGTATTTCACGATGTACAGAGACAAAAGTATCGGCACGCGCGTCTGGGTGGGTGTGTGGTTGAGAGAGAGATAGAGAGAGAGAGAGAGAGAGAGAGAGAGAGAGAGAGAGAGAGAGAGAGAGAGAGAGAGAGAGGGATAGAGAGAGTATGAAGGGAACAGATAAATAGATGCATAGACAGATAGATATGGTGTAGATGCAGTATAGATGGAAGTATTTGGAAATACAAATTATGAAAAAGGGGGAAAAATTAATAAAAAATAAATACATCGTTGAGAATGAAGGCATAACACCACTCTAGCGGCAGAAAATAAGGCCTAACTTTGACAATTTATTTTGGGAGTATGAAAAAAGGAATAGGATTTCTTTTGAGAGGGTTTATTTAACACATATTAAAGTATAAAAAAAAAAATTATTATAATTTTCATACCAAATGGCGGCGACAGAGCCCATCTTGAAAAACGTTTTTTTTTTAAAATAGCTTCACGGGAGGACGGTTTTTTCGTAAAGTATAAGACCTGGAACAAAAACCAAAAAAATGGTAATCTATATATTATTGGGTGAAGTAAAAAGTTCTGAGCGTTTTCCGCTAGATGTCTTTAGTGAGCCATATCTCACGATGTATACATCGCATCGGGTCATACTATACGGCGATTTGAAGGTGACATTACGCTTCAAAAAAGTTCTTTGACAGTTTTGTATTTGGTGAAACCAGTTGTGTGTTACAGCGTTCTAAAATGGAGGTAAAAAAGAGAAAATTCGATACATTCTTCAGTACCACTACGACCAAGGTGGAAAGGCGGAGCAGGTGGCCAATAAAATTTGTGCTGTTTATGGACCCAATACAGTATCGAATGCAACAGCAAAGCGGTAGTTTCAACGATTCCGTTCTGCTAATGTGGACGTCGAAGATGAGGCAAGCTCTGGTAGGCCAATCGTCGAAAATGTCGTCGAGTCGGACCGGCATGTGAGCACTTATTCCATTGCCCAGGAACTGAAGATTAGCCAGGAAACCGTTTGGAACCATTTGCATAATGCTGGTCTCAAGAAGAAACTCGATGTATGGGTGCCACACGGATTGACGCAAAAGAACCATTTGGATCGAATTGATGCCTGCGATTCTTTGCTGAAACATAACGAAATCGACCCATTTTTGAAGGGGATGGTGACTCGCGATGAAAAATGGTTCACATACGAGAACAACAGCCGAAAAAGATCGTGGTCCAATCGCCGTGAGCCGGCCCAAACGATCGCCAAGCCCGGATTAACGGCCAAGAAGGTTTTGCTGTGTGTTTGGTGGGGTTGGAAGGGAATCATCCACTATGAGCTGCTCCCATCGGGCCGAACACTCAATTCGGACCTCTACTATCAACAACTGACCAGATTGAAGCAGGCGATCGACCAGAATCGGCCAGAATTTGCCAATGGGAAGGGTGTTGTATTCCATCAAGACAACGCCAGGCCGCACACATCTTTAACGACGCGCCAGAAGTTCCGAGAGCTTGGATGGGAGGTTCTATCGCACCCGCCGTATTGTTCAGATCCGGCACCAAGCGATTATAACCATTTCAAGCATTTGCAAAATTTTCTTGATGGTACAAAACCGGCCTCAAGAGAGGCTTGTGAAAATGACCTGGTCAAGTTTTTTACCAATAGGGACTAGAATTATGAAATTGTCTTCAAAATAGACAAAACTTATCAAACAAAACGGCGCATATTTGAACTAAATTGGATAATCCTAACTATGTTAATTTCATCGTCGAAATAAAGCGAAAAAACGCTTAGAACTTTTTACTTCATCTAATATTAGCTATGGGACTACGTAGGGATTATTTTTTATCAAATTTTGAAAAAATAGCGCACTTTGGAAGAAATAAATCGATTTTTTTTACAAAATTCTATAAAGCCCCTTCTATTTTTTTTATGAACGATGAAAATCTTCCATGAAATTAGGAAATAAAATTCGCTGGTCCGCCAATTTTTTTTTAGATATCGAAATTCCCCTACGTGATGCTGTAAACCTATATGTCTAGTTTCTAAATATATTTTTATTTTATTTTTCAGATGAACCGTATGGCTTAATCGCTGTCAACCACCGAGCAGCAATTTCGTCGAGGTGTCCTCTTGGAAGCGGCGCACACCGCAAACTATACTTTACATTCGAGTACAAAAATTTGTATACAGTCTTCTATATGTATATATTGACTATGAGTATTAATAAAAAAAAATCCATTCATCGTTTGCTTGAAAATAATTACGAAAAATACACCCTCGTACCGCGCACGAACCGTGGTGTGGGGCCTTAACAATTTAATTTCAAATAACAAAAAAAACCATTTTATACAAATTTAAACAAATAACAATATTATAAAAGTATCGAGTATTGAAGAACTTTTCGTTACTCGATATAAAAGTATCGAGTACTACTCGATACAAAAGTCGCGATTTCCAAAAATAGCTTGATACTTTTGTATCGAGTAACGAAAAGTTTTTCGATACTCGATACATTTGTATCAACCAAAACGTAACGCCCGATACAGATTTTGGACAACTCTGGTTGAAACCACGTCAATAAGCTTGCTTCAACATCTGGAAACTCAGCTTTGTCGTTGTCTTTTCGTGGCTACTCCAGATGAGTCGGCCATAATGATTGCTTCTTGGTCCATGATTGTTGACAAAGAGCTGAATGTATTTCTTCATTTTTAATCCACTTTTCACTTCGTCAATTAAGTTCGTCTTCTCCTCAATGGTCAAAGAGTTCCGCTGTTTACCATCCATATTTATGTTGCACCGGCTCAAATTCACGCTTCCTGATTATTTTGATTCGACGACTGAACTGATGAAATCACGTGTACAGTTGAAGGAGGGGAAGTTTGGAAGCCCCTCTCTGCTTCTACGGAGCCTGTTCAACTGAGGTTCGACAGTATGTATATTTTATATATATTCTTATATATATTTTTTCTGGATATATTTTTTTCTGAATATATATGTATGTATATATAAAATATATATTGTATATTTTTTTAAATACTCCTATTGCAAAATACCTGCACCCCATCTCGAAAACGGAATCGTGACATTTTGTGTTCAAACTAGAAATTGTACCTAGTAGCGATGTTTAATTATTTTTGCTAGCTTGCACATTGATAGTATATGAATATTGCTTCAATTTCATGAAGGTTTTATTTGTTTACACTTCACAGAAAAAACGTCGCAGGCCTAAAACAAAATGGTATTCCAAATTACCTTCCTTTTGTCTACTAGTCTCCTCTCCTGGTGCGAATTCGCGTACCGATCTCCCAGCAATCTGCAACCGAGCGTACGAGACTACGCACGTTGAGATTGAAATGCCTGAGCAGTGTGCGTTGTCCTCGCCGGTGCAAACTTCCTTCGGTTGCGGGTATAAACGCTTGAAAATAGAAAAACGATTCTGTCGCGTAGGTCGAGCGGTGATGAGTCTCGGCTGTTCAACGTTCCCCATAAAATAACGAAATTGGATAATCTATGAGAGCGTCCTCGGGGGCTTGAGATTGGCTGCCTCTTGCTAGTCAGGTAAAAGAACAGAGATTCAGAGAGAGAGAGAGAGAGAGAGAGAGACAGAGAGAGAGAGAGAGAGACAGAGAGAGAGAGAGAGAGAGAGAGAGAGAGAGAGAGAGAGAAAGAGACAGTCCGCGGGCGTTCTAATCTCATTGTCGTGTCAGGGCAACCCTTTAGATCGTTCGATGCAGTCGCGTCTTCGCGGTCGTCTCGCAAGGCGACAGGTAATGCGTCTCTGCCAGAGGCCATCGCTCGCTCGATCCGTTCGCGTTCTCTCAAAGCCTGTGAGAATCCTGTTCGGCGAGGAACGAAAGCTCTCCCGTACCTGTATACGTTTGTGTGTGTGTGCGTGTGTGTGGTGCGAGAGTGCTCTTGTACATTGCACCGCGCGCGAGGGAGAAAATACTTACCATACGTCATGATAAGAGCTACGCGCTTGCATCATAGTTCTTTCGCTTCTTCTTCGTCCTTTTTTTTCTCTTACCGCGCTTCATCCTCTTCGGTTTGCCAATATCTTTCGTCCTTCTCTCACCATCCACGTGTCCATATGGGCCTCTTCATCGTACGCGTTCCGCACTCTCGCCGGAGCATGGAAGGAAGGACTCTGGAGGAACTGGAAAAAAAAACGTTGGAAGGATGATGACGAGTACGATGAAGGAAGAAGCGAGAACATTCACTCTGGATCGAAGATCCGAGTGGTGGAACGCGACTCTGCTCTTTTAGCTTGCAGATCAATGAGTGCCGCTCGAACTTGATGGATCGGTCGATGTCATTAAATCATTCGATTCCGCAGCTTCAGGACATACATGAGTGCAGCTGGGCGCTCAGGAATTGGATATGTGTATACATATATATGAGGATAAGAGATTTTGAACCCCTTATATCTTTATAATGATGACTAATTAGCTCATTGGCTGCTTTGAGGACGGTCCGTCATTTTTTTCAAATCAAGTAGTTGATTTTGGATTGACCTGTATATAAATATGCTTGGAAATTTATCAAAAGGCAGTTTCGATCACTTTGGGGCTTTGGGGCTCGGACTTGGGGCGGCGTCCCTATCAAATCCCTATTAAATATGATAGGATCTGCACTGACAGAAAAATTCTTTCGATATTAACTAGATGCGTCTATTCGCTTTGTTTTTATTTGAATTAACTAGATTTTTCGTAAAATTAAATTTTTCCTATTGCATTCCATTATTAAAATTATTTATTTTAAATGTATTTATTTATTTAAATCAAGATCTATTGAATATCATTAAATAATTAAATATTTTATTTATTCCTAATAAATGTGTAATTTGGTTTCATCTGATAGTATAAGACAAAAGAGACAGATGGAAAAATGGGACACGATTCAGTCTCTCAAGAATTTCATGGCTTTGTTTTCATTAGAAGACTGTTGTAACATTCTGCAGATGAGGAAAAGGGTTCTTTCCACACATAAATATTCGGGCCTGTTAATAAAAGGCACGGCGATACCTTTCGTTTTTTTTCTCCAAATAACAGCCTTGTTAGCGAGAAAAAAGAAAAATAATGTAACTATTTTTCACCGTACTCTTATGTCATGAACCTATATATTCCTTTCTTCCATTCATGCGATAAATAGTGTTCTATCTTTATTTATTTAATTTAAATCTAGTCTTTATTCATTTAATTTGAATATATTTAATATTTAAAAAGAATAGCTTGAACAGTTACAAAAAATAGAAACAATTAGGGTCGTAGTAGGCCGTGGACAAAACCTATTTGATTTAAATAGATCCTATTTAAATTTTTTTTTTTTATTTTGGCTGCGTGGGGACGCCCCAACAAATGTCTGCACGGGATGTGCTAATGGCCAACATTATGTACATATAATGGGTTCAAAATATTATTCATAAATGTATTATTCATATATAATTTAAAAAATATATATATATAAAAAAGTCCGCGAGATCAGATTCCCTAACAAGCGGAAAGTTCCTTGCTCCGGCGATTGTTAATTCGCGCTGTAGCTTGGTACTCATTGATGCCAAAGCATCCATATATATCCATATACACACATATAAAATATCACATATATGTGTGCAAATGTAGATGTATATGAATGCAGTATAGCTTGGGCTCCCCGATCGCGGTATCTCGCCCGTACGGTATGGTTAATCAAATGATTAATGAATATTAAAGTAGTTTGAGTTCATTGAAGCCTATGTACGTATTCTCGTGCGTATATAGCTATGGCGATTATAGCTTTATCGGTTACGCTACTGGACGAAAGGACGCACTCCACAATGACATACGACCCTAAATCATCCGATTTACGTCCTTTTTATCGCGCAACGATCGATTTCACCGATCACGCATGCGTTCCGTACGTCGTATCTGTAGAGGCCGTTTATGTATCTAGCATCAACGAGCCAAATGTACCGAGCACCATCAGAGACAGAGAGCTAATCGGCGTCGGGAATATTCAAAGAAACATCATCTCGCCCTGCCGATATTCCTTTTTTTTTTGTTTTCTTGTCATTATTATTTTGCTGAAGAACGCCGCACAATACCACGTGTCGAACGCCGCACAGTGTCATAGTATTCGCGAGACGATCGGCGACAATGCGCGCCGCGGGTACATAAATTATCGTGATTTACGAGACCGCGAGACTTTTTATTCGCGGCCTGTCGAGAATCGGGCGATTCGCGATCTCGTCAAATCACCAGTTCAATTGATACAATTGATAGTTCAGAATTGGTATGATGCTTAAGCTTGTTTGAAACTACTGACGAGTATTGCACTATATGTTACGAGTATCATCGACGACTATTGCACTATATGTTACGGAGCGATTATTATTTTTTGTCCATTTATTTTCTATGCTTCTTTTTGAACTCTTTCTCATCGGAAAGCCATACCGATCTCTCATACCAATCTACTATATCGATTTGCTGTACCGTTATGCCATATCGTTCTACTATACCGATCTGCCATATACCGATCTGCCATATACCGATCTGCCATATACCGATCTGCCATATACCGATCTGCCATATACCGATCTGCCATATACCGATCTGCCATATACCGATCTGCCATACCGATCTGCCATACCGATCTGCCATATTGATCTGACATACCGATCTGACATACCAATCTGCCATACCGGTCTGCCATATCGATCTGACATACCGATCTACCATATCGGCCTGACATACCAATCTGCCATACCGGTCTGCCATATCGATCCGACATACCGATCTTCCATGCGGAACATCCATACCGATCTTCCATACATTTTAGCGCTATATCAATTATTATAATTAATTCACCGGCGATTAAGATCGTCTACAGATAGCACTAGATTTTTCTCCAATATTAGATTCGATGCCAATCCTCGTTCGGAAAACTTTTCCCTCTCGGCTCGCTCGCTCGATTAATCTACATCGCAGTCAATTTTTCTTCGGATAGAGCGCATCGTGCAGCGACTTCGAGCCGCCAAGAGGAGCAGACAGAGCGAGTGAGAGAAAGAGAGAGAAAGAGAGAGAGAGAGAGAGGGAGAGACTAATATGTCAAGGAATCTAGAGCACACGTCGAGATACTCTTCTCGGCTTACTTACAATAAAATGGCGTCTCTGTGGTAAAGGCGGGCGTCTTTTCTGCCCTGTCAGACACACATCGCGCGTTCCTATGCTCGATAGATTGTATCTAACGCTGACCTTGCGGTACAGCATCCACCACCCGAGTTCCAACGTACGTCCACCTTTGGGCCCGTGTACCAATGCGTGTATCTACTAACTGACGTGTAACGAGAGATCCGTGTCCTATATGCGGGTGTGGCATATGTGAGTTGGCCTTGCAATTCACTATCTATATATGCAGAAGGGATATTTCGAATCTGTTACATTTATGCGATGCTGGCTACCAACATATCTGGCGCTTTTGAGGAGGAGCCTTAAATTTTGTTTTGACGGACCTACATAAGCGAAGGGCCTGAAAAACAGTTCGGTTTTCGAATTTTTTTCTGACGAGAGTATTGAAATTACGAGGTTGGAATTTTGCATAAAATTAATACATAGACTTGCCAAATTTGAGTTTTCTTTTGTATTGAGAAATATTTTCAAACAATGAAGTTATTATTATTATTACCAACTTGTTTCGTTGCTGCATATCCAATTGGTGGGGGTGGTTCTGGCAACTAGGGTCGTCTGAAATTGACAGTAAAAAATGTTCTTTTAGTATAATAATAAAACTGTCGTATGACCGGGTATTTTTTCGAAATTTTAAAAAATTACGAAAACAGAAAGTTGTAGAGAAAAATAAGTTCGATTTTCGACGGAAAAACAACTTCAATCATTTTGTTATTAAAAGTGCATAAATATATCAAAAAATCATTCGGCCATATGATAGAACAGGTTATGTTATGCTCTGTCTAAATTTTAAGGGATCATCGTGTAAAATTTTCAAAAAATTGATTTTTTTTTGCATTATCCGATAGTATAGAGGGTTATAAATATGCTGTTTAACATACTGATTGATCTTAAGTAGACAATTTATATGAAAAATGTGCACTTGAAACTTTAAACGCGTTTATCTCGAAGTGTCGTTTTTCAAAACGGTGTACACTCTCAAAGGAAGAATTTTCCAGCTATCCGTCTCAAATTTTGATACAACATTCTTCACGCCATTCTTTATCTTGCTATGGAAGTTTTTTTATCTTAATAATTTCTTTAATGAAAAACTATCGAAAAAATAGGCTAATTTCGACACTTTTTTTTCAAACCACATCCATTTTGTCAATTTTGATTAAAAAAAACTTCCATAGCAAGATAGCGGCTTCCATACTATTAATAATCGATTTACAAATTTTGTTTCAGATAATATTTACGGCCACAACCGTCTACACCGTGAGGACTCCTTTTTTTCCGAAGACATTTTTAACCGTTAAAACAAATGTAAAAAAAAAATAAACGTTTAAAAATTGTCTATTCTTCATGAGTGCTTTGGTTTGACATAAAAAAAAATCAGACTGATCAGCGTATTTTAACCATCGAAAAAAAAATCGCTAAAATCGGGGCTGGTTTGAAATTCCGAACTTTGAATGATCAGAACGCTTATAATTCCGAATTTATTAGCTAGTACTCAATACTTCTAAAAATGTATAATTCGAAAATGTAAACAGAATCATATGACGGAAAATAATAGTACACTAAGGAATTAAATGACAATAATCATGGGACCGACTGATAAAGCGTCGACATGAAAACACAGCACATAAAACAAGTATCAACTTCCCATAATTAGAGAGTCCACAGTTCCAAAAAATTGTAGTGTTAGAAATTCGAGTTCCTGAATAGCGAAGGTTTGTACAGGGAAAAGTTCCGAAAATAAGAATATCGATAAGAATCATCGATAGCTAAATATTCTACATTATATGTTCACAATAAAACATTGAGGATCATCAAAACTCTGAAAAAATTCTGCCACGAAAAATCAAAACTCCGAAGAATACTACCCCGAAAGATCAAAACTCTGAAAGAATTTTACCCGAAAGACCAAAAGTTCGAAAATCTGAACATCGTTCACATGCGTTACAGTAGTGGTGCTGCCATCTAAACGCGTTAGGCTAACTTGCTATCTACTTTATGTGTGAGTTTTCGGCATTTTGAACGATCTGAACGTTCTTTATCGGTATCTTACACTATCTAAACTTCAGTTTTCGCAAACTGGATGATCGATGCTATGATTTCCGGAGTATAAAACTTTCGTGAACCTGACGAATCTCTTATTAGCTTTTATTATATTTAAACTTTCTGATGTAGCTCATTTTCTATAATTAAAAAAAATCGGAATTTTGTAGCAAACTCTATATTACATATTCGGAGTTTTGTATGTCGTATTACTGGTCGTTCAAATAAAGCGTTGATCTTCTTCATACTATTTGTGAAAATAGACTTTCGCTGACATAATCTTTACGAAACTTGTAGTTTCGGAACATTAAAATTAGGAATTTTAAACCGCCGGGGCATTCAAAGTTTGGAATTTCAATCCAGCCCCCGTAAGTGCTCAATAAATTTGAGCACTCGATGCTCACTTGAATAAATGCTAAATTTTAATAAACTACGCTCTGTGTAAATTTCACGTGAATCGGATGAAGAGATTTTGAGATATGACTCACACCTTTTCATAAAACGTATTTTTGAGTAAAACGCAAAAGAAAAAAAGGATGAGATGACCCTTAAAAGGAATCATCATAACTCTGTCAATTTTTTGTGTTTTTACAGAATCTTCGTTGCAAATAAAAGCTAAGACCCTAGGCGACAAATAACCGCAATAAAAAAATCCTACTTTCAAAATGTCAAGTTTATGCCGACACCTTGAACGAATCGTTGATTTTGAGAACAGGTTTCTCCTTGCAGTTACTTTTCCACGAATTCCCTTACATTTTCCAAAACTTTGAACAATGGTTCGGGAAGAATGTCTCGAAGTGCAACTTGCCTAGATCGAATATCCTTGAACGATCCTCGATCGCATCGAGACGTCAAGTTAATTCTTATCTTTACGCGTTATCATGTACGTATCATAGGATCGAGCACGAATTCAGGGTCAGCTATGCGTCCGGGTTCATTTACGCATTATTATAAATTTTATATCGTCATTATATGTAGAACACGTTCCCATTATCGGAAAATCGGAGAATACGATAGCGTCACGAAACCGCAACGACGACTCGACGGTTCGGCCAACAGTGCTCTGACACACGTCGTTGCACAAGCCTCTGCTGTAGTGTTGACGACACAAGGCAAGAGAAAGGACAACAAGAGCCCGAGAATTGCGCACACGACCACGAGAGAAATTACAAAAATAACGTGCCCTTTTATTATTTACATTTATATATATATTGAAAAATAACTTTCGAATTGAATAAATTGTGATAAAATAACAATAATAATGTTTTTCCGAGATTGAAAGGACAATAGTGAAGTATTATTAAGTTAGGCTAAGCTTAAAACCGTTTTTACTGTATATAAAAAATATTCGAAAGTATACTTGAAAAATCAGCTATCATTTAAATCACGATATGTTTTTTTTTTAATTCTTCATGCTTTGTCAGGGATGGACAACACTTTTTACTTTTACAGCATAATTATCAGGTTATTTTTGTGTGCAATTGGTCAATTACCGACCGTTGTGTAGAAGTGATTTACTGTGAATTTTTCATGGATTCCTGATCACTCGCAATCCTTGTCATCTATATATGACATACAGCAATAAATGTTTACATATATACACTAAAGGCGTAAAGTTTCCGGACAACAATTCAAAAAAGTTCCGGAACAATTTTTTATCCCATTTCGCCGATAGTTGGCATAAATGAATTTAATAAACGGCATTTTGAAGGAGAGGTATTCATCTTCATTCCATTTTTTAATTTTTTTACTATTTTTTTAAGACTAGTACCCTTTTTCGAAAACGACCATTTTTCGCCCTTTTTTGTTCCTTTTCTGGCGGACATTTTTTAAAAACATTTCTTTAAGCGGAATCATAAAGGGGGAAGCTCAAGCTTCAATTCTATTTTTTATCATAAAATTGTACGTGTATATATATATATATATACATATAATACAGTAATTTTCTCTATATACTATCAAGAAAAAAAATACTATATAATGTACATCGTTTATATATATATATATTGCGAAAAAAGTTAATTGTACTTGCACCGAATACCCTTACGAAAAGATAGTTGAGTAAAACTAATTATAGTTTATTGATAGGGAAATCATAATACGGTTGACAGAACAGTATCCTGGTTGCGCTATCAATAAACTATAGTTACTTTTACTGGACTAGCTTTTATTATGGGCGCTTGTTATAAGTAACATGGTCTTTTTCTCTTAGTACATATATATATAGATATATATAAGGCATTCCATGCCATTTTACATAGCCCGTGACCCCGACCATTTTTTATTTTCCTGATTTTTTTTTGTAAAATTGTACCCCATCAAGAGAATATCCACACAATTTTTCAGGTTTTTTTATCTCTTCTCTTGTAGGAGTTATAATTGTCCAAAAAATTGATAACTTCTGAACTAATTGAGATATCGACAAATGTCGTTAAATTTTTTTTTTTCATTTTAAAGCATACTTTTTTTTAAAATATGAAAACAATCATCAATTATGGATGTCAACGTTTTTTTTTTTGCTTCTAGAGTGAAAACTATTCTTTTTTTAAAGATGATTGCCTTTTTTTATTTTTTTCAACAAATTATCTAAAATAGAGTGACCCATTCTATGATTTTTAAGACTAGTCTCATCGAGGGGCCATTTTTATTTCTATTTTTTTCGGATTAATTATATTTTTTTGAGAAGAGTTTTATCATTTTAATCTCCAATAATGCTATTAATGATTTTGTGATTTCCAATTCGACTTCGACAGGCCTGAAACGGTTTATTTTGAATTTGTGGTGAATTTAATGGAAAAAAATTTATTAAAAAAATCGATTGTGAATAAAAAATAATTATTTTTTTCTTTAAATTCAGCAGTAATTAAAAATAAACCCTTTCAGGCCTATCGAACCCGATTTGGAAATCACAAAATCATTAGTAGCATTATTGGAGATTAAAATGATAAAACTCTTCTAAAAAAATTATGTTGAATTAAAAAATAAATTGAAAGGAAAAATAGGCCCACGATGAGACTAGTCTTCAAAATCATAGTATGGGTCATTCTATTTTAGAGAATTAAAAAAAAAAATTAAAAATGGCAATCATCTTTGAAAAAAAATAGTTTTCACTTTAGAAGAAAAAAAACGTTGTAATTGATAATTGATAATTTTTTTCATATTTTTTAACGAAAGTATGCTTCAAAATGGAAAAAATGATATATTGACATTTGTCTATATCTCAATTAGTTCAGTAGTTATCAGCGTTTAAACATTTCCAAAACTTCCGGAATCGAGATTTTTTGGAAAATTATAACTCCTAAAAGAGAAGAGATAAAAATTTAAAAATTTGTGTGGATGTTCCATTCATGGGGTATAATTTTACAAAAAAAGAAATCAGGAAAATAAAAAATGGTCGTGGTCACGGGTTCGGTGAAATGGCGTGGAATGCCTCATATACATGTGTATATTATGTACTTTTATAAATATATCTTATATATATATATATATATATATGTCTAGGAGGTGAAACAACATGGTCTGGAGCAACCGAATGTTCCCCTCCGACACTCTCGACACTCTCGACATGTGGGTCAAACCGGCGTATACGTCTGAACCGACGTGAGCGCCCACCACCTGGAGCCGTTTCGACCGTACATACACCTCTATATTACATGCGCTTGTTGTCCGTCGCGTAAGTCAGGCAACCTTTCTCGTAGCGGCGCGGGCGCTTGCAAGAAAATTCATTAACTGGGTCATATCGAACGCAACGCCACGGGAACGGCGTGCTCCATATACGAGCGTCATACTTAAAAAAATAAAAAATAAAAAAAAACCCTCTCAGCGCGTTGTTGCAATAAACGAGCATACGATTCGGCAATTCGGCTATGCGACTCCGAAATGGTCGTTTTTTGTATTTTTTTCTCTCTACGTGCTACGTACTCTGCACATTGTTTTCGCCATATCAATGCGTTTGGTGCTGCGTGATAAGAATACACGGGCACTTTCGACACTCGTGATTACACGCGTAGGACACGAGACTCCGCAAAAATTGGGATTTCGCGACGCATTGCGAAGTTGCGAATCTCAAGAAGGAGGAGGACGATCGGTCGAGGGCGATTCGAAGAGCCGAGATACGTGCAGGAACAAGTACGGAATTTCAAAACATTTCGGTTGTAGTTTTCGTTTGTTAAAGATATGAGGCGAAGAAAATTTGTTGTTCGGAGCCTTCTGGGATGGGAGATTTTTCACGAGCGAAGAAATACTCCGGAAAGTGTTTCTGGGACTTCCTGGAACTCCGTAGGAATACCACGGTCGTTGGAGTTCACTAGAGTCTCGTAGGACCTACAAAAAACTCTTCAAAATTCACTAGAAGTTCACAGAGATTCCTAGAATTTCCATGCATTTGCACGGAAAAATTTCATAAAAACTACACAAGAACATTCTTCTAGAATTTATATTTAAAAATTACCTGAAATCTACAGAAGAAAATCTACCTAGAAATTACTCCAGACCCTTAGAGCAGTAAGTCCCTTAGCATTTAGTCCAGGAAAGTCGATTAGAATTTACTTAAGAAAGAATTTTGTTGGAGTAAATTCCAAGGGAATTGATTCCAAAAGATTCCCTTGGAATTTACTCCAAAAAATTCCCTTGGAATTTACTCCAAAAAATCCCCTTGGAATTTATTCCAAAAAATTCCCTTGCAATTTATTCCAAAAAAATCCTTTGGAAGTAATTCCAAAAGAATGTCTTGGAATTTACTCCAAAAAGTTCTTTTGAAATTTACGCCGAAAATTTCCTTTAGAATTTACTCCGAAAAAATTCTTTAGAATTTACTCCGAAAAATTCCTTTAGAATTTAATCCGAAAAATTCCTTTAGATTTTGCTCCGAAAAATTCTTTTCGTATTTACTTCGAAAAATTCCTTTAGAATTTACTCCGAAAAATTCCTTTAGAATTTACTCCGAAAAATTCCTTGAGAATTTGCTCAAAAAAATACCTTTAGAATTTATTCCGAAAAAATTCTTTAGAATTTACTCCGAAAAATTCCTTCAGAATTTACTTCGAAAAATTCTTTTTGAATTTACTCCCAAAATTTCCTTTAGAATTTGCTCCAAAAAATTCCTTTAGAATTTACTCCGAAACATTTCCTTTAGAATTGACTCCGAAAAAATCCTTTAGAATTTACTCCAAAAAATTCCTTGAGAATTTACTCCGAAAAATTACTTTAGAATTTACTCCGAAAAATTCCTTTAGAATTTACTCCGAAAAATTCCTTTAGAATTTACTCCGCAAAATTTCTTTAGAATTTAGTCCAAAAAATTACTTTAGAATGGACTTCGAAAAATTCTGTTAGAATTTACTCCGAAAAATTCCTTTAGAATTTCATTCGAAAAAAATCCCGTACAATATACTCTATAAAATTTCGACTCTTTACGCCGGAAAATTACTGCGGAAAATTCTCCTAGAATGTTACTCCGAAAAATTCTCCTAGAATGTTACTAAGGAAAATTTTCCTTGAATGTTATTCCGGAAAATTCGCGTAGAGTATTACTCCACAAAAATCTCCTAGAATATTATTTTAGAAACTCCTCCCAAAATTTTACTCCGGAAATACTTCTAGAATGTTACTCCCGAGAACCTTGCTACACGAAATTCCCCACTCAAAAAGATTTATTTTTAGAACGCCCGATTAGGATGCATTCCCATCCTGGGAGAATGATCAAAAATGAGGTTTTACAAAAGTTCTGCAATGAAAATTTGGTTACAGGATCATGACCGCAGAATCAGTCCATAAAAAAAATCGATTGATCTTCCTCATTATATTGCCAATCAAAACAACCCTTCAATCCCACAAGGAATGAGTTCTTCCTCTACGAAGAGATAATCTCTTTGTTCACATCTTTTTTTGTCCTTGCTCCCCTGACCAGCGTTCTTCCATGTAAATGTAACTCCAAAAAAAAAAAAATCGGCGCCGCATAGATGATCGCTGAAAGATTCGTGAGGAGAAAAAAAAACAAATAGAGCGTTCTTCGGTTCAGCGAGAACTCTATGCTCCGTTCGAGTCAACAGCTCGACGGATCAGAACGTGAAATATGTGCGCACGTGCGCTCACATAAGTGCCTTTTCGCGAGAAAGACACACGGTATCTCCTTCTCTCTTTCTCCCTCTCCGTCTCTTTTCGTTGCAACGCATTTTCTCACTGGCGACCTCACTGCAGAGAAATAACAAAAGCTCGCAAGGAAATAACGCGACGACCATGTTGATGTCGTTGCGCAGTGCGCAGGGGCGTGTTGGGCATAATCAACATGCTCCGTGCCATCCCGCGTACAACAACACGAACAAGAAGAAGACGAAGACGAAGAAGACGAAGAAGTAAGGCATCGAGGCTGCGGCCCAGAAAGCGACGACCGAGAGTCCCGCTCCGGGGCATTTGCGCGCTCAACGGGCCCACTTTGCGTGGGAGCATATCGCCCAAGGCCTTTGCTCGGCACCAACGCCTATATACAGCCGAGACATGGATAAATAACTGTTCATAACTCCCCTCTTGCATGTGAGTTACGTATGTATGGGGAAGAATGATTTTGAAGACATTCTACTTCAAGGACCGTCCCCATAGCAGGCAATTGTCGCCATACTCACCGTTAGGCAAGTCTCAACCTTTTTGTAATGACTTTTTTTTAATAAATCTCAGCACATTTGTACAAAGGTCATTACGAGGATCGTTATATTCCAAATTCAAAGAGTCAGTTGAACTTATTTTAAGGACCGTCCTCGCAACAGTCCGATGAACCGAAAGCCAATACTACATAAATGTAACGGGTTCAAAATGTCGTTTTCCATAATGTTTGAGTGTGTTGCGAATGTATATTCGATACGCAAAAAAATTAAGGCGTAAATACATGTAGACGACAAAAAATAATTGAGTGAAAAAATATTTTTTAAAAATAAGTTTTTATTTAATGTACTAAAAAGTAGAAAATAATTTTTTTTACCACGTCTATTTATATATATATAAGTGAATGTTTCTCTGTTTGTCCCGTATGCATTCCTATACCATTCATCCGATTGAGTTGAAACTTTGTACACTTGTTGTTGGTACTTCCGTGAAGGTTTCTGACATAGTACCATCAACGTACAATAGGCGGCGCGCGAGTCGTATCGGATAATTGTTCGTCTCCTATGCGTTCGCGTATCGTTCATCCCATTGAGTTGAAACTTTGTACAGTTGTTGTTGGCACTTGCGTGATTGTTTCTGACATGGTACCATCAACGTACGATAGGTGGCGCGCGAGTCGTATCGGATAATTGTTCGTCTTCTATACGTTCACGTATCGTTCATCCGATTAAGTTGAAATTTTGTACAGTTGTTGTTGGCACTTGCGTGAATGTTTCTGACATAATACCATCAACGTACGATAGGTGGCGCGCGAGTCTTATGGGATGATTGTTCGTATTCTATGCACTCGCGAATCGTTCATCCGATTGAGTTGAAACTTTGTACAGTTGTTGTTGGCACTTCCGTGAAGGTTTCTGACATAGGACCATCAACGTACGATAGGTGGCGCGCGAGTCGTATCGGATGATTATTCTTCTTCTATGCGTTGGCGCATCGTTCATCAGATTGAGTTTTTAAATTAGATGTACTGTTGCCACGCATCCTAATGATTTCGACAGATATATGCCATTCGAATTCAAACGTTTGCAGTTTCCGGTGTGACTCGCATTTGAAATGATCATCAACAAAGCACAGGGATAATCGCTAAAAGTGTGTGGACGAAATTTGGAAAATACATGCTTCTAACATGGACAGCTGTATGTGGCCTGCTCATGCGTCGGAAAACGTTTTGATTTAGTCGTGTACGCACCAAACGGAAAAGCAAAAAATATTTTGTACCCAAAATAATTTCAATAGACAAAATGAAAACACAGACACTTTTGTTCTTTGACACTATTTAATGTTTAATAAATTTGATCAATTGAGGTTTATTAACCGTATTTAATTTGGCACAATAGTAATTTGAGAAATTGTTATCACACGTTTATACTCAGTTTCAGGATTTTCATTTAGGAAATCTAAGGGTATTTTACAGTAAACTAAATACAGTTGATATGTTAACAGATTTATGTGAATTAAAGATTATATGTCTAAATTTTGAGCGCCCCAAGCTTTTATTTATAGTCACATATAGGTGACTTGGTGAAAAAAAATAATTTTCTACTTTTTAGTACATCAAATAGAAGCTGGTTTTTTTTTAATATTTTTTTTTACATACAAATTATTTTCTACTTTTTAGTCTTTAATTGATTTTACTAGAGCTCTGACATTTTCGCAAAGAGGGATTAATGCTTCCGAAAGAACCAGTGTTTTCTTTATTTTTTATTTTTTAAACTTGAATCTTGCATTGTCACCTTTCAGATGCATGTTTGCAAAATTTCAGAGCTCTAAGTAGTCGAGAAGTGGGTGAAATATAGATTTTCCGTTTTGCATCTCACAGAAAGTCAAGTAAAAGCTTGTAAAAATACCCATCTTTGATAATTTTGTTTTGAAAGAAACAAAACGTGTTACAGTGATAAAACTTTAGGTACGATTTATTACATGATTGAACTATTTGAATGAATGTTTTCTCAAAAAAAATATTGAAAAATAGCGACCTTATGGCGCGGTCTTTCAGGAAGGCTTTGGCGGCAATTGTCCTTTTGTGGGAAATCCGACGACTTTAATATTGATCTGAAAAGATGTGAGCCCGGTTTTTTTAGTATTTCAACTTCCAAATGCTGAACTTATACCTAAGAAACATTTAAAAAATGGGAAATTGAATTATGACACTAATCAATAATATATTATGAATTGATATATGACACTAATCAGCTATCAGGTTTTGCTTCAGACTTGGGCACAGTGCAATGGAAACTTTTGCAAAACTTCAGCAGGCCTACGGAGACAGTGTTTTGACAAGGGCCCAGGTTTTTCGGTGGTTTAAGGCATTTTCAGAAGGAAGAGAGTCGATTGAAGATGAACCGCGCAGCGGAAAGCCTTCATCATCAAGAACCGATGACAATGTCGTCAGAATGCGAGATCTTGTGCGTTCAGATCGGTGATTGACAGTCAGAATAATCGGGGAAGAGTTGAATATGACACAATCGTTCATTAGATTTTAACGAATGAATTGGGGATGAGAAAAATTGCTGTCACACAGCAATTTAAATAAACGAGTTTTTCGGCAGTGAAAACATTCCTGTGGCTCCTCAGCCTCCTCATTCACTCGACTTGAGTCCCTGTGATTTTTTTCCTCTTCTAGAGATTGAAAAATCTCCTCAAGGCACGTCATTTTGAGATACTCGAAAACATTCAAACGGCTGTAACCGACCAGCTGAAGGCTATTCCAGTATCGGAGTTCCAGCACTGCTATAAGGATTGGAAAAACCGTCTCCAGCGCTATTTGGCTTCCCAAGGAAGTTATTCTAAGGGAGACAATATTGAATTGTAATTCTATACGAATAATTGTAAGGGGATACATGTATGTAGGGGGGGATCTCTTGTGTAAACACCCTAAAGGTATATAGCTGGAAATAAAAATCTAATCTAATCTGTACGAATGAAAAAATTGTAAAAGTCAGTCTTATTACTTAATTTACACACCTCGTATGTTTCCCACAAACTTAAAAAATGCCGCCAAAACCCTTTTTGGAAGAATACGTCATAACGTCGCCAATTAGCATATTTTTTAAATGAAAAAACTTATTTAAACAGTTTAATTATGTAATAAATTGTACCTAAAGTTTCATAAATGTGAAACATTTTGTTCCTTTCCAAAAAAAAAATGATCAAAACTGGCTATTGTTTCGTTCGACTACATGTAACTTCTTCCTTTAACGATGCATTCTGTTTTTCCATCTCCTTTGTTTTTCTCATTTATTTTTTCTCCTATCTCTCCCTTTTTCTGTCTCTCTCTCTCTCTCTCTCTCTCTCTCTGTCCCTATTTCTCTTTCCACTGTCTCTCTCCTTCACTCTCTTCTTCTCGTTCTTCTTCATTCGTGCCCCATGATCCTTGAAAGATCCACTGTCTTACCGGTGAAGCTTCACCTTTATCATTTCACAGATTTATGTACCGGCTCTTGTATTGTTCGCCTTCAACGCGATACTGAAGAGCTAGTGCACGTTTATTTCTTCTTTTTTTTTTACGCCGTAACTTCAATTATAACGTGCAACGACGTAGACCCATTTCACTCAAAGTAATACATAAATTCGCGGTCGTGCGGAGGCTTGCGACAAAGCAATTGGCAAAATCTAAGCCATTATCGTTGAAACGGTACTTTTAATCGTTTGCGACAATTGGAACATTTGTTCATCGTTTGAATTATTATACGGGGATTTGGTACGACGGCTTCCGAGAGGGCCCCGAAATCGTTTGTCCGGGCCTCAGTAATTTTATACTCGCGCGCTAAATCAATTTGTGTCTCGGAATCGTAAATTTCATACAAGTGCGCGCGAACTATTCTCACTCGGGCGAAGTACGAAATACGCTTAACGGTCGTGAATTTGTTTCGGGTCCCATATGAGTGGACGGAATAAACGGTTTCACTGATAGCTGGCAAGGAATCCACAGCGGGATGGTATTGGATGGTTTGTCGTTGGCTGAGAGTCGACCCGTGGATGTTATTATTAGGGTCCATTATATTTCTGTTGCTCCTCATCGGGCATTTCTCTCTCTCTCTCTCTCTCTCTCTCTCTCTCTTTCTCTCTCTCTCCCTCCCTCTCTCTCTCTCTCTCTCTCTCTCTCTCGCTCTTCTCGTCTTTGCACTTTGATTCTCAATAATATGCGGGAGAATCGTCCATTAAAGGTCTCGGATAAATCCCCGAGGGTTACGGGTTCATCTCGTCCGAAATAACGGGAAAAAGTAATACCGCGAGAATCTCAAATCGCTCGTCGACTCCTGATGCAACGATAAATCATTTCCAATGAAGAAGAACCAATCGAAGTGACATTGTGAAAAATCGATCCGCTTTATTCGAATTGACCGTACGTGAGGAGCGAACAAAAATATGCTCGAGTCAAATGGCGTTTATCAATTTGATGATTTTTAAATTTGCATACGTACAGTTTTTATACTCGTTCAATTATCTTTGCATGGTAGTATTGAAAAGAGTATTTGCCGAGTTGTAATGACAATGGTATCGATGAGTAATTGATTCCAGTGGGATCAATATTCCTCTCAGATGATTGCAAAATAAATTCGTTCTCCTTCGAATACTACGAATTCTTATGGGACTATGAATCCCTTTCTATCATTGACGGGTAAGCATAAGCTTGGGGCCGAAAAGAACAAGTCGATGTTCAATATTTTTTTCTGATGAAAATATTGAGATGCCGAGGTCGGGATTTTACACACAATTAATATGTAATTTTGCTGAGGTGGAGGTTTTTTTTTAATTGAAAAATATTGATAAACAATGAAGTAATTATTATTTAAACACAGTACCGCCGTTGCTACTTATTGAATTTTATTCTAAAAACGAATAAAATTCTTTCAATCAAATTAATGTATCTTTGAATTATTTTATACTATTGATCCTGATGATTTTCACTTTGTGTTGCAGTCTTTGGAAAGGAGGTGTCGAAATATGTAAATAAAAAATAAAAATATCTCAATAAAATATGAAGAATATTCCATTTTTTTTAAATATCAATACTAGGATCCTGCGATGCTTGTATTGACATTTGAAAAATTAAATATCTTATTAAGATATCAATAAAATTAGACGAATAAAAAAATCGCATGTTCCGGTTATTACAATGAAAAAGTGTCAGTTCGAGGTCGAAATTAAAACATAAAAATAAGCGTACAATAAAAATAAGAAGGGATGAGCGAGCGCAATTTATTACGAAATTCGTAAGTATGGCTTTGTCTGTAATACATCCACAAAACATCGATCGTGTATCCACGCGCACCGTTGATCAACATTTTTTTTTTTTTTTGCAAACGCTCAAACACCTACGCGATTCCTATATATTTTATGGAAATTGCAACTCTCCGCGAGCGCGTGACAATCTCGCGGCGCCAGTCGCCACGTAATAATAACAAACGCACACGCACGCACGATTTCGCCAAGCCGCGTGCGCATATGAATATTTATGTATGATTAATGACGTCTCCATGGAGATTGGGTTGCGGAACCGCGTCAATCAGACACACGACAATCTCTCGGAGATTTTTTTTTTTATTTAAATTGACGCGATTGCGTGATCGTTGAAACATAAAAGAGTGTGACGATTGTGCAAGTGCAGGGGAGGCTAAATTCAGGGGCAATTTCCAGCCGAGTTTACCTGGCTCTCGTGAAAAAACGAGTGGGCAAAACTACAGAGGGACCATTGAGGAACTGACAAGTCGTCACGTATAAAATACAATGTAGAAGAGATGGAACCTCAAGGACACACGAAGCAATGTTGGGAAAAACTAATAATAATTCCGGACACGGAAATCTTGCATCTTTATTGTCAAAAAATGAACCAGATCTTAAGGGATAACGTCAGTCCAGAGGACCAGAAAAAAGTGATTTTGAAAAAGAAGAATCAATATTATTTGATGACAAATAAATGTTAATTGATGCAAGAGGAGCTCTTGCATCACTATTGACAACAAAAAAACAAGACCTCAAGGGATAATATGAATTGAGGCCATTTGAGGAACTGATGTTGGGGAAAAAATAGGAAAATTTTGGAAAAAATAAATAATAATTATGGAAAAGGAGCTCTTGCATCTTTATTGTTGAAAAATTAAAAACATCTCAAGGTCCACGCTGGTCTAGAGGATTGGAGAAAACGATTAAATTAATTAATAATAATTACGGGAGCTCTTGGATCTCGTTTGTCCAAAAATAAAAAGTACCTTCAAGGAATGACACTAGTCCAGAGGATTGGGAAAAAAACTATTTTTCAAAATTTGAATCACTCTTCGGACTAAAAAAAGATGCAGTCGGTCTGATACCCAATTTTTTTTTAACTTAAGGCATTTCACATCGAGTACTTATTTTTGACAACTGCCATTAGGAAGTATTGAGGTTTAGCCATGGAGAAGTTCACGATCGAGCAACGCATAGACATTGTAAAAATTCACTACGAAACAATGCAGTTATAGCAGACGACGTATTCATGGTCATATTATTTCGTGCAGCGGCGATGTGAATTGGCCATCAATAGCAGGCGATTTGACGCAATTGGACTTCTTTCTTTGGTGTTTTCTGTAAGGAAAAGTATATGCCAATGATCGACAGACTATTCTGGAGTTCAAGGAAGCAATTGGACGTACCGTTAATGAAATTAGTCCGCAATTATGCCGAAATGTTATTAAAAATTTCGTCAAAAGGTTGAACGTTTGCAAACAAGGACTAGGCGAGTATTTATCGGATATTGTGTTCCACACATAACCTTAAGAATACACTTAACCTATAGAATAATAAGTGAACACCTTAAGCTTTCCATGATTATTGCCGATAATGGATAATAGAGAAAATTGAAACAATCATCTGAGATTAGTCTTTATTTGATCAACTTATGAAGAACGTTAACAATTCTCCCTTAATTCTAGTTTAATTAGTTGCTATAAATCAAATAACAAAAAATCCCGCAATCAAATAAAAATTAATAAATAAATTTTTATTCGATTATAAATAAAAGATTATTTATGATCAAATTTAAAAAAAACAAAGAGTCCCCGGGTAAAGTAGATACAGCATAACGGGAAAGTGGATAACAACAAAGAAATCTTTGGAAACGTAAGTTACTAACAAAATGATCTGTACAAGGTAGCGTATGCTAACTGGTACTTTTTGGCTGTTCCTTTGATGGATTCTCCAACTTGAAATAAATTTATTGCTGTTTGCATGACGTCTGCACTTCAAGAATTTTGCATCGTCTTTTTTTTTAATTTATTCATCATCTGAAACGAAATATGCAAATTATTATATATAATGAAATTCTTTACGATCATCAGGCAAAGTGAATGCGGTATTCACTTTGCCTTTTTTTCGCTTTGCCCCACGTGGTCACTCCTGATGTTTTACCGTTTCAAATAAAAACGATTGCTTTGGGTCTCATTTTCTAAATAGTGTATAAAGCTACATAAACATACATTGTAACCACCCAAAAACAAAGGACGATAAATAAATCACTTTCGTGTTATTAGCAAAAATACTTACCTTGATGAATCAATATTTTTCAAGCAAAAACACAAATCGTCGTCTTTTGAACGATGCGTGACACGGGCAATCACCAAAGTATTTGCCACGTACTGGGTGACGATGGGCGAACGTTGCTATAGTACTTTGACGATCGGCAAACGCAGAATTTGTGAGTGGTGGCGAGTATTCACTTTGCCCGGGATATTCGCTTTACCCGGACTTCCCCTACCTTATATTAAAATAAAAATATTCGTACTTTTCAAATAAATAATACATTTTATTAATAAATTAAAATGTTAGGTCATTCTGAGACACCCTGTATATGATACTGTTATATGGAACTGAAACAAATACTAAGTTACAATAACGATAAAAACTCAAAATGAATGCATAAGCCGCATAAACTGTTCGTGGACTCTGCTAATAGTTATGTCGCTCGGTGAATTATGCAATTGGAGCTTTGTCTGCGTGTAAGTATTATGTATGCACATTTTGCCGATTCCCAGTGTTCTCACAGTCGAGGGCAGCGATCGCACAGCTGCGGAGATTTCAAGCGAGCGATATATATATATATATATGTAAGCGATCGTAAAAACGTTTCCGGAATCGCGCTTTGTTCACTCGGGGAGAGCCAACGGTACTTTGGGCGTTCGCGAGATCCTCTCTTCGTCCTTCTCCTCCTCCCCCGCGCGAGCATGAATTTATCCTGTACGGAGATTAGACGAGAGGCCAGTGCACGTGCGTCTCCATCTTGTATAATACAATCTACCTACATTGTGGCTTTTGCTCGATACATACGCCCAACCATTCGTGTACACTAATCGCCAATTTGTGGCTTTACGCAACTGTTTCTTGAGATAATATATATCCGCATAAAAAACAGTACGCTGCATTGGCTTTCGATAGGAATAAGATTGAATTTTCATAAATAAAAATCGACAATTTCATTAAATGAAGATATTTCATTTTAATAAATTAATGAAAAATTGTGCTGGGTGAAAACTTGAACATCGACTACTGAATCTTTCATTTCAATCTATAGCCCCATAAAAAACGACTCCATCAGATTTCAATAAAATTAGGATTTAATTTTCATATTAAAAAAATGTTAAATTTCCGTATATGAAGATATAGCATTTTAATAAATAAATGAAACCGAGTGTTGGGTGAAAGCTTGAACACTTACCCTGTATTCTTTTATTTCACCCTACAGCCCCTTAAAAAATGCTGGGCTCCATCGGTTTTCGATTTTAAAAAAGGATTCAATTTTAATAAATAAAAATAAAAATTTCCGTGTTTAAAGATATAGCATTTTAATAAATGAATAAAAAATTGTGCTGGTTGAAAGCCTAAACATTTATTCCTTATTTTTTTATTTCACCCTGCAGCCCCATAAAAATGCTGGGCTTTTGATAAAGAATATTATTAAATTTTAATAAAGAGGAATGTAAAATTTCAGTAAAAAAATATATCGCATTTTAACATAAATGAAAAAAAAAAACGAGTTAAGGTTAATTTACACTATACGGCACGGACCGACACGTAACGGCAACGGCACGTACCGGCACCGGCAAATTTTAATACATCTTTAAATAAAGTCCAATGTTCTCCCTCTGCCTTTTTTTCTTTAATATTGGGTATACCCATCATCGTTCACATTATTTTGATTTTTTGGTTTCGTCTTCGTCTAGAAGTAAGGCTATGAGAGCCAGTTCATCGTCGTTCCACGATGGATTCATTGCGACCGCTGAATGTAAACTGACGGATGCCGGCCGGTGCAATCTTAACATACGCGTAAAATTGTCATGTCGGTGCTGGTACGTGCCGTTGCCGTTACGTGACGATTCGTGCTGTATAGTGTGAGTCAACCTTAAGGTGGAAACTTGAGCATTGCCTGCTTATTTTTTTAATTCATTTTGAAGCTAACCATGTGAGGAAATTTATGTTTTTACTCAAAGCTACCCGTGAAAGTTTGAATGCTAATTATTCGTACGTCAGTCTCTCTATAAGCCTGCCTCTCGTTTTTGGTTTCCTCATAAACGGAGCTTTATGTACAAAAAAAAACGAAATTACCCAATCAATGTGCAATTTTCTAGTTTGCGGAATTTTATTTTACATATTGAATTTTTGTATGAATTATATAATACAATTTTTTTTTGTATACAATATAATGTACAATACAATTTGTATGAAATTTCACCAAAATCCTTTTCAATTTCCAATTATTAAAAAAATTCAAACGCGGTCAAAATCTAAATTTCCGCGCCGAATCCTGCGAGATTGAATGACTAGATTCATTTTTATAATTGCACTATTTGCACTACTTACATTCAAGGTAGCTTTTCAAGGTAGCAATTCAAGTAGCTCACGTTTTGAGAAAATTACGCGGTGAAAATTTTTTATTAAAAATGTTAACACCCTTAAGATCTGAATTCTTTCACAAACTTTCGCAAAATGTTACCCCAATATACCATGCACTATACTCTATTTTCGTACAAAAATTCAGTCAGATATCTGAAGATTACGGAAGTTACGGTGCAAAGACATTGTTCGAAAAATTAAAACGGCCTTAAAATAAAAATAAAAATTTTCATCGATTTTCAATGAATTAATTTGGATCATACGATACACTATTTACGTTCAAACATTCGGCCAGGACACTAAAAAATTAAGAAGTTTTAGCGGGGACAAAAAAACCCTATAGACACACGCATACAGTAATTTTGTCGAATCGTCATTTTTGGCTTTTTGAAACATTCTGAACGCATTCAAACCTCGAAAAAAAATGTTTTTCCGGAAACAAAGCTTTCATTATGCGGAAACAATATTAAATTTCATTAAACAGAAATTCCAAAAGTTCCCTAGAATTACCTAAGATTTTTAATTTCAATAATCGAAAATTTCCTAGAATTTCCTAGAATATAAAATAAACAATAAACAACAATTTCAAAAATTCAATAAACAAAAATTCCAAAATACAAAAAGTTCGGCAATTTAGCCGAAAATTCGTAACTGGAATAAACTCTTCGACTAGGTATATTTATAAATAAATATATACGTCCGACAGATTGTTTCGTCACTGAGCTGGACATTGAAAAAAAAACGTGACAAAAAATTCGAAAAATCGTGCAAAAAAGGATCATGACTTTACGATTCTCTCCCAAGATACGAAGTACTTACGAGAGGGTTGCTGCAATAAGCACAATTGTTTCTTCTTTTCCTCAATCTTTTTCTTCCACGCCACAATTCCTCGCAAATTTTCTCGCCAGTGTTATTTAATGGTTTTGTCGTTCTTCCCCGGATATTTCATTCCATTTTTCCATATTTTATGCTCGCGCGCAATCACCGAGCTCATAAATCGCCCGTGAGAGGGCCGGAGGATTCCGCGCGTGATGAAAGGGAAATTATGCAACGGCGCGTTAATTCACGGGCGGGATTCACTGCCACCGCTTATACCGCGGGCTCGATCCGCGAAGCACGGAACGAACCGCAGTGAAGACAGCAAACTTGCTCATATAACATAAGGAAAGGTGATTTTGGGGACATTCGACTTCAATAACCATCTCCATAGTAACCAAATGTCCCCATATTCGTCGTTACATGAATTCCAGTCTTCTCAAAATTCCCTCTAAAGAAACGTAAGCATTTTCATAAAAAGATCATTTTGAAGACTAGCCTGTCGTCAAAATAAAGTTTGAAAAAAATTGCAAGGCCTCGAAAGAGCCATACATGCTGATAGCCAATGTTACATCGATGTAACGGGTTCAAAATGTCCTCGTATGTGTGTGTACGTACTCGGCATATATCTGTTTAAGTACCATGCTCTCAAGGGGAGCACTAATTACGGGCGCGCAGGTATATTGCCCTGCTCGTCGTACTCTGGATTGCGTAGCTTGCGTATAACGCAAATGAGAGTTTTGCCTCACGCGGAGGATTAGCACCGTAACCTTTGTATGCAGCAAAGTAATGGCGGAACGACGCGGTCGGCCATATACCTTGCCTTATAATCGCACGCGCTTCTATATATGCGCAGCATCGTTATTTCCACCAGTCAGTTTCATTTCTGTTATAGTTATGCGCATAATATATATATATATATATATATAGACGCAACTTCGTATAGCTACCCGTGCGGAAAATTGGAATTGGAAAATACCTAATACAATTCGGGACTTTCAATGGATTATTTGTGGATTCCATAGAAGGGTTTTCCGAAAAAGAGCCGGACCGGGCTCTTATTAGGGAATGGCAAGGTAGGTAGGTTGACTATAAAACTATGAAACTGTGGTCTAAGTACGGAGACCAAGTAAAGGCCTTTAAGTGGTGTAGTTGTTGATTCCCTAGTAGCGATTTTCCCAACACTACTAGACTTTACTATTATAGGGGCAAGTCAATATAAATTGCTGGACTAAAGAATTTGTAGCATAATAATTATCGAGATCGATTAAATATATTAATGAAATAATGCGTTTAGTAGACGAACTGAAGCAACAGGGGCCGAGTTGAAATTCCGAACTTTGAATGATCAGAACGCTCAAAATTCCGAATTCATTAGCTGGTACTTAATACTTGTGAAAAATTGGAATTCTAAAATTTTGTAAACAGAAACTATCATATAACCGAAAATAATAGTACACTAAGGAATTAAATGACAATAATCATGGGACGGACTGATAAAGCATCGACATGAAAACACAGCACATGAAATAAGTATCAACTTCCCATAATTATAGAGACCACAGTTTCGAAAAAATGTAGTGTTAGAAATTGGAGTTCCTGAATGGCGAAGGTTTGTACAGGGAAAAGTTCCGAAAATAAGAATATCTTATTTCCGAATATATGTTCACAATAAAACGTGGAGGATGATCAAAACTCTGAAAAAATTCTACCACGAAAGATCAAAACTCCGAAACCATATTACCCCGAAAGATCAAAACGCCGAAAGAATTTTACCCGAAAACCAAAACTCCGAAAATCTGAACATCGTTCACATGCGTTGCAGTAGTGGTGCTGCCATCTAAACGCGTTAGGCTAACTTGCTATCTGCTTTATGTGTGAGTTTTCGGAATTTTTAACGTTATGAACGTTCTTTATCGGAATCTTGTACTATCTAAACTTAAGTTTTCGCAAACTGGATGGTCGATTCTATGATTTCCGGAGTCTAAAACATTCGTGAACCTGACGAATCTCTTATTAGCTTTTGTTATATTTAAACTTTCTGATATAGCTCGTTTTCTATAATAAAAAATTTGGAATTTTGTGGCATGCTTAATATTACATATTCGTATTTTTGTATGTCGTATTACTGGTCATTCAAATAAAGCGTTGATCTTCTTCATGCTATTTCTGAAAATTATCTCCTAAAAGAAATCATATTTGAATTCTTGTTCTATCGCTACTCGTACCGTTCTACATCATTTACAGTCAACTGTGTAGACTTTTGCTGAAATGATCCTGACCAAACATGTAGTTTCGGAATATTAAAATTAGGAATTTTAAACCATCGGAGCATTCAATTTCGGAATTTCAACCCAGCCCCAACCAACACGAATGCAGTGCGTTCATTGGAACAACGCGGGATCAAACGTGTCAAAATATGCGATAGAATTCTAAGCCTCAAATGTATAGAAATAACACATTTTTCTTTCGCGATGCACACACACGCACGTACTCATATGGCTGCAATAATTTATTGTGAGGCACCGTTGAGGCAATTTTAAAGGCCCTGGTTATTTTGCCGTCAATGGCCCTCGGTAGCAAAGTGTGACCGGCCACTGATGGCCCATGTGAGGCTTTCAGACTAGGGTCTTAATAAAGTTAGGGAAAAAGTTAGGGAAAATTAGGGATGTCACTTTTCTATTGAATAATCCGAATTTATAGTTTGAATAGTCGCGCGGCTATACTCGAATGAATCGGTAGAGGGCAAAAAAAAACCGACAAGTCGGTGAACACGTGAATCCATTCCCATGCTGATTGCGCAGTTACGCCCATGGGACCATGATATATATTTTCTACGCGCAATTTAATATGTATTCGCATCAAATTAAAGTGCGGTGCGCCCGAGTCGATAGCCAGTCAATTTTCTCGCTGAAATTGCGGAACGTGGCTGTGCTTGGATAACCGTTCGTTGCAACATTATTGCACACACGGTGCTGGCGTCCGCGCCGTGATATTTCGAAAAAAAAAAGAAAAGAAAAAAAAAGAACGGAGTGACGCAAAGATTCGACGTTAATTGCGCGCGTTGGCAAGGCCGTTCGCAGCTGACGTTGTGCCGGGAATACAACCGATACTCCGTATCTGCGTTTGCTGGTGTTCAATGCGGAGCAGAAGAAAAATTGTTCTAACTGTCCTCACGTATGGAGTGTTGCGAGAGTATGCGCATGGTTTTGATTGACGGAGCATATCGTTGGTGAGGAACTGGGAACCTTAATACCAGGGATGGAACTCACGGAGAGGGAGAGAGAGGAAGAGAAAGAGAGAGGGATTGATTGATCGATCGATAGAATTTGGTATGCCCCAGTTAAACTTTCCGGCAAATAAAGATATAATATGAATCAATATAATCATAAACAACCAAAGTGACGACCAATACAAAATAATAATGATACTGGTTATAATAATAATAAGGATTTAATTAGAAACATAAGAGCACGGGGTAGCAACCGCAAGCATCCAGGATATAATACTAATAAGCATACAATTTAAAGATAATATAGAAGAATAAATAATGTAAAATAAACAGGATAATCGAAATAACCCGTGAAAAAAATTGATGGAGTAATCCTAATACAATTCGGGTCTTTCAAGGGCTTATTTGTGGATTCCCTAGTAGGGATTTCCACAAAAGAGCCGGACCAGGCCCCTATTGACGAATAACAGGGTAGGTAGGTTGACTAAAACTATGGTCTTAGTACGGAAACCAAGTAAGGGCCCTTGACTCTCGAAGTTGTAGATTTCCTAGTATGGATTTCCCCAGTACTACCAAACTTTGACATTATAGGGGCAAATTAGTATAAATAGCTTGGCTAAATAATTTATCGTATAATAATTATCATAATCGATTAAATATAATCGATCTAACATAACAGGCATATAATTCCTCTCTGTCTACCCTTCTCCCTTTCTCTCCCTCGCTCCATCGAAGAACTTCCTACTGTCATATACATTAGTGGATTTAATTCTGGACTCTTTTGTAAATTTTGAAATTTTCCGCATTCGCATATAATATAAACTAAGCTTAAAATAAAATAAAATTTATTTAAATTATTAAAAAAATTAAAAACTTAAAATAAAATAAACTAAAAATAAAGTACAATTAAAATTAAAAAGTCTAAGCAACGTATGCGAATCGGACTAAATCAATCATAGCCAGAAAAACTAAACAAAACCAAACAACGCAATCAAAACAAAATAAAAAACAAAAAACAAAATTCTAAAATTCAAAATCCAAGTCTAAATACAAAATTAAAAGTTGAAAACAAAATTCTAAAATTCATAACCCGAGTCCAAGTGGAAGAGACAGAGAGAGAGAGAGAGAAAGAAAGAGAGAGAGAGAGAGGGGGGGGGGGAGATCGAAATAGAGACAGCGATGTCTGACGTTTGAATATCGTTAGACGAGATACAGTGAGCTGATACAACGGTTAACCTCGACAACCGTACGATACAATACACCACTCCAATCTAGCGCCTATCAGGGAACGTGCCTGTAAGTCGCAGAACAATCAGGTCCTTGAGTAATCAACTTCTCAAAAATTTTATATAAATATACCTATACATGTATGCGAACCAACAATAGCAGACGTGCCGTCATCGCTCGGCTTCGACGATATTCCCACGTTGGGCAGCGCTGATCTGGGCCGATACCTGGATGGGTGACAGCTCGGCCGAGAACTGGCTTTATCGTCACAGGTTTTCCACAGTTTTCCTGTGCCCTCGTGTGAATCCAACGGTCCATTGGAAAAGAATCACAGTGGGGAAAAAAAAGATCATCCGTGAGCAACTACAGTGCTTACTCAGCGTCGGACTTTGAACACGAATGTCTAAGAAAATTTTCGTCGCGAGACACTTAAGACACTCAAGGTCTCCCCACAGTCACGTTGAAAAGTTTATTCTCCGTTCAATCGATGAAAGCGTCGAAATATAGCGAAATATCCTTATAATGTAGATTGTACATCTTATCGGGGTGTAAAAACTTATAAAGTAATGACGAAAACGCCTAATATAATGTTTACCTAACCCTCACTTTTGTATCAGACTATCCATTCCGGCTACTAATACGTAGATACTCTGCGTATACAGATATGCACACACTACTATAATCTAGTTCTAGTCTACTCCAGTCACTTCGTGGCGCTAGCGTCGCTAGACATTACTTAAGGTGGGCAATCACTTTAGATGCTTCAAAAAATCAATTTTTTTTTAAATTTCATAAATCGTTAGCAAAATATCTTAGGAATACACCATGAAAATTTCAAAACGATATTCGGATTCCTTTTAACGGTATGTATACGGATATGCCGAGCAAATGGATCAGATGCGCGTGGCTCGGTAAAATAGAAAAAGTTTATTAGAGACAAAAGAAGCTCGAAAAGCTCGTAAGGAAATGCAAGCTTCAAATGAGTTGCATGGGGAAGAGGAAGAACTGCTGTATAGTGCTGGAATCGCTGATTAATCGGTAAGACACTTTATCATTTGATTAAACACATTTGACTTTGAGTTTTTCGTTTGTGAAACTTTAAACGTGTTTTTCTCGAAACGACATTTTTTCAATTTGCGGGAATCATAACTCAAAAACTAATTGATGGATAATCTTCAAATTTGAACCACGTTTACATAATATAATTTATTAAAACATGAACCTAAAGTTGGAAAGATTAGATCGTTTGAAACAAATTTATTATTGCAAAGTGGCGGGGAAAAAATGCCAAAAATCGATCATTTTTTTTTCAAACACGTTCCAACATTTAATTCTCGATTTTTTTTTTCAACATTTAGGTTCATGTTCTTAAAAAACATCTCAAGAATATATAAAAATTTGTTGGACTATTTCAGATGCGAATTGCGAGCTGCACAATTCCCGCAAATCGACAACGACGATAAGGACACGCCAAGGGGCACAGCGGATTACATCTTAATTAATGCATGAAATAACTTGAAAAAATTAACAGAGATAAATAAAAATAAGTATAAATTATTGCCAGAGTTGCGGAAATTTCCGTGTTTTTTTTCACAATAAAAAAAATCCAAAAAATCATGTAATTTTCGGTCTCCTAAAGTGGTTGCCCGCCTTAATTTAAATCGCTATTTCTCTGAAATTAGACGATCAAAATTCATGAATTTACCCACTTCGTCATATGTTCCTCTGTAATCGAGAATTTTAAAAAATCTTCAGAAAAGTTCCAAAGTAATTGCGTGAAAAGTGAAATTTTCCCCTGCTCCCCATAAGAACACGTGTAAAAACATGAAATCTTTGATTGCCAATATCTCAAAAACGGAACGGTGAATCCTTTTACAATTTTGCAGGTAATCATTTAATAGTGCCCTGAATGAGTCCTCAAAATTAAAAAAGAAATCATAGAAAAACGCTTTGGCGAGACTACTGCCTTAAACAAAAAGGCTTTTGCTCGCAAAGACATAATAGTTATGAATCACCCTGTATGTATATATATATTACCATTAAATACGTTCTCGTCTTATACACCGGGCTTACTCATTGTGTCCCGTCTTTTCCGCGTGCTCTGACTCTACCGTTTATATATAGGGTGAACACTCTGTATGATACATGCATGTATTTATATAACGGGCGAGTCTCCGACGGACTATCTGGGAAATGGGATTAAAACCGGATCGGCAAGAGGGTGCCGCGTTTGCCACACTGCGAACTCCCACATTCGATGATTTATCGACGTCGCCTAGCGGCGAACATAATTCGAAGCACGCACTCTGCTACGGTGTAACTCCAGGGGCAATCACTTGGACAATTCGATAACTTTGGAATAAAACGAGAGATCACAATTTTTTTGCACTAATATATAACAATTGAATTTTATTTCAAGCTGGGGAAGAATAGAATCGACGCGTTGCTGCTGGTATTCCTTCGTTTTTTTTTTCACAACACGCGAATTGTATTTAGCGTGCCTGTATGTGTGTATATACCTATATATATACAGGGTGATTATTAGAAGGTGGTAATTTAATTTTTAAGCGTCTTACGCAGAAATTTAGCGACTGAGAAAAATATTATATTTAAGGTACTTCTTTCGCGGAGGGCCGTATTTTATGGGCGCATAAGCAGGGCCCTTTTTAAGGGGGCACATCCGAACAGACGGCGGAAAAAAATAGATGAATTTTGGAAATTATTATCTCAAAAACTATTTGTCCGATTTTATCGAAGTTTGTTTTATTCGAAAGTATAAATATTGAGGTATATTGATAAATTTGTTCATAAATACTTGTTGACTGGGAAGTTTGTTATTGCGGCCAACGTAAAATGTGTCCTGCGCTGGTACGGTCTGTGGTCCCCATGATTGCATGCAGCCGGTTGATCCGAAACAAAAATTTCGAAAGAATAAAATGTAATGTGTTATGCCGTTCGCATCGGACAATTAAAAAAAAAAACATTCGTCACAAAAACGTGCCCGATCGACATTTACATTCATTTTTCAACCTAAATTTCCGACCTTTCTCTGGCTTGATAAAGGAAAATAATTGGCTTTATACATAACATTTTAAGAATCTTTTCGAAATTTTTGTTTCTGATCAACCGACTGCATGCAATCATTGAAACCACCGGCGAGTGGCATGTTTTAGGCCAACCATAATAACAGCACTCCCAGACAATATATATTATATTTATACATTTGTTGGTCAATATACCTCAATATTTATAGTTGCGAACAAAACAAACTTGAATGAAGTCGGATAAACAGTTTTTGAGATAAAAATTCCCAACGTTCAATTATTTTTTCCGCCTTCTACTCGGGTGGACCCTCTTAATCATTAGTAAATTACATTGGCGCTGGATAAACATAAGTTACAATCAATTATTATACCCAACGATAAAATGGAATAAAATATTTCGCATATTTTCGTAGATTTAGACATTTTTACATTTTCTCCGAAAAGTCGCGGTTACGAAAATTCTTTTATTGTGTATTATTGTGATGAGTAATATTTGCTACCAAAAGTTGAGCATTCTGGAAAAAAATCAGAATTGCACTTTAACCGTTCGCGGTCACACTAGGTAGAATCGACCCGTCGATCAATTTTTAGCGTAAATATATAATAGTTCCCGGCTTCGAATGAGACTGTATTTACCATCTTACCTGGAGTTTGAAGTTTCCTCATACCTTAAAATCGACCCTCTTCACATTTCAGAATAAATACCTTTTTTAGAACGCGCACTATGCTACTATTTTTTCCCAAAATTAGCATATCTAAGGAGTATCACGTCCAAATTTTAGGTAAAAATGTTGAAAATTCACAGGACTATGATTTTTTGCGCGAAAAAGGTTCTTTTTTGCGTTTTCACCTCTTTATGAATTTTAGTTAACATGTCGCCATTTAATCTGTTATAAAAAAAAATTTCGTACATCATCTAGAAAGTTCAAAGCATGTTCCGTAATATTTTAAACCACTTCGAATGGATAATTTAGTCACAATACTTTTTTTTTCTTAACTGACTGGGTACAATGGACCCAGTGTGACCACCGTGATTTATTAGGTGTATGACTTTATTTTTACAGATTTTTTCTTCGAGCTTAAAATTATATTTAAAATACAAATATTTTCGCTGTCTTTTGTGATTTTGAAAGGATGGGACGCAAGGTTTCAGAACAACGAACGACAAGTCTACGTGAGTTACATGACCTCGCGGAATAGTAGAGATTATGATGGCAACTGATAAACAGCACATTCGGCACTGCATTTTATACGAATTCCAACAAGGAAAAAATGCTTCTAAAGCACGGGAATCAATTTGTAGTGTTCTTGGTGCCGACGTTGTGTCTTATGAAACGTGTAATTATTGGTACAAACGTTTTAGAAGTGGTGATTTCGATCTTAGTGACCAGCCGCGCCCTGTACAGGATATGAAGGGTGTGCTTTATTACGAACTCCTGGAAACTGGTTAGACGGTGACTGCGGAACGCTACAGCCGACAATTGAACAAACTGAGCGAAGAACTTGATCAGAAAAGGCTATTTACTGGGCAACGAAGCAGGCAAGTCATACTGCTGCATGACAACGCTCGACCTCACGTTGCTCGCGCGACTCAGAAGACCCTCTTGAACTTGGGATGGGAAGTTCTCCCGCACGCGGCATATTTACCAGACTTGGCCCCATCCAACTACCATTTTGTCCGGTCAATGCAGCACGCCTTAATGGATAAACAGTTCAAAACGCTGGGCGATTTGCGTAAATTCGTCGATGACTTTATCGCCTCGAAGCCTGCAAGTTTCTTTCGCGACGGCATTCCTATGTTACCTGAGAGATGGCGCAAGGTCATAGAAAACGATGGTCAATATTTCCAAGATTAAGTTCGTTGTTCTCTATTTTTTATATTAAATAAATTTGCTGAAAAATCTGTAAAAATTAAGTCATACACCTAATAATTTGGACGTGTGACCACAAAGGGTTAAGTACAGCGGAATAAAGATAATTAAATACCAAATACGAAACACTCTTTAAAAACTTTTTTCGCACTACCCGTGATCGAGAAATAAATTATCAAAGATGCATTCTCAAGTGGATAATCGGAATTCAAATACATAAAAAAAAAAGTTTCTCAGGAGTGTTTCATATTCGGAATTTAATTATCTCCATTCTGTTGAACTGAAAATGGAATTTAGATTTTTTTCTTGAATGCTCATTTTTTTTCGGGCAAATACTACTCGTCACAAAAATACTCTATTTTTCTTTTTTGAAGAGAACTTAAATAATCATTAAATATCATATTTTTTCTGGCTCCAAAATGGCCGCGCCGGATCCTCAAAAAACATATGGCCACCTTATAATTGTCACCCTCTATACATATATACATGTACGCATGAATTATATCCGTAGCCCGTTACCCGGTGCTGACGCCCTCTGCGAGCCTCGACTCCTAGGTTGAGTCATACGCGTCCGCACACACAAATATATATATACATGTATATATATATATTCTATTCTGCAATGCCGTTTTTAATGAATAATCAAATGTTTTCCTACCCATGTGGCTCGGAAATATCGCTGATGCAGTTGCGGCGAATGCACACGATTATGCGGTGCAATGTATACACACGGAGAGGCTCGAGATCGCGTATCCCCGAGCGAATTACCACGGGAGTGATGATTAGATAACGCCAGTTACATGCGCGTTGCAAGACAAATTTGTATCCGAGACGATAACTCGCCGCGGGGCAAAGGCCTCGTAATACCACGAGCAGACGCTGTTATCACGTGTCAATCTTCGTACGGATAATGCGACGATGCGAATTGTCAAAATTGTCCAATTAGTACGTGAAAGAACACATTTATTCGCATTCCATCGTATTTATTTCCGGTGGTGAAATTTGTTTGCCTTCATTTGGGCTGAAAGTGGGGAGCAATTTGTTTCGAATCGAATAGTTTTTATACTACGTGGGTTTTCTATTGAGTTTGTTGGAGTTTGATGTCTGTTATAATGAGGAAGAAAAGAATATTTCTATTCAATGACATTTATTCTAAGTGACAAAATTCATTAGTTCGTAAATGAAAATTTATTCGAATATATTAATATTCATTTGAAGGGGCGAAGTTCATTTGGGTCTGTTTGGGTTTCGAATGAGAACGTTCATTCGAATTGCATCGTATTCGTTTTGCAATATTTTCTTGGGTTTTTTTTTTTTATGACCGCAAAAGAAAGTAACATCCGAATCGAATCGTTTTTTGTACTTAAAATTCGAGTTGTTTGGGTTTGTTTAGGTTAAACGGCTATTGATCCGTGACAAAAATGCAATTAAGGGGTTACGTGGGTTTCGAAGGCAAAAAAAGCATATTTTTTTGGACCCCTAAAAAAAAGTGTCCTCGTGGTGGTCAAGATAACATATGATAGCTTTATTTGAAATTAAAAAAAAACCAATTTTTTTCTGTTAGCAGATAAGTATAGCTTATAATTGAACGAAAGATTGTTTAAAACATTGAAATTTGAATTTTTGGCAGAGTTGTATGAAAAATAGTTGAATTTTTGATACAATTTACACTACGTATAGCCTTGTAAAATAAGTTGTAATCGAAAAAAAAACCTTTATTCAATCATGGGTCAATGCTATTTTGAAGAAGTGTGCAAAATTTCAATAAGATCCGTGCATTAGTTTTTGAGAAATCGTGTCCACCGACTTAAAAAATAGTGTTTTGAGAAAAATGCGTATACCTGCGTCGCTCCCGGCCGGTCTTTCCCAACGGGGGGGGAATTCCCAAAGGCTCCCTCTCTCCTAGACTTTTACTCTGATTGACTTAAAACTTTGGGAGAATATTCTAGACATATTGTACTATTAGATAATAAAATGTGAAAAATGGATTGTTTGAAATTTTCAAATCTACGTAACCCCTTAATCGTATTTACTTACAGTCTTAAGTGAATACGACTTGAGTATTCGTTTGGGTTTATTATTGGTGGCTGAACGTCTGATAGGCCACGAAAGTAAATCTATTCGAATTGAATCATACTTATTTTAACTGGTAAACTTTGTTTCGACTTTATCATCCATTAATCAATGAAATGTGATTTAAACAAAATCGTATTTATTTCGGATAGCAAGATTCCTTCGAATTTGTAATTAATTAATTAGTAAAAATTGGTTCAAATTAAATCGTCTTGTTTAAAAAATCAACGATTTTTTTACCCCAAAGTTCATCATACCGTGAAATAAATCTATATTCGAATCGCTTTTATTCAATCGAAACGGAAAAATTCGAGTGAAAATTCGTGCGAAAGTTGCAAGAGTAGTCCTAATTTGGTAGACAAAAAAAAACAGCGCGATACCGGTAAAAGGCTGTACGAAGAGAACCGTAATATATTTACCGGAACGTAAAGTCGTTCTCGCGGTTTTGCATACAGTGTGTTTCTTGCCGGGGTATATACACTGGTCTTGCTTCACGTAATACTCACTAATGACCAAAGAAGCTCTCTCAGAACAAATACACACACGGGCATAAGCGTATATATACGTTCACCTACATCTGTACGATGCCTATGAGATGTGTGCGATACATGCCACGCTAAGAGCCGCGAGCAACGCCATCAGGAAGTGTCTACATCGAGAGAGACTCTCTCTCGGTCTCGTTTTTTTTCTCCCAAAGAGAGAGAGAGCGAAAAAGAGAGAGAGAGAGTGTGAGGGAGGGAGAGGAAGAGAGAGAGAGAGAGAGAGAGAGAGAGAGAGAGAGGGAGAGAGAGAGAGAGAGAGGGAGAAAGAGCGATTACATTGTCATTGTGGTTAATGTTTTCCGCTCGAAACACTCGTCGATTGCCTCCCGTTCGTTTGCTGCCCCATCAATTATTCGATCGAACCTTCAACCCCTTCTGCTCTCAGTTTCTTATTCATTTTTTCCGAGCCCTAACTTTACTTAATGCGTGTACGAGATTACCGGCTCGCGTTCGCCATACCCGTAAGCATATTGCAAAAAAAAAAAAAACATTCGAACCGGAGTTCATGAATTTATTCCTTCAGAACTTTATAATTAATTAAATATTAAAAAAACGTTTCCAAGGTTTCTTGCTACGCTGGATTCTTACGGTCCTATCGCTTTCACTTTTTACTCCACATTTGTCACTTCCGGATTTGGAGTTTCTCAAACATCTGACAGTGTATTATACTCAGCTATTTCCCAATGCACCACTGTAACGAATTTTCACAAGGGCACAGGGAAACTAAGCGGGCAAAGGCCTTACAGAGGATAGATTAAAGTTTCAAGAACCACCCCTTAATTTTCTGTACGATCATTGGTACACGAGTTGTGAGTCGTTAATGTCAAAAGTCTCATTTTGACTTTGACAACCGATAATTCGGATACAAATCATCGTACAGAGGGCCAAAAGAATCCAAATAAAAGGGAAAGAACCAATCAAAAATATCTTCCAGATAAAATTATAAAAAAAAAATTATTTAGGACTTTTTGAAAGTCAAGCGAAAATTTGGAAAATGTTTTTTTCGCTGTTTTTCTTATGATTTCTCATGAACTGTCAACAATTCGGCACTTTGAATCCTAGAACTTAAAACTAGAGACTACACAAGCTTTATGGGGTTACGTGGGTTTGAAAATTTCAAAAAATACTTTTTTTTTATTTTATTATCTAATAGTACAAAATGTTTAGAATATTCTCCTAAAGTTTTAAGTCAATCGGAGTAAAAGTCTAGGAGAGAGAGAGCCGTTGGGAAAGACCGGCCGGGAGCGACGCAGGTATACGCATTTTTCTCAAAACACTATTTATGAAGTCGGTGGACACGATTTCTCAAAAACTAATGCACCGATCTTATTGAAATTTTGCACACTTCTTCAAAATAGCTTTGACTAGTGATTGAACGAAGGTTTTTTTTTCGATTACAACTAATTTTACAAGGTTATACGTAGTGTAAATTGTACAAAAAATTGAACTATTTTGCATACAACTCTACCAAAAATTCAAATGTCTATTTTTTTTAAACCCTTCGTTCAATCATGAGCTATACTTATCTACTAACAGAAAAAATTTTGTTTTTCTAATTTCAGATAAAGCTATCATGAATTATCCTGACCACCACGAGAACACTTTTTTTTGAGGGGTCTCCGGAAACCAGGTCCCACCGGCTGAATTTCCTAAATTTTTGGATAAATTTTTTTGAAAATATTGTTGCAATGTTGCTCTTTTATGTGCTTAACATTTTGTATAAAATAATTTATATATTATATTTTAAAAAATAGAGAAAATATGCTTTTTTGGCTTCGAAACCCACGTAACCCCTTAATTAGCTTTTTCATTTATTGTTCTAAAGAATGTCCCAAAATTCACGCAAGATTTGAATTTTGCGCTGTTTGTGCGGTAAAGTGTTGCCAACGAAAAATAAAGACAGCGTGACAGCTGACAGTTCACGGTTATTAAAAATGGAGCGCTACACGAAAGAACAACGCGATTTCATTGTCGAGCAATATTTTTAAAATAATGAAGTTTTGGCAGCTACAGTTCGTAATTTTCGTACAAAATATGATCGGACTAGTGATTTAACTTTATCAACTGTGAAGAGATTAATTTGAAAATTCAGGGAAACTGGATCAATTGGTGATCTTAGACACACTGGCCGTCCTTCAACAAGTCGTTCAACACAAAACATTGAAGCAGTTCGTGGAAGTGTTGCTGAGAGTCCAGGAACATCAATTCGGCACCGAGATCAAGAATTGGACATTTCGAGAAGCTCTCTACAGCGTATTCTCACCAAAGATTTGCATCTTCATGCTTACAAAGTTCAATTGACTCAAGAACCGAAGCCTACTGACCACGTACTGCGAAAAGAGTTCTTTGAATGGATTATGGAACAACAAGTGGATGATGATTTTTCTAACAAAATCATCTTCAGCGATGAGGCTCATTTTCATCATGATGGCTTCGTAAATCGACAAAATTGTCGCATATGGGGTTCAGAAAATGCACGAGTGATTGTTGAGAAAGAAATGCATATGCTATTGCATACATAACCCTATACTGTATACTTTATAAATCAATAAAAAAATCATAATTTTTATTAATAAAAACTGGTATTTTCTATCAAAATTACTTCTTGCGTGAATTTTGGGACACCCTTTACAACCGTTTTTCGCTAAGGTACAGCCTGTTGAAAATCACGAAAAAATATCGGATTTTTTCTTTGATCCTTCAATTTTTGTGGCTAGTGTAATTAAACGAAGCAATACAGGATACTCGTAGTGCGATACGTCTTCGGTGATTTTTTCGATAATACCTCTCTTCACGTGGATACAGATACGTATCTGCTCATCTGCTTCTTACATTTTCTTGGTTCAAGCATGCAGGCGTAACTGACGGCGAATTATCGCGCGAATGCGGAAATGTTCGAGCTGGTATTCTCCTCTCTCTCTCTCTCTCTCTCTCTCTCTCTCTCTCTCTCTCTCTCTCTCTCTCTCTCTCTCTCTCTCTTTCTCTCTTCCTGTACCGCAAGTGAGCTAACCTCTACTGGGTGGATACTGGACAAGTTTTCCCTGAGGCCTCTCCCTTGCGCGTGGGTACTCGAGCATATATATATATCTATGCACACATACATATATGTATTCGATCGTATGAGTACATACGTTATACATATGGGAAAAAGATATTTCAAGCCCTTTATGCCTATTTAAAGTTGGCTATCAGGGCATCTGGCTGTCTTGAAGACAGTACTTGATTTTTTTTTTTAACGAATCGTTCATTTCGACACAGACCAGTCCGTAAAATAAACTTTTTATTAATATTCTTCTATTCATACGAATGTGTCTTTCAAGACATTGGGATTTACGCAATGGTGAGTATGGGGGATGCTGCTATGAGGTCCGGAGTCTCAAAAATTACCTTTCCTCGTATATATATATATATATATGTATATGTATACATAAAATAGAAGTGCGGAACTCTCGATCTTATTCGCACGCGATTATGCATGGCCCCGCCTCTACCGGGATAATTGCACGTCAAATTAAACGACGTCCCGGACGGCGAGTCCGAGCATATGCACATAATAAACTTCAGGGTACGCGGACGTACATCGTATATGGAAATCTAACGTACCTGTATACTTTACTCTTCTGTTCATGGGAAACTTCAAGTTTACTTCGCAAAAATCCAAGCCCGAAAATCGCAAGCCTGCAAGAAGCGAGGTCAGGTAATTTTTTTTTATTGGATTCCAATCGATCCACGTGATTTGTGATACGTTATTGAAAACAGGTATATGGAAATGAAAGTTTTCAAGTAGCAAATACTTTCTGAAATAGAATAAATTGCTAATACTTTCAGTTAAAAAAAAATTAATCCACTTTTAACAATTACGAAGAGAATCGATAATGACTCGGTAAAAGTTATTGCAGCTTGGGTAGGATGTTTTTGTGCACCCAACGTGTAGTCCGGACCTTGCACCTTTAGACCATCACTTGTTTCCGGCGCTACAGAACAATTTGAATAATAAAACCTTCAGTTTCCTGGACGCATTCAAGAACCACTTGGATGACTTATGTGCCCATAGATGTCAGAACTTCTATGGAAGAGTTCTTCTATGGAAGAATTCAATTGTCGATTTTTTTTTCAAAATTTAGGATCATGTTCTTAAAAAAACATCTCAAGAATGTATAAAAATTTGTTGGACTATTTTAGATGCGAATTGCGAGTTGCACGATTTCCGCAAATCGACAACGACGATGAGGACACGCCAAGGTGCACAACGGATTACACCCTTATTAATGCATGAAATAACTTGAAAAAATTACCAGATATGTATAAAAATATGAATAAATTATTGTCAGAGTTGCGGAAATTTCCATTTTCTTTTTCACAATTTAAAAAAATCCAAAAATCATCCATTTTTCGGTCTCCTAAACTGGTTGCTCGCCTTAATGTTAATGTTTCAAAGCCTAACTAATTAACAAGCAACTGTTGGTTTATTACTGCATTGTACCATATCATGTTGCATACGTCTGATTTTTTTATGGTAATTCTTACTTTGCCCAACTGACCTCATACTCATGCGCAACTTACCCCACTATCGGGGCACGTTGAGCAAATATGGCCTTAGTCATTAGAGAGCGATTATCTGTGAAACAATAAGGATAACAGGAATTTCGTCTACAGACTTTTTTTCCCAGATAAATTTCCCATTGACCAAAGTAGGATTTCATTTTTATACGGCAGACTGTTAAGGAACTACAGAACGATAATTCCAAACTTGCTCCACATGCCCCTCCCTACCCTATATTTTAGATTAAAAAAGAATTTTGTTTATCTTAATATCGAAAAATAAAGGTATAAAAAATCGAATTTTTTATAGGAAGATCCATTATATATGTATTCGTTTTTTTTACATTATTTAATAAATTGATTAATCAACAAAAAAAAAATTCTGTATATTTATATGCGAGGATAAACGGCGGATGATCTAAATTCTAGGTCGTTGATAGTTCAACGTGCGCCGAAATGTTTTAGGATGTTGAATCGCGAATGTTTCATGGGTATATCGTTCCCTCGACTACGTTTTTATTCTCGCCGGTATACGCATTCTACCTCACGTGTACCGGCAACAAAAAGAACGGTTAATAGGGGTCTTCTTCTGGCATCCCGGCGCGCGTAAACGATTTGCAATATCCAGCTATTCCGCCGCGAGAGCTTTGCAATTAATGGCAATAACGCGAGATTACGCGGTTCGTGGGCATGTCGCGAGCAGCGTTCACTCTCACCCTCGCCACTTTTTCTTTCTACCGATTCTTCAATCGTTTTCCCTGAAAGTCTCATAACAGGGGATAAAAAAAGTTCACGGAGTGTATAAGCCGTTGATGCAGTCTCGAGATGATTTCAGTAAATGTATATATATATATATATATATATATATATATATATATATATATATATATATATATATATATATATGTGTGTGTAGGGTGAAAAAAAACCCGGAGTGAGATAGACCAGTGCGTGAACGAATGCGAATAATCGGCACGTTTATTCCGCACACGTGTGTAGACGCTCGTAAAACGACCGTAGATTGTTTCACGAGAAGGCTCTTACAGTTTGCACGTTTGACAATGCCGACTATTGTACATATACATCGACGCAATCAAAGGTTCACATGACAATTAAGAATTCTCTGAGACTCGCAGAATTTTATGAACAACTTTAGCTCTATTGCTGCGATAGGGAATGCCCGATGGTTCTTGAGTTATTTTTTTCTTAACACGCGTCATGTGAAAATCAGCGGACGGATTTTGAGGGGCTTGATAATGGACTGCAATGCAGGTTATGGAGAATCATTCGATTCGCCACTTTGCAGTCTGGAAAATATTGAGACGGGATCCGTTTTGACTCAGAATGATTGACAGCGGGTGCCTCTTTTGGAATATACTTAGTTGACCACTATTGAATATATAAAATCATTTCTAATTTTCACAAATATATGATAATTAATAAATATTGCATAAATATTGCACTATATCATAAATATGGCATATTAGAGTTTTAGGAATAAGTAAAAAAAAGGAATAAAAACAAATTACAGAATAGATCAAATAAAAGTCGTTCAGTAGGATCCTCTTTTAAAAATTCTTGCCGATGGTAGATTTTTTTTTCTGTCAGGTATCGTCTGAATTTTTTTTTCAATTATTGTAAAAGAAGGTAATATAGCACAGGAAAATAAATGTTTTTTTGTTGTTGTTGGAGAAATGACAGCTGTCTACAAAAAAAGTCTGGTTTTTACCAAAATGTTAAGTTTTGAAAATTAATAAAAGAAATTAACGCGGCATCCAAACAAAGAGATACTATGCTACATCCTAGATAATATTATGAAGAATATGTGGTATAAATTTTATTAAAATCGGTTGAGTAGATCTTGAGAGATTTTATCCACCAGATTGGTAAGAGGGTTGTCTTATATCTCCGCCATTTAAAAAAAAATTTTATCCGTTTTTTATTTGTTCTTAAAACTATAATATATTTATGAAGAATAAGAAATGATTTTATATATTTAATAGTCGCGTCATATTTTTTTTTAATTTTCGTACCTATTTTCGTATAAGTGGCTGAAATTTGAATTTTTAGATTACTTCTACTTTACTTCACTTAATTTACATTAAATTACTTAATAATAATTACTTCATTAAATTAAATAAATGAATTACTTAATCAAACTAAATTAATTAATTACTCAATTAAATTACTTAAATTACTCAACTTCTTTAATTTAATTACTTAAATTACTTAATAATTGATAATAATTATTACTTGATAATTTAATTAACTTTAAATTATTTTTACTGTACTTTACTCAGTTTACTTTTACTTTAATGTACAATTACTTTACGGGAAAAAATTACTTTTATTCATAACGGAACACTTTATAGATATTTTGGAACCCTTGTGTCTTGCTCTCTCTTTCTCCTTCTCTCTACTGATCTTTCGTTCACCCTCTCTCTCTCTCTCTCTCTCTCTCTCTCTCTCTCTCTTGCCATTCCCTGCGTTACCCTTTAATTCAAATTGAAAAATCTAAGTAGACCCATATTTCAAAATAAATAACACCAAATAACAAAATTATTGGAAGCATATACATTTTTTAATCCTCAACGGTCTCAAATGAATCTTGATTTATATAAATAAATATATTTGAAATAAATATATGGAATAGTGGAATCAAATTGAAAACATCAATTTTATGAAAATTTGAGTTCATTCAATTAAAAAAGAATGAAATTAACGCATTTGGTTGATTTTGGTAAATCCTTTTCATCGGTGTCTTCAGTCCAAAACGAGTAGCTGGCAAGCTTGCTTGAGTTTTTTAACTCCCACACCTGCATGCATCGTCTTGAGTATAGAAAAAAAAAAATGAACCGCGATCTTACAAAGTACGTGCTCGGGCTAGCCTAGAATGTTTGTGCAAGGTTTGGTTCAGTGAATGGTGAAGAAATTTAAGATTGCATCTCAATCGTAATAACATATTATAAAAATCCGTTTGTTCGCCGGAGCTCCGCGCGGACAAAGTCGCCGGCAAGAGCTAGTTATTAATCAGTCCTTTGAGCGAATTTAACTTTCGCCTATCATTGCTTCGCCGAACAGAGTTACGTTGCAATTACATCGTAATAACTTACGTGGCAAATTATAATCCGTGCACGGACTTTTTTTTTTGTTCTCTTCGCGAAGAGGAGAAAACGATTGAGCGTGATTTTTCTTTTCGTTACGGCGAATTCCTCGCTGCGCTCATGCGCTCTCACGTCATATATATATATATATATATATATATATATATATATATATATATATATATACCCACCTCGCATAAATCTCGGTTGCGTTGATGGTGCAGAGTCGTACACGCTATCGTTAAGGTGATTACGGCCAAAGGGTATCGCGTTCGCTCTTCGGCTCTTTCTTCGCCTCGTGACTTTGTCGCATAAAATTAATTTAATACGCGCGCGCTTCGAGCTCGAGCACTCGAGCACGAGCGCGCAGGGAATGACGAGAGAGAGAGAGAGAGAGAGAGGGAGAGAGAGAGAGAGAGAGAGAGAGAGAGAGAGAGAGAGAGAGAGAGAGAGAGAGAGAGAGAGAGAGAGAGAGAGCGAGAGAGCAAGACACAAGGGTTGCAAAATATCTATAAAGTACTCCGTTATTAAGAAAAGTATTTTTTTACGTAAAGTAATTGTAATTTGAAGTAAAAGTAAACTGGCTAAAGTATAATAAAAGTAATTTAAAGTAAATTAAATTATTAAGTAATAATTGTTATCAATTATTAAGTAATTTAAGTAATTTAATTAAGTCATTTAAATAATTTAATTGAGTAATTAATTAACTGAAGTTAATTAAGTAATTATTATGAAGTAAATTAAGGGGCTATTCTACTGTGAAGGGTAAAAAAAGCTGTTTTTTTAAATAATTTTTTCGTTTTGAAAACTGTTCCATGTATCTGTACAAACTTTTTTTTCGCTTGAAGCTTTACTCTTCTGGAATAGAAAACAATTTTTGTTGTTGTTGGATATAAATGTATATTTATTTAACAATTTATAATCGTGTAAAAGCACGAAAAAAGAAAAGTATGTCGCTGGCGTTGATGATTTGCGCTCTCCGGGTAATCTGAAACAAAAAATTCAAAAAGATTCTCAATTTTTACTTATACTTTCGCCCGAATTATGACGAAAAAAAAACATATTTTTCAAACATTTTTGCAAAAAATCGACGCCATTTCGTTATTTTGCAATATAAAATGATAATTCTAGTTCGGGCGATAGTGACACTCATACAGATTAATGAATTTTTTGTTTCAGATTAACTGGAGAGCGCAAATCATCAACGCCAGCGACATACTTTTTTTTCGTGCCTTTACACGATTATCAATTCTTAAATAAATATACATTTATATAGAACAAAAAAATTGTTTTCTCTTCTGTAAGAGTGTACCTTTAAGCGAAAAAAAAGTTTATACCAATACATGCAACAGTTTTCGAAAAAAAATTGATTAAAATAGCTTATTTTTTGAGCCATCACAGTAGAATCGTCCCTCAAGTGAAGTAGAAGTAATTTAAAAATTCAATTTTCAGCCGTTTTCCCTCATTAAATTTCAAAAAATCTCTAATTGTACGAGTGTTGAGTCATACTGGAAGATCGAAGGGATGCTATGAGAATTTCGATATTCTTGCTAGGATCAGCCATTTATGATACTTTATTAATATTTATGATAATTTATGCTCACACTCGACAATATTAATCTTGAAAACCATTAATATCAATTCATTAATTACTTTATATACAGCTATATAAAAATAGCTTGCTATATTGAACATTAATTGATATATAGCAATATTTACCCAACTGTTGTTTTATTTACCAGATTACTAATTTACAGGATTATTTGTTTATAAAAATACTTATTCATAGTAAGAATATATTTATTCAATCATCGGAATATTTATTTAAGGGATTATTTGTTGAGTACGTTATTATTATTATTATTGATAATGAGGAATTTTGATCGACCATTTGAATAATAACAAGATTTTGATCTAGAATTGATAGAAAATGTTTATTCCAAACCGGTAAAAAAAATATAAAAATATATCTCGAGCTTTTTTCTTCTTATTCCACCCCCCCCCCCCCTCCCCCTCCGCTTCACAGAAAATAACAATGGAAGCAACATTTTGATACTCTGAGCCTCACGAGCCGATGGATTTGTGCTGGAAGGCCTCGTGCACGTTCATAATGACGAAGCTTAATCCCTCTCCCCCGTCCCTCGATCTTTAACGATCGATACGATCCGATACCGATCGACGTTACGATATACGTGTAATTGGCCTGGCGTGATGCCCGATACTTAATGAGAGCAGTGCACAGCCAGATAGAGACTTCGGATCGGGCGAGTTCTTACAGCGCACACGTATATATATTCTTACATTATACTTCAGACACCTCCGAACGCTTAAAAGCGCGATGCGCAGCCTCGTATACCGAAACGAAACTCTTCGAATACGAGTGTCCCGTGCGGTTCGACTATTATCATCGTTAAATTAATTGAATATTGCATCGAAAGCTCACGACTGGGAGCTTGTACGTTACGGGCAACATTCGCAAGATACCTTTGAACGTGACATCCACTATGTGTAGACCCTGTCACATGTGTGGGAGTATAGGTACGAGAATGAGCGAGTGAGATTGGTGGAAGGCCTATTCAGCATCAATTTTTATGGCTATCAATTGAACAGAGGATGGAGGGGGTGGCTGAGAGAGAGAGAGAGAGAGAGAGAGAGAGAGAGAGAGAGAGAGAGAGAGAGAGAGAGCGAGAGAGAGGGACAAAGAGAGGGACGAAGAGAGATTCGATGCGATTAGAGATTTATTAGTGGACTATAGTCATCTGGCCCTGTGGGGCCAGATATCTTCTGGCACGCAATCCAAATTTCTTGAACAGTACAAAGAAAAATGTAAAAAAAGAAAGAAAACCCAACTTGATACGAAATAAAAATGACTCTTCGAAACCAAAAGCAAAATCTGTGCAAAAAAAAGACAACACAAATAGATAAGTAAATTTTGAGATTGAAGTTTGCATCGTTGGAATGCAATGAAGATTGTCTTTCAATTGCTCGAATTTCTTTTCACAAATATTCGTAACGAAAATGCCACAATTATTTCTTAAGTTGCTTATTTAAAGATCTAGAATTTTTATCTCAGAACAGAATATTTTGTAGAATGCTAAAAAAGCGCAAGTAAAAATATAAAAAATAAATTTCGTTGCGTTGGAAATGCAGATGGATAAATCAAAAACAAAAGCTATGGGGAAAAAATACAAATAAATAGGAAATTGAAACTGGTGAATGTGTGGTTAGGGTCCGGCTCTTCAAGTCTGAAAATAGAATATTTTGTAAAATACTCAAAATAAGGAAAACAAAATATAAAAAAACATTTGGTTGTATTGCAACGATGCAAAGCTCAAGATCGTAGAAAACGAATAAAATGCAGATGGATAAACCAAAAACCAAAGCTATGGGGAAAAAATACAAATAAATAAGGAACTGGAAATAAATACAGAACGAAACTGGTGAATGGGCGGTCAGGGTCCGACTGCGGCGTTTCATCGAGCCACTAACTGTACCACATTTTAAAATGTGACTAACCTTCAAAATACGTTCTCTTTCCACAAAATTGCGTTGTTTATGATTAGTATCAGCCCAATCACAAATTCCACTAATACTTATCATTATAACACAGAAATTTGCACTTAACTACGTGGCTGTTTACGTTTCACGATCCTCTTATAGAGCCGGCGTGTTTTTTTAGGCTCCGCCGATCTCATCCAGAGTTCCCAATAGGGATCTAATCCGATGACCTATTGGATCCTTATGAGGAAATGGTGACAGGTATGTGAATCCAATTGGATCCCTCCGACAATTTCTGCACCGAATTATGTAGGTATATATACATATATAAAAGATTATGCACGACTATGGCGCTCACCAATTTCAAGCAATCAATACTTGGATGTGTACTGCTCCGCAGCCCACTGGCATGCAGCCCGACTTATATCGTAGAATTATATTCTCGGTGTTGAATCGGGTGTGGATCTGGGTTAGAGGGACGTACCGATCGGCAATCGGCCGATCTTTTATACCAAGCAACACGATTAAATCGCTCGTATAACGTCTAATTAATTTCGATAACAATCTCACGCAGCGTTGGTAAAACACAAGACAGCCGGGCTGACGATCGAAAGAGTACCGCGGCTTTTGCACACTCGTAGCATCCGTACATACGGGCAATATAATTACGTAGTCTATATATTATTCATGCATATGTGATATAATCCTGAATGTTGCAATTGCCGTGCGAAAATCCTCGATCCAGACGAATGGAAAAAAAGCTCTTCACTCTCTCTCTCTCTCTCTCTCTCTCTGGATATATTGCCAGTTGGCTTCTGTTTTTCCGTGGCTCCAGTTCCATAAACATAAATTATTTACGTAATTGGCTGCTGCTCATATACGCGTGTGGGTTCAACCCAAACGGGGAAGCTTCGGATCTCATCGTGGGAGGTTTTTGTTCACAACCGGGTCGATCGCGAGCTTGAGAAAATAAGTTGTTCAATCGAAGAGTGACGGCATCGACATTTGGATGTCTTCCAAATGAAAGAGTTCATTTTCTAACGGCTAACTTCCAGATATGTTTGGGTTTCGTGTGTTAAATATTCTTGAAATATTTTATTAGATTTTAAAATAGGGAAAGTCTATATCTAGAATACTCACCACCACTTGCATGAAAATTATTTATATATCGTCCCTTGTTTTTGGGTGGTTACAATGTATGTTTATATAGCTTCATACACCGTGCAGAAAATAAGACCCAAAGCAATCGTTTTTATTTGGAACGGAATAACATCAGGAGTGACCACGTGGGACAAAGCGAATAGGGCACAGTGAATACCGCATTCAACTCTGCCTGATGATCGTAAAGAATTTCATTAAATATAATAATCTGCATATTTCTTTTTAGATGGTGAATAAATACAACAAAAAAAGACGACCCAAGCTTCTTGGAGTGCAGACGTCATGCAAACAGCAATATATATATGTAAAGCTGGAGAATCCATCAAAGGAACAGCCGAAAAGTACGAGTTAGCATACGCTACCTTATACAGATCATTTTGTTAGTAACTTACGTTTCCAAAGATTTCTTTGCTGTTATCCGCTTTGCCGTTATGCCGTATCCACTTTACCCGGGGACTCGGGCAAAGCGTATACTTTGACATTTTTTGTTATTTGACTTATAGCAACTAATTAAACTAGAATGAAGGAAAATTTTTCACGCATTTCGAAAGTTGATTAAATAAAGACTAATCTCAAATAATTGGTTTAATTTTCTCTATTATCCATTATCGGCAATAATTGGGCAAAGCTTAAGATGTTCACTTTGCCGGGACCTTTCTTATGCATTCAGTGAAAATAATGAAGTGAGCAACTGACATCACTGTCAGCCTGTCCTAACAGCCAGGTAGTGAAACTGAATTGTGATCATGGACCCACGGGGTGAGTTTCTACCCCGTATATGAATTCTAGGGTTAAACATTTTTTTCTTCTGTTTTCTTACTTTCCCGTTTTTAGTTTTAAAATTTTTTCCCCCCATATTTTTGTAATTTTATTTCTTCATTGAAATTTTTTTCTCCTTACTTTACGTGATTTAAGGCCGTCTTCCAGTCTAGAGGGCCAAAATTTGGCGATTTTTCAACATGCGATTAAAAAAAACAAAAAATATTTCCGTATCTATCTTTTTACCACATATTTATTCATCCTTTGACATTGTATAAAAAAATTGGCGAAAAAAAAATCCATAATTCTGGTAGATGCAGGCTGGTAAAGTGCGGGTGGAAAAAAAAACGGCCTCTCCTGGTTGACATGATTCCAACCCTCCTGGTCATCTGAAAAAAAAAAAATAGATTCTTAATTAGTAAGCATGTCATTATAGCCCCTACCTCAGGCAAAAAAAAAATCGCAAATGGCGGCTATTTAAAAAAAAAGGTCATTTTTTGCCGTTTTTTTACGATTGTTGATTTTTTTAAATAATTAGTAACACAATTTCGCGATAAATCTGGTAGGGGCGATAGAGGGGTGTATAGAGAAGGTCCACAACAAATTTCAAGTAAATCGGTTCATTTCAACTTGAGATATCATGTCAACCGTCTCGAAAAAAGTAGTTTCGAGAAAAACGCGTTTAAAGATTCGAGTACAGTTTCAGGCAGTCTAAGTCATATAATGGTACATATACTCACATTTCGTTAATCGGCGATTCCTGGTCCATAAAATACTCCTTCTTCTTCAAAATCGAAGTTTTTTTATGTTTTTTGATGATGTGAAGTTCGGAGTTCAGAGCGGTGAATCCGCTGTTCATCACGTCTGAGAGCGAACGCGTGACTTTCAGGACCGATCGTAATCCCCTGGACGTCCGTTAATATTTGGAATTTCCTTTGGAGGGTATATTCTTGAAATACTAAACATTGAAAATATGCAAAAAAAGATCGATTTTTTCAACATTCTAGACTAGAAGACGGCCTTAACGATAATAATGAGAGAGCTACTCCCCTCGATCGCATAATTATGACTCATTATCGAGTGCTGCATACCACCGGCAATCCTAGACTGAGTTTCAAGTCTAAGGACGTCGTCGTGGTTGCCTCTCATCCGTTTGCCAATCGGTATCTCCGTTCTTCTCGCTTCCACGAATTAGCTGGCTTATTCTACTACTCGTGTTGCTTAGACCATTTTATTGAAATAAACATCAACAACAACAAAAAAAACGAAAAGACGCTCGTAAAGTTGGAGGTATTATAGTACCAATTGCTCCCGAGTTAATACTAGGCTGTAACTGGTGAGCGATAGAAGAATAAACGATCGACGAAATCCCTAATGGCACGAGGATGTGTAATCGATGCTAATTCCAAGAGAACAAGAACGAAAAGGGAATAACGAAAGGGGGGTAAATTGCGGATATGAGTGCGGACCTTCTGTTAATGGTTATTTCGAGATCGCTGTACTCTGGCAATGGAATTAAATGTACCTTAAAAATTACTTTATGACAAAATAATTGTGAATAATTGCGAAAAATGAAAAATCTCGGCTAGCATAAAATTAAATGCACTTAAAAATAATTTTATGCGAATGTAATTGTGAATAATTGCAAAAAAAAATACGAACTCGTATAATGTTTTGCTTCGTTAAAGCTCTCGGAAAAAACATTTATATGCGTATATATACATATGTATGTATGTATAACTGAGGGAAATTGTATTTGGGATAAAGATATGTTATGATTTAAAGATAGGACTGTACACTTTTATCTTCGTTAGCTCAACTATTTTCAGCTCGGATTCGATATTATTATTATTATTATCATCGTTTGCATCCACTATAAAATATAATTTGCCGTTTTGCATTCTTTCATTCGTATTTTTTTTTTCACCGTGTGTACCTCCGTGCTCTATTCTTGTGCAAGCAATAATGACTTTTGGGATTCCTGTGCCCACGCGTTTGCAACCATGTCTAGCTGCACGTAAGTACAAAAAAGGGAAAGGAGACTTTTTTTCATTTTTAACAAGGGTACCAGATTGCCATATTACAATCTGGTACCCTTAACTTTTTACTCGCCATATTTTATCATATCATTATTGACATATATGATAATATATTAATAATAAAAAAAAGTAATCCAGCTAAAATCAATAATATCCATAATATATTCTGGATATTAATGATAATGTGGATAATATTATTTATGATAATTTATTATTTATAATCCATCCATATTATCATAATAATAATTATCATTATTATTAAATAATTCTTAATTATTTCTGATATTATTATAATAATTATTAATATTACTATTATTCCTACTAGTAATTAGTTAATATTATCATCAATTAATTCATATTTAATGATAACATTTTATTCATCACAATATTAATGATAAAATTCCCACAATCTTAATTATTTTAAACAATGCTTGCGCCAGATTCAATGGACGGTATCGGGTAAACGTCAATTATGAAATATGCAAAACTGCCATATGGCAAATTATGATGTGTTTGTACGATCCGTGACGTCATGACTTTCGAAGTACAATGGGATAAAATGCAGCAATAGCCGCGAGCAAGACATAAAATGTAGGTCGTGCTCGAATTATCTTATGGTACAAACACACTTTACTACATCTATATATCTATTTAAATATATATATATATATACACACATATATATAATGTGTAGTAATACTCCGTTATGTTCACGTAATACGTTTATTCGTCCGTTCAACCAAACTGCACCGGCGTCCCCTGAACGACGTTTAAGAATAAAAAAAAAACATTCAACAGCTCGTACCCACCACGTTTGTTATGCAATAGTAATATTAATGATAATAATTCGGCTGGATATAATAATGTCAGCTGAGCGTTTATTTGGAAATAATCGGAAGTAGCCTTGGTAATTTGATGCTCACTCTGATCAAGCATATAGACACGGTTTGCACGTAGTCTCTCACACACACACACACACACACACACACACGCACACGCGCGCGCGCGCGCGCGCGCACACACACACACACACACACACACACACACACACACACACACACACACATACGAACGTACAATTATATATATCCATATATATATATATATATATATATATATATATATATATATATATATATATATTTAAAATAATGTATACGATTTATACAATAGCGTAACGGGTATTTCATTACCAATGCATTGCTCGAATAACGCATTCCACCCTCTCGACACAAATAACATATCGACTGTATTTATTTGTTTTGTTTTTTTTTTCAATAATATTTTATAGCACGGCGCCGATAAAGCAATCTAGTTAGATCGTTCGCACAGTTATATCACGCGTTTGAGGTACGCAAAAGCCAATCGAGTCTACGCGCTCTTCATCTTGCGTATTGCAGCCGATCGAATCGCTAATCGTTATACGGAAGGTCTCTCGCGCTCCTGATCTCGTATTACGGTTGGGAGCAGAGCGCCCGCGAAGCTACGCTCGTTTCTCTCTCTCGGGACGACGACAAGTCACCGATTGAAATTTATCGCGCGGGCAAAGACGTCGCGTTCTTTCCGCACGTCGCGACGACGAAGAGAAAAAGAGAGTGAGAGAGAGAGAGAGAGAGACTGCAGCAATGACTTTTCACGACGCATTCCGTACGAGGCGGCAACTTCGAAACGGAATACGCGATGGAATCTTCGTCGTTGCATATATGTATATATACTAGGGTAGCGCAAAAAAAAACATTGGTTATTTTTTTCTCGATAATAGTTGTTAGGACGTTGGAGTGTGGTGCATGAAAAAACCTCGCGAAAGGAGGGGATCGCAGCTTAAAATTAAGAGGTGGCGCAAGCGACTTTTATTTTTTATTTTTGAAATTAATGAAGAAAAATCATGATATTTATAAAAATGTATGCAACAAATTTAATTCGATTTGTAATAAAAGAACGAACAAGAGTGTCATCATTGGGAATTAAAAAAAAAATTATTGTCTTTTAAACATTTTTTTAATATTTTATTTTTTGCGTATAATATACGATAATGGTCGTATATAAATAAAAAAGTTGTTTAAAAAATAATTTTTTTTAATTCGCAATGATTGCATTCTTGTTACTGCTTTTATTACAAATAGAATTAGAATTGTTTCATACATTTTTCATGAAGACCATGATTTTTCGTCATTAATTGCAAAAAATAAAATAAAAGTCGCTCGCGCCATCTCTTCATTTTGAGCTACGACCCCCTCCTTTCGCGAGGTTTTTTCTTTCACCATATTCCAACTTCCTAACAACTATAATTACGAAAAAAAAATACCGATTTTTTTTTTAGCCACCCTAATATATATGCACTCCAGGGAAATCGGTAGTCGCGCCTAGATATTCAACTTTTCATGGATTCGTCATTTGTATCGGAAATGTCAAGGAAAGTGGAACGAGTGCAAAATATAATGAGGGTAAACTTTAATTCCAGTTGTTCACTTACGATCAATGAATTATCGATTTCCAATTGCTGCGTTGTCGGAGCTTTTCGCGATCCCAACCATGACCCCATTTAGGACGGGGGGGGGGGGGGGGGGTGGCCGATTCTGAAGCCTAGAAACCTCCACAATAAAAAGACCTCCACTATTAAAATTTTTAAGCAAAATTTTTGCCGACGAAAGGTATGGAACACTCGGTGAAAAAAAAGGATCACTCCAGAAATCTGACAAATAGAAAAAAATTGTCATACTTTCACAAAGCACTTTTTTATAATAACACTTCGAAGCGTATATTTGAAAAAAAATAATGAAAAACACTAAACACGCTGGATTCTTTCTAAAAGAATACTTTTTGGAGTTCTTTTTTTTTTAATGCGAAGTGGATTGAGCCATCCATTTATTTCTGAAAATTTCGCGGTGATCCGGAAAAAAGAAATGTTTATGTACGCGAGTTGTTTTTTTTTACAACTGCTGAAAAACGCCTTTTACAAAAAGTTTTTTTTATAACTGGTAAAAATTGTATGATTGAAAAGAGGAAAAAACTATCAAATTGGCAAGTCCAACTCGTGTGTAGTGTATGGTATATAATTGCACTATATTACACTATACATTATATAATTACACACTAGAAACATGAATTTATTCACATGAAAAAAAAAGAATGGAAAAACATTATAAGTGTTACCGAATTTATCTCGCCTATTAAATATATAAAATAATTTTAATATTTTTCACAAATACATTATAGTTTTATGAACAAGTAAAAAAAATGTAAAAATTCCAAAACGATGGAGATATAAGTCGTCTAGTAGGACCCTCTTTGAAAATCCTTGCTGATGGACGAATTCTTTTTTTCTGTAAGGCATCGCCTGAAATGAAAGAATAAATGTTCTTGTAAAGAAAGGTAATATCTAAAGTGTAGCGTCGGGAAATTTTTTGTAGAAACGACAGCTGTCTGAAAAAAAACTGTGATTTTTATTAAAATGTTGAGTTTTGAAAATGAATAAAAAGTGAACGCGGCATCCAATGAAAAAATCTTATGCTTCATCATAGATAATATTATAAAGAATATTTGGTATACATTTTACAAACATCGGTTGCGTAGATCTCGTGATAGACGATTTTTATCTCCGCCGTTAAAAAAAATATTCTTTTTTTTTAATTTGTTCATCAAACTGTAATGTATTTGTGGAAAATAAAAACTATTTTATATATTAAATAGTCGCGTCAAAATTAAAAAAAATGTTAATACCTATTTTTTCCAGTGCCAAGGTGGTGTAACCCCTTAACTTCGAACGACGTGTGTTGCTTGAAAGGATCCCGTTTTTTTTAAAATAAATTAATCAAACACAGTTGAAATTAATATCATCTTGTTTGAAAAATAAGTAGGGGCCTTCCGCTTTTCAGTTGCCCAGGGTCTCCACACCCTACGGCCCTGATACCAACCCTTTTGCTTTTGTCATACATACTTGACACCCAAGAGTGTTGCCCACAGTCGTGCTTTTCTGATGCACTATTTTATCGAATTTGCACAGGGGCAGAGGGTAACTGATGCAAAATCTCACTGAAATTTCAAGATTTCCGACAGGGTAGGAACGCGGGGGTGTTTACTCGTATCGGATGAATCTCGTGGACAGAAATGTTTTCGTTGCTGGATACGACGGGAGAGCGATCATATGTGAGAGAAATGGTGTCTCGTATGGACTGAGAGAGAAATTGTGGAGTTTCGCGCACCGCGATTGCGCAAAAAGAGACGGTACAGAAGGTGGAAGAGGTTCTACCTCGCAAGCCTGGCACATCGTTAATCGTGAACTCCACGGGCTCTCTTTTCTTCTCCTCTTCGGTGCTATACGGAGCCACCATCACGATTCGGTCCCCCGAGGTCAGAAGTAACTCTCTCGTTTCTAAGACTCGCGCTGAGTACCTCCGTAAACCTTCTCCCTCGCCTTTTTTTCTTCCTTATATTTCACCTTCGTATCAGGTGTACCTTCGCTCCGTCCTCCGCTCTTTCTTCGCTCGGTCACGAGCCCTTTTTTTTTGTTAGTATCGTGGAACAGCCGCCACCCGTTTCGAAATGTCATTTTTGGACGATCATCATCACCGTTCACGCACAAAGGAGACTTTGATCCAACGCTTTATGTTCACGATACGATATCGATCTCCTTGTCCACCGACAAGAAACTTCATCGCCAGCGTGTTCGAAAATGATTTTTAAAATGGAACAACACAAGGCAACGATTCCACTTTCAATTTTCTTTAGACGTAGACCTCTTCGCGATCGTTTCGCCATATTGCATTCATCCAATCATTACGAAAATTGAAAATTTCTCTTCTACCTGAACGTATTGATATTCCAGCCAGACACAATTTATTGGACATTATGATGTTTTTCGTGAGATCCTTATCAAATATTTCTCCTACCTCCACTATCATCAATTACGTTTCATCTCTACCAAGTATTCTATGCGTAATTCAATGTTTTTGTCGTCATGCATGTTGCGGAATCGCAGTAAAAAAAAATCCCAGACTGCGGATGTGCATTTGCAGACGGATATTGGGTGAGGGAGGGTCTTCTCACCTCGTATTTACTGTTTGACCAAGACTGTATATATACAGTACCGGTCAAAAGTTTTCGATAACTTTGCATACCTGCAGAATGATATTATAATGATATAATTAATTTAATTTTGTATTTTACGAAGATGCTGTATAGCTCTATAAAATGAATTATATTATTCCAATATATTTTCGTAATTATCCAAAGCAATAAAAAATTTTGTCATTGTCCAAAGTGATCGGAAACTTTCGACTGATACTGTATATAAATACACATACACATTTATGGGCAGCCTTATTTGATTAGATGCATCTAATTGATATTTAAAATTATTAATTAGATGCGAATACCTTTAGAATTTACTTAACATATTAATTCAACTCGAATTTTCCTTGTATTGCTGAATAATTACTTAAGGTATTTCGCTAACGATTTATGGAATAAAAAAACATTGATTTTTTGAAGCATCTAAAGTGGTTGCCCGTCTTAATTTAAATATAATTACTTAGGATAAATAACCTATATCACTTTTCTCCAGGAAATATACGTCTTTCGAGGTCTATATATTGTTTTTTCTAAATTTTTTATTGAATTTAAAGAATTTTGTTCGAAATTCTGTTATTAAAATATATAAGTTTTGACACTTATACCGTAGCATCAATTTTTACTTAATCTTTTTCAGATCCTTGAATAAATGATTTCAGAAAACGTCTAGCGTCTCCGGTTGATACGGATCGGTATCTCATGGTGATTTTTACATTCATCCCTGAGATCCGATTCGATATAGAACTACATCTTGTTCTAGAAGTTCGGGATTCTAGCCTTCTGACTAGAGGCCTTAATAGTTCCGAATTAGGATCCTGGCTGGAATCCGATTTGCGAGCGTTACGTATCGCTCCCGGATCCGATCCGATATCCGACTGGATCCCGATTGAGAAACCAGGATCCTAGTCCGAATCGGACTGTATCCATGACAATATTTCTGCACGGGCTCTATATGAATCGAATCTGTCGGAATAATTGCTTGACGTTCTAGATCTTTGCTGTATATCGGTATAGATAGAAGCTTCGTTCAAAAAAATTACGTTATCCTAATCGCGGCCCAAACTTTCTTTCGCCTAAGTGAGTCTTTTTTCGACGTGTTTTTCGGACAATAGCGGTTCGTCTGTGACCACGGTCGAACGACGATTAACCCTTTCTGTTCAAAGCATCTTGGTAGAAGAGTCCCGTTATCTGCTCGCGTACGAATCTACACTCTAACGGTTGCCAGGGAAAAATAAAGCCGTATACGCTTTTGTCCAGCAGACTGTATATACTCCTTTTCCTACGACCATGTATATTAATATTTATATATATATATATATATATATATATATATATATAAATATTCATACACACACACACACACACATATATATATATATATATATATAGAGAGAGAGAGAGATATATGATCGTAGGAAAAGGAGTACGAATAGCACATACGCGAGGCGAAGATCGAGTAACACGATCCACAAAGATCCATCGGGAGGGTCCACGAGAGGTCCGAGACCGCACACGCGCGCCCGTGTCACAAGATCTTCGTACAAACACATCGCGGTCGTTCATACTATATGGTCTCGTCTTCGTCGCCTGTCTCGATGGTCGTAGTTTATCGGTTCATCCGGCGATCTTAATTATAGATTCTTCGCGAGGGATCTCGCGAACGGATCTGCGATATTGCTCTCTCTCTCTCTCTCTCTCTCTCTCTCTCTCTCTCTCTCTCTCTCTCTCTCTCTCACTCACTCTCTCACTCTCTCTCTCTTTTTGAGATTCTTGAGATTTACCGCATCATATCGTGGTCCACGTGCATACACGCTCGCGACGACGGTTCTCCTCCTGTTTCTTCACCACCGCCCCCTCCCCTTTAAGGCTCTTTTCTCTTGAGACTCTCGCGACACGGCGATAAGATCTTATAATCGTGAAAAACAACGACACGGGGGATAGACATCAATTGTGTGAGCCCATTGTCTTGGAGGTTCTCGCGATCGCGACGTTCCAACGGCGCATATGCGTGGATACATATACGCACGAGATTCTCTAGGAAATCGTGTCACGGCGCTGAATCGAGGAAGAAAAAATGTCGCTGAGATCCGAGATGTCGAGATCCATCGATCACGGTGTTAGGCATTTTTTTTTACAATCTGCCTGCGATTCCTGTTACTTATCATAAAAAAAAGCTGAATATTCCAGATCCGCGACTTGTACTTTATACCGAACGAGAGATTAAGATCTGTAGGAAAAGAGACGGTGATGCGTTGCAAAGTAGTTGGGCTATTTTGGATCGGTCGTTTTTTTATTATTTTTACTTTTATTTTATTACTAGCTGTGCCCGCGACTTCGTACGCGCAGACCATTAATATACATACCGATAGAGTTTTTTTGTTGTATGTATATAAGGCATGTAAATTAAGAAATGAGACTGACAACATAGCGCTCGATCTGGCAACACTTGGGAGTATTATCCGTGCAGAAATTTGACCGGCCGTTCTCTACTTTGTGTTGGATCCTAGGAAGTCTTGCCACATTTGATTCACCTGACCAGGCCCTTTCCTGGAACAGACCAGAAAAATAAAAACATCGTCTTTTATAGCTTACACTCTATGTTTGGAAATCACAATGTTCTGCTCTGACATTTCCTTTGATATTTCCTGAAAAATGGAGCCCGACTTTATGAACTGTGCAAAGCTGCTTTTGCTTTTTACCCCATCAAAGATATTTATAATTAACTAGGATGAAACTAGTACATCTGTTGTAATTCTATTCACTATTATTAGCAAATAATCATTAGTTTTATTCATACAGTTTAATTTTCCGATTGTTTTGTAGCCTGAGAAAAAATGCCATGCTATCATCAACGCCTATTGTAAACTACCATGGACTTTTCACTGAGTCTACGAATTAGCAGAGCTCAAAGGATATTTGATGTTCCATAAGAACACGAGAACACCAAGGCCTACCAAGGGCGCGAAAGTGAGAGGTCCATTTTCAACGCGGCGGTCGATATGCTCTGGGAGCTCCCGAGCGAGAGTGTTACACGATGCTCTTAGGAATTATTGGAATCGACACGGGTGAGCTCCTATTCACGTAAATCCATTTAGTAGCTCGTATTCACGTCCTTCAATACGGTGCTCTATAGGTATAACGGAACGGAGGCTAAACGAGCAATATCGCTGATGTGGCGAGTTGCTATGCACGCGCGAACGTCTCTCGTAATTGCTTTTAGCGAGATTGTTATTTATCGAGTGAACAACGTAAATGGTCTATTACGTTGATTCGACACCCGCGACGACCGCGGGCTTTCCTCGTTTCTCCGTACTCTACACTCACGTCGTAGAATGGAATGACCGCGCGGTGATCGACGTTTGACGTGAACAAAGTGTATCGATGTTCGTAAGGTTTTTACGTTACACTGAAAAAAAAGTCCATGGAATTTACAACAAACGCCCATGGTAAAGGGGGGGGGGGGTAGTAAAATTCGCTATAGTTCATCGACACCGCAATCATAATATGGTTAACACAAACTATAAGGGAAAAGTATATCTAAACATGCGATTCGTGTAGCGTATTTGACTATCTATTGGGATGTTCAATAAGTTCCCGTTGTTTTTGTCGTGAAAATTAAAGCTTTATTTTTAAAAATTAGTAAAAAAACATGTCACTGAAAGTATTGCCTATCACTAGCCACTACTTTTTCCCATCTTTCTGGTAGCATTTTAATTCCACGTCGGAAAAACGACACGTCTTTTGAGGCTAACTAAGAGTCGACCCATTTTTTGGCATCTTCATAAGAATGGAGGTGCTGCTAAGCCAGGCCATGTGCCATCGATCGAAACAAGTGATAACCGGAAGGTGCAATGTCTGTTGAATACGGCGGGTGGCGTAGGACTTCCAATTTGAGCGCTTCCAAGTAGGTTTTCACTGGTTTTGCAACATGTGGCCGAGCGTTGTCAAGCTGCAAAATCACTTTCCTTCAATGCTCGGCTCAAACGCATCAATTGTAGTCGATAGCGATCTCCCGTCAGGGTTTCGTTTGGTTTGAGCAGCTCATAATAAACTACACTCAGCTAATCCCGTCAAATACAGAGCAGAAACTTGGAACCATCAAAATTCGGCTTTGCCGACGATGTTGATGCATGGCCGGGTTTACCCCACGACTTTCTACGCTTAGGGTTATCGTAGTGTATCTATTTTTCATCGCCAGTCACGATACGATCCAAATCCTTTCCTTTTTTGCCGTTGAAGCAGCTGTTTACACGTGACAAATCCTTTCTTTGTGCAATTCTAAAACTTCTAAGGAGCATAGCTTTCAAATTTCATGTTCCTATCTTCAGTGATTTAGGCTGTCCATTGTCTATATGTCAGTCAATCAGTTAGTCACGGAACTATTTTATATGTATAGATATTGTCGATTTGTTTTCGTTTTTTTTTCGCCCAGGTAGCTAGACGCAAACAACCTAATGTCACGGAAAATGCAAACGATCCGGATCCGGATCCACAACCCAAACAACTGAACTTGAATCGCGCCCTCGGATTCTTTGTACGTACGCACATAATCATTTTGTAAATCCGGCGCTAGTGCATTTGGCGTATATCGTCCGCATGATCCAAGACACAGAGGCTCGCATGAGTGGGAAGAAGGATTTTTGTCCATATGGACAAAAACCATATGTTTTGCATTCCATTGTCCATATGGAATCTTCCAAGTGCACAGTGCAACGCAGAGAAAATTGCCAACATACCCTCGAATCCGCGTTGCAGTGTCCCATGCGGAAATTGAGTTCGGGCTTTCATCGGGCTTATCTTAATTTTCCCTAACTTCATTAAGGCCTTAGACCACTGTAGGATGACATGTATCGCTGTGAAAAAATAATTTTGTACAGTCAATTACGTGTATAATAAAACCCCTATTTTGTAATTCCGATTTATTTTATTGTTTCGCTGAAAAAAATCACAAAATACGCCCTTTTTGGCCTCTAGAGTGGCCTTGGCCCTCGTCTGGACGCCTCACATGAGCCATCAGTGGCCGTTCACACTTTGCTACAGACGGCCATTGAAGGCAAAATAACCAGGGCCTTTAAAACTGCCTCAACGGTGCCTCATAAAAATCATTGCAGCCATATGCGTACGTGTGTGTGTGTGTGTGTGTGTACTGTGAAAAATAAATGTGTTATTTCAATAGATTTGAGTGTTATTTGAGTGTTATTGACATTCTGATGATTTTCTAACATCTCATCAGAATGTCAAAATCAAGGGAATGATGAATAAGAGCAGCATGATAATCTTAAAGAAATTGAATAGTGGTGTGCTCATGGTTGAAAGGCGTACTACCACAAATCTGCATAGCAAATATCGCGAGGTTGTCGAGATTTTCCCGAGGAAAAGAGAGAGTCTAGCTTGCATCACATTAAAACTCACCAGCACCATTCAAAGATTATACATGCGCGCATGAAAGTACACAGATCCTTCTCTTTCTTGGTCTTACCGACGTATCGCCTTTTGCAGTACCAACGAACGGTTCTTGGCGCTCGTTCAGAGTGCAGAAGCAGCCAGGACCGTTGCGACGTGTATCGATAGACCACCTGTGCACTGTGCCGCGGCAAGCTCAAGAGTCGCTGCATCGTAGGGCAAGTATCGTTCGGCAGAGAGAATCGATCCTATCGAGATTCGCGATATACAGCCAACAATTAAAGGCAACGTTGGGAGATCGTGGGAACGGGTTACAACCATTTGGAGGGTTCACTTGCGAAACAGTACGAACACCGCGTATATTTTGCATCACATAGCACGGCAAATACGCAAAATTGAGCCAGCCCGTTAATCACAGTTGAAATACTCGGATGTCGTATGAGCAACGAAGTTCTTTCCATTGAAGCCCACCAATTGGCGAATCGTATGCGAAATGTCTTTACCACAATGAATTACAATGCACTGGTGCGATTCAGTACTGATGCGCCATCATTGGGAATATGATTCGTGATCGAGCTGTTTTTTTACAGTTGCAAACTCATCGGGCCTACTGTCAGATTAAGTGAACTTTAAACGGACTATCAATGTTACGATCGAGTTCTTCAGGTACTTCCGTGCTTTTTTTTTTATAGAAGTTCAAATTCTACAGAGGGGACACTGGAGTCATTTGGATTCAGTTCATTTCGATTAAATGTTTCTTCAACCCTGCTACACTTTCAGTGTGTTTGTTTTGTTTAGTTCAGTTAATAAACTGTTCAAATAAATTCTTACATAACAAGAAAAATATTGTAAAATGGCGACGTTATGGCATGGTCTTCCAGGAACGTTTCGGTGGCAGTTATCCGTTTGTGGGGAATCCAACGACTTCAATATTGATCTGAAAAATATAAGCCAAGAATTTTTAGTATCTTAACACCCAAATTCTGAACTTATACCTAAGAAACAATTAAAAAGTTTAAAATTGAAAAATGAGAAAAAACTTCTGGAAAAAAATTGGAATTTTACACGAAATTTCAATGTTTTTTGCAATAAAAAAATACTTTTCAAAGGTTATTTTCACAAAGAAGTAAGTATAAGTTCAAGGTAATATTATTATTAAGTTGTGTGTATAATTTTAGCACCATCAGTCAACTCGTTTTAAATTTATGTTCCTCATAATATTTTGCAATATTTTTAATGAAAACATTTATTTAAACAGTTTAATTATGTAATAAATTGTACCTAAAGTTTCATAATTGTAAAACGTTTTGTTCCTCTTCAAAAAAATGATCGATATTGGCTATTTTTTCGTCGTCTACGTGTATTTCTCCCCTTGAAGAGAAGGAGCGCGAAGCTTTGGAACATCCCATGGTGAGAAGTCGAAGGAATTCCCCCCTTACGTACGAAACATCTATGCGCGAGCCTCATTATCCATAAGTCCGAGTTACTACACTACTTACAGATTTTACCGTTCTTCCTGCGGTGTGCACAAGATCCTTTCGGTCCTAATCACATCCGGCTATGTGCGTTTTGTCTTTCAACAAAAGGATCTTCTCTCTCGCGATTGCAAATCGAATCACCTGATGTTCCACGTCTGCGTTTGGCGTGATATTGCAAAATCATAGTTACCCGTTCAACCTGATTACGGTGAGCGAGTCGTTTGGGTTTGCGCAGACGCGATCATCGAAAACCTCAATGTGGAGTCTCCAACCAGACGAATTCATCTGACACGACGACTTTTACGTTTCGGATACTGTGAGAGAAGTGCATGGTATTTACAAAAAGCACCCATGGCAAAGGAGGGGATAGTCAAATTCCCTATAGTTCATTGGCATCGTAATCATAATATAGTTGACACAACTATAAGCCAAAAGTACATCTAAACATGCGATTTTGGGGGAGTGTTTGACTATCTAGTATCTCCAAAATAACTATTAACTATTGTAAAAGGTTTTACAATATCGATATGGTTAATGCAGTGCTATTACAAAATCGACTTTTACTATTCTATTCAAGTTTGTACTATCGATGTGGTTAACATTAACATTTGTCGAGTATGATTTGTTACAAGGTCTCATGAAATCGATGATACGAAAAAAATTATGGTAATATAGAGTGTCTCAAAATAACCTGACTTTTTAATTTATTAATAAAACGTATTATTCATTTGAAAAGTACGAATATTTTTATTTTAATATAAGGTAAAAATATGGAGGTTATGTGCGGAACACAATATTCAATAAATGGTCGTCTCGTCTCTGTTTGCAAGCGTTCACTCTTTTGACAAAATGTTCAATAACATTTTGGCATAATTGCAGACTAATTTCATTAATAGTCGCTTCCTTGAGCTCCGGAATGATCTGTAGATCAGTGGCATACACTTTTCCTTTCAGAAAACTTTCAGATTCAGAGATAATACGACCATGAAACTTCGTCTGCAATTTTCACCATTTTTGTAGTGAATTTTCACCATTTCTATGAGTTGCTCGATCGTGTAACTCTCCATGACTGAACCTCAATACTGCCTGATGCCAGTTGTCAAAGATTATTACTCTATGTTCGCCACAAAAAAATGGCGCGCAATTAAAAATGTCAGGTCATTTGGAGATACCCTTTATTTACTTATAGCGAAAACGTAATTCATTTAGAGATCTCGTCAATAAAGTGGATAGCAGTAGCACGCCATGATCGATATAGATATATATACCCGCCTTCATTTATCAGTTTACAAAATTCGAAATTTCGAAAACTATTGAAATGCGCCAAAAATCCATTTAAGCAGTGACATTCATATATTATCAAAAAAGAAGATCTGTGCACAATTCCACCTACATCATGAGAGATAACAGCTATGCATAAGTACAGCCAGAATTATTTTTGTCTGTTGTGCCAAATCAACGATTAGAATAACATAGATACCCAATAGCATAGCGGCAGCGTGCGTAGTATAGGCAGAAGATAGGTCAGTAGGTTGTAGTTGCGATTCCATGGGTAGGCGAAATTCTTCCTCGAAAAAAATCATTTTAGCAGTTAAGGGAATGCCGAATTATGATAAAAAATCATTGAGGTAGAACTCTAAATTGCGTATTTTATTTTGGATTAATGAAATATTCTAAACATTTCATAGACGTACCATACGATATGGTATAAATCACTATAAATATCGTAGCAAATCGCAAGCAAGATTTTTATAAATATATTTTAGTCCGGTCACTCTATTAGGATTTTGGGGGAGTTCTTTTTTGATAATGGAAGGGAATATCCATTTTATGAAAACCTACTATACTTTATAACCTGAAACAATCAACGTATACTTGTAAGTTTGTTGGTTGCGGTTAACATGTGTGCATAGTTTGCGAAACTGTTAAAATATCAATAAGCAGTACCTTATTTTGGGTAGTAACCATAGATATCAAATAATATTGCCGCCTCAAGAAAATATAAAATACATTTTAAAAAATCGTACATTTCTCTCAGTGTACGATCCGTCGCGTCCTGTTCCACGATTTTTCGTCAAATCAATGCAACGGCTGGAAACCCTAATACAGCGCGCTATCGTAATCGACGAAAGAGCTTTGGCAGTTCTCTGAAAGCCTAAGGCGACAACTTCAAGTAACGATGGAGCTGTCACGGACCTGTCTCATCGTTTTTTATGCGATCGGCAGTTTACTCGCTCACTATCGATTTGGTTATTAATAAACCCAAATAAATACGACCATGACGACATTATCTTGGGGAATGAAGGTTATGTAGCGGATATATATCTCATTCGCAGCAGTTTTCGAATATTTATCGTCAGATAACTTCTTCAAATGTCCGGTGACTCCCTAATCAGTAATCATTCGCATTGGACAACGGACAGCTTATAGTTCCTAAATGTCATTGAACTGTAGGGATGATTAGCTTGATGTCGGACTTCGAGTCATATATCGGCAACGTAAATGCTAGTAGTTATTCATTTTTCACCTCATGGGTCAAAACTAAACCTTAAAAACGTAACAAAGATTAAAGTATTCCTTTCGAAACTATATTCACAGTATAAACTTTCTTTAGAACTACACAATTCACTGATCACACAGCTCACTGATGCTGCCGGATCGACTTCGGAAAACAACAAAAAATATAAGTTTAATGACTCTGCTCAGATTCTCGCGCAATAAATAAGCCATGTGTTTTGGGCGTTGCGCGTTTCCGGCGGTAATTTAGAGGTGGATCTCGCTTTTTCTCGGTATGTCACGAGGGGCGGTGTAACGTGTCCAGATTGTGCTCACTCGGTCAGCGTGGGCGCGCCCTAGTCGTAAATTTTCTGAGGAATCCTACATAAACATCGGCTTCAATAAAAAATAAAAAAAAAACCTTTTACATTCTTTCCCCTGTGCGGCGAAGGCAACGCTCCAGACCACGTGATACAAGCTCAATGTTTGACTAAATTACCACACGCACACCCATAAATGTTCCATCTAACCGAAGATTGTAAACTTCTGGCACAAGTCTGCAGAGGCTCGAGTAACTTTTCGTTCGCACGTTCGCTAGACCATTAGGTTTTAGTAAACATATACCTTGGTCAGTTTTGTTCAGGATTGATTAATTGGGAACATTGCGAAATAATTAGGCCCCCCAAGGGCCATCATCCACCAAAGCGGAGATGATAGGAGCTAGGAAAAAGGAAGTAATCAACCACTGAATTCATGTTTATCGAAGCTGAGCGAGGTCATTCTATTGGCTGTTTTTTTTCGGCTTTGATGGATGATGGCCCTAACGAAAGGACTTTTTCCTTCAAAGGAAGTGAAAAAAGTCCACCTTCGGAAATATCGCCAACCAGTGTCTCCGCAATATCGATCAGTGGAGCAAGCGATAGGAGCTGCTCAGTCGCAAAAGGCGGTCAGGTTGTGTGGTTGGATTTAAATATATACGCCCGACACTAATGTTCAAATAAATTTCAAATGTACAACTTATGGCCATTTTATATCGCTTTACGTACGTGTACATGTACTTTCTCGTGGGCACTGGACAGCAAGAGATACGACCAAAGTATCTGGCTCTCACTTCCAGCAGTCAAATCCAATTGATCCAGCATCCAGATATACACATACGCCATATATCTTACACGTATGTGTACACATGATATACACGTGTACATCTTGGTATGCAGCATCAGCGCAGACTCACGTGGTGAATTATATCGCCCATATAGTTTCACCCATAGTGTGCTACAGGAGGCTCACATAGGACCTTTCCATTCGGCCCACGAAAGGACTCTCCCTGTTGCCGCGTAGACGAGGTACAGCCATATAACAGGGAGCAGCTGTCTCGCTCCGTAACGCATGAAATATTAATCCCTCGCGTTAAATACCAGTTTTCCTATTTATAACCCCGTTGCGATTTGAATGAATCGCGCTGCTGGAGAGACCCCCCCCCCCCCCCCCCCCCCCCCCGAGTACGGAGCGGAATGGGCTGCATGTGGCAGCCAGGCATAAAACGCCCAGGAAAATATTTGCAAGTAGCAGAAAGAGAGAAGAATGAAGGTAGAGAGAGAGAGAGAGAGAGGGAGAGAAAGACACAGAAAGAGAGAGAGAGAGAGAGAGAGAGCTGCGACACTCGGCCAGTTCTTGACTGATTGAGCCAAGCGCCCACGCGCTTGTGCGGTGAGCGCAACAGGGTTAAAGACACACACTTGCTGGTGTATCCAAGAGCCTCGTGTACCCGTGCAGAATTTGTTAGAGAGTCCCCAGATCATACTGCATCCCTATAAGGATCTGATAGGGACGCCTCACGCAGGGAGTCCACATTGGGATCCGAGTAGAACTCGCATTATTTCCCGATTTAGGTCGTTTCAGTATTTTTATTTGAAATTCTCAACCAGAAATTTGTTGGAACTCCCGAAAAAAAAAATATCCTTCCGTGATCCTGTGCACAAATTTATTTCGGTTTGTTTTGCCCTGTAATTCCTTAACAGTCTGTCGTATAAAAATGAAACCTACTTTAGTCAATAGAAAATTTATCTGGGAAAAAGTTTGTAGACGAAATTCCTGTTATCCTTATTGTTTCACAGATAATCGCTCTCAAATGGCTAAGGCAATATTTGCTCAACCTGCCGCGATAAATTGAGCATGGCTATGAGGTAAGTTGAGCAAAATCAAAAATGCATTAAAAAATGAGACGTATATGACGTGATTTGGTACAATGCAGTAATAAACCAACAATTGCTTGTTAATTAGTTAGATTTTGAAACATTAACATCAATTGCCATGAACTTTGAAATATTTTTCTCATACAATGGTAGAAGAAAATCTTTCAATCACGTTTCTTTTATTTTTGCGTGCAAAAATAATGGAACGTCCCGTGTTACCGTTTCGTGCGCCGCATGGCAACGGGCGATGGCGTGATGTGTTCCCCTCCCCCATACCTCGCTTTCCGCCATTTGATGCACCCGCGTGCAGTGCTTAGTTTTCCAGATATTTCGATTGCCCAACTTACTCGACTGCTCAACATGCCCTTCCCTACCCTACTTTTTTAAGATAAGATGTATACTTCTTTAAGATTTACTCATTTTGAATATTTATATATATATATATATGTATATATATATCGCGTATATATATATATATATGTATATATATAACGCGGGAATTCTCTAGGATTCAAATTGAATTCCAGTGGAGATTCCCGATTAGAATCCAATGTACAAGCGTAACGTTTTAGTATAGGGATATAATGCGATGAGCTATTGCATCCCTATCAGGAAGTGGTGACAAGTATGGGAATCCAATTTGCTCCCTATGACAATTTCTGCACGTGTATGTTGGGTCCAGATCCAAAGTCCGTTGCGAATATGCCGGTATTCGACGTGATCAGGAGAGCAGAAAAGCGGGGGCACGTCTCAGGCCAAGTGGGCCGACAGCATTGCGTCGTGTTCGCATTTGCTCATCAGCTCTTTGCAGACGTTTATATTTTTTTTGCCCCCTCTATCACTGACTCTTTCCTCTTCTTCTTCTTCTAGCATATTGCAGTTTTCTCTGTTACTCGGACGCTCGGCGATGCACTTCGTAACATCTCCGCATTGGAATGTAGGGTGATCATGCAGCTCGGCGATCCGAAGTCTTGGACAGGCTACGATCGGTGGAACATGTACGCGTCGTGTACGAACAGCCCTGGCGTGCCTGGTCGAGCAATGTCATAAAATTGTGGTTACAACTGCATCGGGAGAGTCCTGACCTCGCGCTTGAAACAATGAAAGGACGTACGCAACTCGCATGCCAGATGAATCCCCAAGTCAAGGCTTTCGCGAGGACTGGATTTATGGCGTTTTTGTACTGGTCCCCTGCAGCAGTCTTTGGCATTGACGTATTCCACGTTTTTCCTACTTTCTCCTTTTTTCGCGCGAATATTTCGCGTGGAATGTCGGATTCGCCGGCCATTCGGATGTTCGTGTTGCCCGATGAAACTCTGTCAGGGGGTAGTTTTATGTTTGCGCGACGCGGGTTTTGGAATACTTGATGTCCGAGCGCTCAAACTTATTGCCTCGAATTAGGAAGCGGCATCAAAAAATCAATTTTTTTTTACGTAAAGGGCTACTTAAGCATCTCAAGAAATACGGCCTGGGCTCAATGATTACCCGATAAGTTACTGAAATCATTGAGTTTTCGTACTTTGAAACTTTAGCCCTTCGTGGCCACACATCCAAATTCAATCACGATGATCACACTTGGGTCGATTCTATCCAGTCAGTTTTCAAAAAAGTATTGTGACCAAACTATCCGTCCGAAGTGGTTCAAAAAATTATGGAACATGCTTTGAACTGTCTAGATTATGTACGAAAAATTTATTTATAAAGAATAAAATGGCGACATATAAAAAAAAATCATAAAGAGGTGAAAGCGCAAAAAATACACTTTTTCGCCCAAAAAATTATAGTTCCGTGAATTTGCAACATTTTTACCTAAAATTTGTAAGTGATAATCCTTAGATATGCTACTTTTGGGAAAAAAATTATAGCATAGTGCGCGTTCCAAAAAAAGGATTTATTCCGACATGTGAAGAGGGTACATTTTATGGTATGAGGGTACTTCAAACTTCAGGTGAGATGGTGAATACAGTCCCATTCGAAGCCGGGAACTATTATATATTTACGCCAAAAATTGATCAACGGGTCGATTCTACCCAGGGTGACCACGCGGGGTTACCCACGTTTTTCTCGAAACTACATTTTTTAGGTTTGTGGCAATCGTAACTTTAAAACGAGTTGACGATCGTGCTAAAGTTGTACACATAACTCAATAACAATATTACCTTGAACCTTGAACTTGGACTTTTTTATTGCAAAAGAGAACGAATATTTTGTGTAAAATTTCAATTTTTTTTCTACGTGTCCCATTTTTTTAATTCTCGACTTTTCAAATATATTTTTTACATATAAGTTTAGCGTTTGGATGTTAAAATACTAAAAATTTTTGGCTCATATTTTTCAGATCAATTTTCAGATCAATATCGAAGTCGTTGGATTTCCCACAAACGGACAACTGCACGCCAAAACCTTTCTGGAAGACTCCGCCATAACGTTGCTACTTTGCATCACTTTGAAATGAAAAAAAATACTTAACCAGTTAAATTGTGTAATAAATTGTACCTAAAGTTTGATAAATATGAAACGTTTCGTTCCTTAAAAAAAATTCATCAAAATTGCCTATTTTTTCGTCGTCTACATGTATTTCTCCCCTCAACGGCTTATATTCGTATTCGCTTTCTCGAGTAGCGTTTCGATCCACGTCTTGTATGAATCGAGTCCGCGAAAATCCATCGGTGATGGATTCCCGCGAGATCTCGTTCCCACGTTTAGCACGAGGTATGGTACGGAGATCGGTGAGACGCGTCAGTACGATAAAGCTAGACGATCTTGGTTTCTGCTGCCTCAGCATCTTGGGAAGGTTCGAAATGTCCACGCGATTCAACGGACTCGCAGCAGGGTGTGCGTCAATTCGATTGGCGCTGACTAATATCGCAGCGAATCTCTCAAGCGTATACATACACACACACACACACACACACACACACACACACACACACACACACACATATAGTACGTAGTTATGTACGTGTGTATAGGATGCGTCTCTCACGAGTCCTGTGAGATAAATGCCGAGCGTCTCGCGAACTTGTCATTCGAAGCGAGGCGGTGCTGCGACGCGTCGTTGAAACACACGGAATAGCGAAGCAGTCTTTTCCTTTTTGCCCGATGTATATATTATCCTTCTTTGCTTGGAGAATCGCGAGAGTGGAAGGTATTGGCGAAGCATCGCGACTGGCGTGAACGACTCGAGTAAGAGGACGAGGCATCGATGCGCAGCTGCGTGTCTATAACCTTAGTGGAAACGAGACACGAATAAGCTGCTTTTCATCAGATCAATCCGTGGAAAGAAAAAAATCTGTGGGATCGTACGTACTTTTATTGCAAACCCCGGAACAAATATCGCGGTTGTGATGAAGCAAGAGGAAAGGCTATTTGCATTTTTGTCTTCAGGTAGACCAGTGACGTGATCCAATATTTAATCGCATAATGGCGATGATGAGAATACGCAATGGTTTTACGGCTAGGTACACGTGATGAAATTGTTGATGGGATCAGACGCGTTATTTGTCTATCCGGAAACGTCTGGCCTAATTGTAGTTCGCTCCATAGCCAACTCGAAACTATGTCCACTTTGTGGTAGTTGTGTAGCTGAGTCTATAGTGGTTATGTAGCCAGGTACACTTGTACACTGATCGTGGTGTAGCTAAGTCCACTTCATAGTGCTAGCGCAGCTGAATCTTGGTGGTGATGCAGCTAAGATGCCTTTGGGCTGGTGGTGATGCAGATAAGGCCAATTCATGTTAGCTATGTAGCTTCGTCTATGATGGTTATGTGGCCAAGTCTACTTGTATGGCGGTGAGGTAGCTGAGATCCATTTGTGCTGTTGGTGATGCAGATATGACCAATTCATGTTAGCGATGTAGCTGATTCTATAGTGGTTATGTGGACAAGTCTTCTATACTGGTGGTGGTGTAGCTAAGGCCACTTCATAGTGTTGGTACAGCTGAATCCTGGTGATGATACAGCTAAGATCCCTTTGTGCTGGTGGTGATGCAGATAAGGCCAATTTATGATAGCGGTCCAGCTGACTTCTATGTCCATAGCAGAGCTGGCAGTAACTAGTTACTTCAGCATCGAATTCGATTAAAGATACTCGACCCAAATGTATAGAGCAACAAGAATTTGATCGATACTTCGCTACAAAAGTAGCAATCTCCAACAATCGATCGATACTTTTGTATCGAGTAACGAAAAATCCCTTGATACTCGATACTTTTGTATCCAGTAACGAAAAGTTTTGCGATACTCGATACTTTTGTATTGAGTATCCAATAAATTTTCGTTACTTGTTACACAAGTATCGAGTAACGAAAAGTTTTCGTTACTCCATACTTGTGCCATTCCAAAGCCTCAAAATACGAAGCTATTCTGTTAACAGTTTTGTCATTTCTCACGGTTGATACAGAACCCTTGGACTTGAATGAAGGTAAAGAATTTCCGACTTTCTGTCAATTTTTTAAAATTTGTAAAAAAAAAAATTCAAAACCATGACAAAATTCTAGAAAAATTTATACGGATTCGGAAAACGTAACAATTTTATTTCAAATAATAAAAAAACAATTTTATACAAATTTAAACTTCATAAAAGTATCGAGTAACGAAAAGCTTTTCGTCACTCAACACTCAAGTATCGAGTATCGAATAAATGTTCGCTACTCGATACAAAAATCGTGATCTCCAACAATAGCTTGATACTTTTGTATCGAGTAACGAAAAGTTTTTCGATACTCAATACATTTGTATCGAGCAAAACGTAACGTCCGATACAGATTTTGGACAACTCTAGTCCATAGTGCTGGGTGCAGCTGAGTTCAATTTTGGTGGAGATGTATGTAAGTTCTCTATGGTGGTGATGTAGATAAGTCATTTTTATATTGGTGGTGTAGTGAGTCCGGTCCATGATGATGGTGTAACCGACTTCTAGCTATGTTCACCTTTTAGTGATGGTGTGTGGCTCAGTCAATTTTCTAGTGGTGGTGTAGTCAAGTCTACTTCATGCCCGTTGTGGTGTACCTAAATCCAGTCCATGGTGGTCATGTTGCCAAGTTCACTGGTATACTAGGGGTGGTCTATATAAGTGGGGTTTATGATCGTGATGTAGTTAACATGTCCAATTTATGGTAGCTACATGTAGGACTTACCCAACACGCTTCACTTCCGACCTACTATATTTTAAACGAGACTCCGCAAGGCTCTTCCGTCCGATGGCAGTTTATCAAATCACCGAACCTCTGCAAAGGGAGGAGCGTAGTTAGTGTCCAAGTTAGTTATTATTCTCGAATGCGTTGGCCGGTCGCGGTCGGAAGTAGATGATCATGCCTCAAAATGCTTCAAACAAATAAATTGGGCGTATGATATAAAAGATAAAGTAATCGGGATATTCGAGAGACACCGCGCTGGTCCATCTAATAACTACGGTGGCCACGATTGCGTATAGCTGGAACCCCATAGCAGCGATAACTGAGTATATAGGATTGTGCAACGTCACGGGACCGTGGCGAACTACCTACGAGATAAAATCTTCACGGGGAGTAACGTCTTCCAGCGTGCCAATCGCACTTTTACGAGGCTTCGGGAGAGCCTCAGTCGGAACGAACGCGAGAAAGGAGGAGGGGGAGGAAAAGGACGACCAGGGGGTGAGGGAAGGACGTTTGGTGGGATACATATATATATTTAGGAGAATTCGCCGCGAGTTTACAACTCTTGCGAAGGAGAGAGTGGGCCTGCATTCCACGAGGATATCTCATCGGACAAAGAGCGAGTGGGGCAGGTGGGCGGTTGGAAGGAGAGTCGATCTTTCTCCGCCATATTGGTCCCGAGTTAACCGCCCCTTCGGGGATCGCTTTTGGATTCTCTCTCGTGGAATGCAGAACTAAGGTTGGTACCTCCATTGGCTGGTACATCGAGACAACGCTCTTCTCGTAGATTCTCCGTGCGGCATATGCACATCCCCACGTATATACACAACCCGGATAGATGATGTGACAGTTTGTTGGAGCTATCGAGCGAAATGGCAGGTCGTTACACCGTGCAGCCGTAGACGAGCGTGCGGATACCGTGCTCCTCGGAAGAGCAAACGAGCACGCTCGATCGACGAAGCAGCAGCATCAGAAGAAGAAGAAGAAACAGCAATAAAAGAAGATCATCGATCCACGAAGGAGGAAGAACCTCCAGAGGGCGAAGCTCCGGACTCGAGGCAAAGAGAGATCCGACCAGGAAAGAAAACAGAACAAGAGGTTGTGTACGATCAAGGGATATATATATATACATATACATATTCAGAGAGATAGACACAGATGGAGAACGTGATCGAGATGCAGAGATCCCGTATACAAGCGAGGCCAAAAGAGAGAAACAACCTCACCTCGTACTACCGGGTGAACCCAAGTGAAACAAAGATCGAGAAAGACAGCAGGAATATAGGAAACTAACGATGAAAAACAAAGAGATGGATGAGAAAGTATGAAGGAAGGGCGGGGGGGGGGGGCGAGTGTTGCGTAGCAGGCCAAGCCGACTGAAGAGAGTTTGCGCGCCTGCTCCGTTCCTGGTTCTCCCGCGTATGTGTGCGCGTGTATGTGTTACTTGGGCGTCGGCGCCCGACGACGACATCGTGGCCTTGCAAGGACGTTCTCTTACTTCGCTGCTGAGAGTTGCTCCGCGCGCGCGTGTGTACACGCAGGGCCCCGACGAGGAGACCCGTGGGGACTACTTCGCGCAAGTTCGTGAGGCCCGATGGGAGATGGAGAGGAAACAAGAAAGAGGGAGAGCAAGAGTAAGGGAGAGCTTGGCAGAGTATGGACACGTGTGTATATCCGGATACAAGAGTATAGGTATGTGCCCCGAGAGTACGAGAGCGCGTCGACCGGGAGATACACTCAGGCAACCGGGTAACTAACCAACAGAACCAGCAACAGCGCAACGCCGGATAGCCGCAGATAAAGCAACCGAGTAGCTCTTCACAGTGAACGAGAGAGAAAGAGAGAGAGAGAGAGAGAGAGAGAGAGAGAGAGAGAGAGAGAGAGAGAGAGAGAGAGAGAGAGAGAGCATGTAATCCCAAGCCAACCACCGAACGAATAACTCGTCGATGTCGCGTTGTCGTCTTTCTTCTCTTGGTCTCTTCGGCGCGGGCAACGAACGAAAACTTGCATAACGAGTGACACTGCATATATCGCGCAGGAGGGCTCCGAACCCGTTCAACCTGTGGAATGCTTGTACAGTATACGTGTATTACCTGCGTATACACGTTGTTTTCAGTAGCGAAAATTTATATACAGATATAACTCATAAATTTATATACAGATATAACTTCCGTAACGAAGTATATGTGACTGCGGTCTCTGTGTCTCCGTTGGGCATTCGATTTCACGATTATCAACGAAATCCTACATTTTTTCGAGGCACTTCGAGCGATTCCTGAGTATGCGATGAAATACATCAATTTGGGGGCTTGAAAAACTTTTTAGGATGATTAAAAATTTCGCTGATGAATGTTGGAGGATACCCGAACACAACATTTATTGGGGAGTCCACAGATCCTACCAGGTCTCCATAGGGATTTGTTAGGGAGGACGCACGTAGGGAGTTCCCATTGGAATCCATGTGGATTTCTCGCTATTTCCACATTGATGTCGCTTGAGATTATTTATTTGACATTTGGAAAACGGAAATCGTTGGATCTCCGAAAAAAAGTTATCATTTTGTGAGCCCGCCCACAAACTTGTTAGGGAGCTCCAAGATTAACGTACATCGATATATTTGTTAGGGACACCGCATATAGAGAGTCCTTATTGGGATTCAATTGGATTCTGCACTGTTTCACGATGAACGCCGTTTGAGTATTCTTACCACGTTCGAATCGAAAATATGTGAAAAGTCACGAGAAAAAACTCGGGCTGTTGAAACATAACCTGTCCGCTTCGTAAGCGTCTATGCGTGGTGATATTTTGTCAAAGGATAAAAAAATTAATAACAAACGATAATTATAATGGAATTTCAGTTATGTGATTCGAATCGATTTTTAAAATATACTTTTTATGATAAGATTTATGCTCTTTAAAGATCCGCTTATTTTGTGTATCCATATATTTCGTTTCGAAAATTGCGAGTACAGAATGCGTTGGGACCTATCAAGGATTGTATTGGATTCTGTTAGATAATGCAGCAATCCTTCAGCCTTCAAATTGGATTCGTACATTGGATTCCAATGGGGAATCACGATGGGAATCCAATGTACGGTTAAGTTTTTATTTAGTATAGGGACAAGTATGGGAATCCAATTGGATCCTTATGACAGTTTCTGCACGGGCTGTGATCTTCAAAGATGAAGTAAATCGTTTTCGAAATAAAAAATAAAATTTGGGGAATTTCGTACATTACGAAATACATCAATTTCGGGGTTTAAAGAACTCTTGGGAAGGATCGAAAATTTCGCCGATGAACGTTGAAGGCCATTGATCTCCAGTGATGAAGTGCGTCGTTTTCGAAATGATATTCCAATCTTGGGCGTTTCGTAAAGTTTCGTAGGGGAAAATTGCAAATTTAGGTGCTTTTGATATAGCACGAGCGCATACTCGTTAACAGATCAGTGGTTAATCTTTTTTCATTATACAGATTGCAATAAAAAATTCGTCGTAATAAATCGTTCTTGAATGCCTGGATTATTATTTTTTTTTCGTTGAAAACTATGCAGTTGAATTTTGAAAGTTTCTCTTTTATTGATAATATCTTTGCAAAAACTGGACGAGTGCAGAATTTTTTTGCAATGCGGCCACAAGCGAAAGTAAATGTATTCGGGATTATCGTCACTGGATCTCGAAACGATTTTCCTCTTAATAGATAATTGCAACACACTCTCATATCTTAGTCTTATATTTAATATAAATAATCCAATTCCAGGATTATTCCTACAGGCACTATGACGTTGAAGTGAGTATCGTTGTATTGCAACGATTTATTTTTTTTTTCTTCTTTTTTTATTCCCTTATTTTTCTCATTATCCGAAGCCTTTTTTTGCAAATAAAGGCCGTAAATTTCTAATAAAAATATGTCAAAAGGTTTGAGTGATTTCCATAGTCCAAATCGGCAAAAAACAAAACACGTTTCCGAAATTGAAAAGAATTTATTTCCCTTCCATTCCAACGATGCAAATCATCGTCAGGGAGTCGAGACCCTTATTAACGTGGTTTTGCATCTCAAGCTAGGAGATACATACTTCTCCAATTTTTTTACCAATCTTCATAAGCGCAAAGTTTATATAAGTGGAGTGGTTTGGCCTACAGCTTCGCATTTGCGAGCTACGCATACACATATCGTTAACTAATCAATAACGTTTGCCAGTTATACGTTCTTACGGTTTTTCCCTCCGAGAAGTTAATTTTTTGCATGCATCTTTTTTCACCATTACACGTATATACATTCCTTCAGATATAATTTTACACTTTATATTACTAAATATTACATACGTAAAATCGTCTAGAACTTTCTTGATGCAACCTAACGTACCGTCGTTTTCAATCGTTTCCTGGAACGGATTACACACAAGAAGGGGAGAAAGAGAGATGGCAAAAAAAAGTGACACACCGCCTGTATGTGTGTGTGTGTGGGTGTGTGTATGCGTGCTGACGTGCGTCCCAGAGAAGACATGTTGTTACGTATTACTCCATTTTATACCCGCGTGAGTATATATATATATATATATATATTGAAAAATAGTAGACATTATACGAACAGGGAGACGATTAACGTGCCGCAAGAGCCGCGATCGCGTACAGCAAAAGTTGTATACCGACTGTACAGAAGATTTCAATGCGTGTGCGTCGTACCATATATAGTGTCCAGCCCTACAATACTCCGATCATTTACCGAAGCATCCGTAGTTTACGGTGGGAAAAGTACAGATTAGAAATTTGTTCTTTGATTCCTGATTATTTTATTATTTTTGACGAAATTTCTCGAACGAGGCCTCACTTTCGTCGTCTTCCTTTTTTTTTTGCCTACGAACGATCGTGGAGGAGGTGATATAATCGAAACATTTTAATATTGCTGATGTGATTTTTTTTACTCGGGTATTCAATTTTTTTCCGGACTATTGAACGTTTTTATTGAGCGCTTGGCCATTAAGGTTTCCTCGATGATTTCCCGGGTTCAGCAGCTGGGCGACCGCTTGGTAGGAACTGAAAATAGTGAAAAGAGGAAGGGGATCTCGCCAAAAGCCGCAAGGCCACAAAAAAAAATGTTGGAAAGGTAATAAAAATTATATTGCCTATTTTTAATTTAAGGGGGAACATACATGTAGATGGAAAAATAGCTACTATCGATCTCTTTTTTTTTTTGGAAAGGAATAAAACGTTTAACATTTATAAAACTATAGGTACAATGGATTAGACATAATTAAACTGTTTGACTACATTTTTGCATTGCACTTGGGGTGGTCTTCCAGGACGATTTTGGCGGCAGTTGTCCGTTTGTGGGAAATCCAACGACTTCGATATTGATCTGAAAAATACGAGCCAAGAATCTTCAGTATTTTAACATTCAAGTGCTGAACTTATACCTGAGAAACATTTAAAAAGTTGAAAATTAAAAAAAAAAATGGGACACTCCAGAAAAAAATTGAAATTTCACACAACAATTTTGTTCTTCTTTGCAATAAAAAAGTACTTTTTGAAAGTGATTTTCATGAACATGAACAGGTGTAAGTTCAAGGTAATATTGTTATTGAGTTGTTTGTATAATTTTAGCACGATCGATCAACTCATTTTAAAGTTATGATTCCCACAAACTTAAAAAATGTAGTTTTGAGAAAAACGCGTTTGAAGTTTCGAACTAAGAAAACTCAATGATTTCAGTGACTTACCTCCTAATCAGCGATTCCATGGCCATACAATAGTCCTTCAGCTTCTTCATGAATGAATTAATTGCTTATGCCGCCACATATATACCCCGCCCCCCTAAAAAAAAAACTTGTCTGTAATCCTGGCACTCAATATTAATATCGAATAAAAAATTTTCCCAGAGTTGGTCACGCTCGCATTATTTGCAATCTGGATGATTTTTTTGTTGCAATTAACTCGTGACCCTCATTGCCTCATTCCGTTCTTCGATCTCTGCGGTTGTCTCCCACCGCCTCCTCGTGAGTTTGCAAAACGAACGTTTCATAATGCACGCATCGATCGCTCATGCGTATACATGTACATTTATACGATTAGATGTGCTTGTGCATGTGTACGCACTGAAATGCTAGAGCATGCGAGAATTTCGCGTCTATTGGATATGGATTGACACACGACAGGCGCCAATACCACAGGCATTAATGGCTCTCGCGCTCGTCTCTCTCCCTTCCTCTTTCTTTATCTTTCGCGGACTTGGCGCAAGAAAATCCAATTAAGCACACGATAGAGAGCGCATTCGAGCTTGAGCTAACCGAGCTCGATACCGGCGCACTGGCGCCATTTACGACGCAATACACTGTGCCAGTCGTTGCATAGTTGCATTCGCAGCAACATAAAAAAAGGAACGTATGAAACCATTTTCTTTTTTCTTTCTACGAACGACATTGATTATGGATATTCTTTGTTTTGAGATAATCTTTCCTGTTTTTTTTTTTATAACTGAGGCCCAGAATGAGGAAAGCTAGAATGAATACTGATCCATTTTAATGATATTAGAACAAAATCATTTTGTCGTATATACTCACACATAAAAATATTAATATCTCCGTAACGAAGGAATATTTAGGTTTGAAACTTAGAGGGTGTTCTTAAATTGACTTAGGGGTGCCAAAACGTAGAAGAAAATTTAAACTTAGTTTGAAAATTAAGTTCTAGTATTAGGGCATTGGGTTATTTCTCCAACGGGGTGATTTTAAAACTGGGTCTATGCGAGTTCGTGATTTTCTTATAAAAATAGTACGCGAGGCTTCAGGAGGTGAAGGGGCTATTCTACTGTGATGGCTCAAAAAAAAGCTTTTTTTTTTTTTTTTTTGAACACTGTTGCATGGATCGGTCCGAATTTTTTCGCTTAGAGGTACACCCTTATAGAATAGAAAACAAATTTTGTTGTTGTTGCGTATAAATGCATATTTATTTAACAATTAATAATCGTGTAAAGGTATGAAAGAAAAAAAAATATGTCGCTGGCGTTGATGATTTGCGCTCTCCAGGTAATCCGAAACAAAAAATTCTAAAAGATTCTTAATTTGGATGAGCGTCGCTATCGCCCGCACTAGAATAATTAAAAAATATTAATTTTTATTTATACTTTCACCCGCATTATGACAAAAAAAAACGTGTTTTTCGACCACTTTTGCGAAAAACAACGCCATTTTGTTATTTTGCAAAATAAAATAATCATTCTAGTTCGGGCGATAGCGATACTCATACAGATTAAGAATCTTTTTGAATTTTTTGTTTCCGATTACCTGGAGAGAGCAAATCATTAACGCCAGCGACATACTTTTTTTTTCATGCATTTACACGATTATCAATTGTTAAATAAATGTACCTTTATATGCAACAAAAAAAATTGTTTTCTATTCTGTAAGAGTGTACCTTTAAGCGAAAAAAAAGTTTGTACCGATAAATGCAACAGTCAAAAAAATAAAAATAAATAAAAATAGCTTATTGTTTGAGCCATCACAGTAGAATATCCCCTTAAAAAAAAGAAAATAGTAGAGAAGTAAAGAATTTCCACGATGATAACGTGCCTTACAATTACTTTATTCGAGTGGGCTGTACTGAAACCTGAGTATCTCCCTCTCGCATCTTCAGAAATTGAATAATGGCGTTCAATGAAGAGACTAATGCTGCGATCATGTACTACCATTGTTTAAAAAATCGTTTTGACATTCAACAATGATTGCCTCGAACACATTTGGTTGATCACCAAACTACGGAAAACCCCTGATCTCGACCTGAAGGAAAGTCAACGATTTTATCGGTGAATGTTAGAGGATACTAATTTTTTTTGGACCAATAATAGTTAACCCTTCATAACTCAACAACGTAAATATTTAAAAATTGTTAACTTTATGTTAGGTTTTAATAAATAAAAAAAACATGTATTATTGACTTTTAAACAAATTTGTATTATTTAGAATCCAATTGGATTCCTACGACAATTTTTCCACGGATTGATTGGAAGACGTTTTTCTCTGTAAAATACTCGTACTGCCTAAACTACTGCACGGAGAGAATTAAATGTTAAAAATTACCGTGCAGTAACGGTAACCAGATGACAACCCTGAAACTTCGCTTATTATTACTGAGTAAAACACAGATTTTCACGAAAATAAAATAAAATTTCTTCTTCAGATAGAAAATTTTACCAGATTTTCTAGTAAATTTTGATGTGTAACAAAATACGCAAAACTTAAATTTAAAAAATATATAATATCAGCGAAATTATACTGTCCATTTTATTATTTTATGCTTTTCGAAAATGTCTATAAAAAAGTATCGTCTTTATAACAGTTATTTTAAGATTTATTACAAAATTTAATGAGTGTTATAGGAAAATGTATTGTGCTCTCGGTAAAAATTATCGTACGCGCTACCCTTCTTGTATAGTAAATTTTTGCTACGTATTTGAAATTTTCTGTAATGTGAGTTAAAAAAAACTTGTCGCATACGAAATATTATGCTTTTCTCACTTGCCACCACATTGAAATAGATCACGGTAATTTTTACCGTGAAATTCACGAAAAAAATTACTTTTTAATTCTCTCCGTGTGCTTGATTCACGACTCTACTTGATTCTTGATTCACAGAACAGCTGTACCAAATTGTTTACACTTTAACATAACTCTCTCTCTCTCGACTGGAATATAGTCGAACCTTGTGTAAACTTCGTGGCCAAAATTTCATTGTACATATCAACCCAACCGGATATTATCTTTCTTCTGAAGTTGATTGGTTTAGGCGATCGTGTGAACTATTTTGAGCCCGTGGTCTAAGACGTACAGCAGGTAACCGAGAAGTGCTCAACGTGCGCTGTCGGATAACAATTTCACCTGCGCACCTCACCCTCACCTCCCCCTCGCGCCCCCTCTTTCTTGTCCCCGTCAACGAACTCTACATAGCAACAGCACTTTGATACGGCACCGCCAGAGGCAACATCGTCGTCATTTCAGTATTTCAAGATCACTATTTCGTGAAAAATTCCATTTTGCTGAGTGCTCCGTACGCGGACTTTGATAACGTACATTACGACAGGTGTACCGCCCAAAGAAATTGACGAAGCGGGAAAAAAGAGGGGCAAGCAGAGGGGCAAGCGGAAAAACAGATACGACGACAGAGATAGAAAGAGAGAGAGAGAGAGAGAGAGAGAGAGAGCGCGTGAGTGGCCGGATGGCAGAGGGGAGGGGCCGATTCATCAGCGAGGACGTTCGACGACCTTGCGGACGTCATGCTCCGATAAGGAAAACGTGACAGATCCCAAGGCGTCATCATACTTTCGTACATGCGTATGTCTAAGTACGCACATATTTGTTACATGTATAAACAAATGAGTAGAGTAGAAAGGGGCATGTTGAGCAGTCGAGTAAGTTGGGCAATCGAAATATTTGGAAAACTAAGCACCGCACGCGGGTGAATCAAACGGCGGGAAGAGAGGTATAGGGGAGGGAAACACATCACACCATCGCCCGTTGCCATACGGTGCACGAGACGATAACAAGGGACGTTCCATTATTTTTGCACGCAAAAGTAAAAAAAAACGTGATTAAAAGATTTTCTTCTACCATTGTATGAGAAAAAATATTTCAAAGTTTATTCCAATTAATGTTGATGTTTAAAAATCTATAGATATGACACAAAGTGCAACTATTACATGGCATTGAAAATGTAATCAGACTTTTCGGGTGATAAAAAATGGTACATGCAAATAATATGAGTTGCTCTCTCTCTAACTCTTCAACTCTCTAACTCTTTCACTCTCACTCTCTTCTCAAATTCTCGCTCTCGCGGTCTCTCACACACATTCTCACATTCTCAGTCCCACTATCCAACCATCCATCCATCAAACCCAAACAAACTTACATCCACACAAACATAGACCCAAACAAGCCCAAACAAACGCAAACCCAAACAAACTAAGACCAAAACAAACCCAAATAAACCCAAACACACCCAAACAAACTTAAACCCAAACAAATCTAGGCCCAAACAAACTTAGAACCATACAACTTAGACCCAAACAACGTAAACCCAAACACACCCAAACAAACCCCATCCCAAACAAACAAACCCAAACTCAAACCCAAACCCACCAACATTGTAATGTACACAGCAAAATTGAAACTTACAACTTGTAACCACACATTACTCTACATGCAATGCAGCACGTTTCAACAAATCACAGGGATTTAAGATGTCACAGCTCCCCCCACTCTGCTACAACACAGCGGCAGTGGAGTGGGGGTAGCGTTAATTTCGTGTGACATCTCGGTAAATCAGACCCCCTATATACATCTTCAAAAGCATTTTCAATGCTAAAACCTAACTAATTAACAAGCAACTGTTGGTTTATTACTGCATTGTACCAAATCATGTTGCATACGTCTGGTTTTTTTAAGCAATTTTTACTTTGCCCAACTTACCTCATACTCATGGTCAACTTACCACACTATCGGGGTAGGTTGAGCAAATATGGCCTTCGTCATTTGAGAGCGATTGTCTGTGAAACAATAAGGATAACAGGAATTTCATCTACAGACTTTTTTCCCAGATAAATTTCCTATTAACCAAAGTAGGTTTCATTTTTATACGGCAGACTGTTAAGGAATTTCAGGGCGATAATTCCAAACTTGCTCAACATGCCCCTCCCTACCCTATAGCTACGACTGTATCGGTGTGACGTAATACTATCGATGTCTATGTATACGAAAGCGATCGATCTATAGCTCCATCATGGATTTCAAGCTACAGCATACACCTGGGTAACTAGTACACCAGATGGCTTGCAGGTACCACCGTGAATACATCTTACGTGCTGAATACACATTACATTTATCTGACTAATATTATAAAACTGTGGTGTCCGTCTGTACATTCGTCTTTGAAGGCTACAATCAAGCTGGTAGGATTAGAATACAGGGCTAATTGGAAGACGACATTTATCATTTTCGGAAATTTAGTCTGTCTGAGCGAAGCTGGCATGGAAACAGACGAAACTTTTTTTTGTGAATATTTAGTCACTTGACAATGCTTCCATAATTTGCTTGGATTGCTTTAATTTAGTTTCATGAAGCAAAATCTGAAAAAATGCGATTTTATTTTCGAAAAGACATGATACCCTTTAGTGCGACTTACCTTTTAAAGGGACGTGATACTCTTCGGCATTTAGGAGGAAGCGCTTTGGTACTTTGAGCAATATTGTTATCTAGACAATTTTGAAAATCATTTTTTTCATTTCATTTTATTATTTTACATACCTTTTTGGATACGTCTGTAAAAATCGTTCAATGATACTCATACATTTGACCGAGTTTTAGAAATTATGACGTGTACGCTCGAGGAGCGCGGTAGAGACACAGCAAACTTTAAGGGCAGGTTACCGTTCATGACGATGAAACATTGGATTTTTTTCTTTATATCATTTGCATCCTTAGAGTTTTTAGAATACGTGAATACAAATATATTTTTATATCTAAAATATTTTAGAATTTACAGCCTATACGTTAAACTTTAAATGCGTTTTTCTGGAAACAGCATTTTTCAGTGTGCGAGGCGGTCTACAGCTTCAACAGATGAACCGATTCACATGAATCTCTGCGAAATTAAAATAAAATTCAATTTCCGGGGCCATCAGAAACCGATTTTTGTCAAAAAACGATTTAAAAATATTTTTTTCGTCCGTTGAAGCAGAAAAAAACGTTTCCTCGTACAGAGGTTTTTCGGAAAACATAAAAACGATAAGACCCCCCAAATTTAGTCTAGCGTAATCATGTTTAACCCATTTTTGTTCAAGATGGACTGGGAAGGCTGTGGAGCGCCCGGCGCACACCAAAAAACGTCGTGCATGGCTTTATTTGACGGGAGCTAGAACCGCTATGTTGGATTTTCGTTTATAAATAAAATTGAAATTTACTCTCTATTGATAGAAGAATAAAATACGTTAAAACCCATTTCCAAAAGTGTTTATTTTATATATAAAAAAATTCCCGAAGTTCATGCATTTTTCATGCCTCTCAACGCTACCGTTCCCTTAAGGGGTTACACCACCCTGAGAGGCTAGAATTAGACTCGGTATTCATGAATATTATGTAGCCAACTAATGCATATATTTTCTTTCTATCTATACACTCTTTTAGTAGGTTTTCAGCTTCTTAAATGTATTTTTTAAATCTAAAAATATTGATAATTGGCGGAGATACACGCCTCCGCGCGTGTCAAGTTTTTTTTTGCACCTTCAATCTGCGAGAATCCTAATGGCCTCACGGTTCATCTGAAACATAAAAGAATGAAAATATTTTGTTGAGTTAGGTTAAATACACGGCGCTACATAGGATTTTCTGAAAAAAAAGAACATGGATTTTTGGTGTCACGCAGAAATTTATGTTTGTTTTTCACATATAATTTATACTTAAAAACGTTGATTAAAAAAAACGGTTAACATTTAAAAAAAAATCCTACGTACGGATTGAAATAATTATGTTACAAATGTGTGGTGTAAATTTCAAATCAATTGGAATAGCTGTTGAGTTATCTTTCCCGCAAATTAAAAAAATGTCGTTTCGAAACGCATTTAAAGTTTTGACGCGTCTACAACAGTAAAAAACATTGAAAATTTGTGACTTACCTTCTTGTATAGTTAATCGGTGATGCCTGCTCCATATTGGGGTCCTTCCTCAGCAAGTTGCTGGTCCTCGAGAGATAATCTTAACCTTCTCCGAGCTGTTATAGCCTTTTTTGTAGTTTCTTGCGCGCGTTTTTCAGCAAGCGATATACGTTACTCGTCTTCGTCATTACACATGTCATAACAATTAAGTCCGATGATTATGCTTAATACGTGTAATATAAGGTGTAGTAAAAAATTGAAGGCTTTATTTAGCATAGTTAGAATGATCCGATTTAGGTCTAATATGCACCGTTTTGAACGATAACTTGTTGCCACTTTGTAGGTAATTTCATTATGCCTTTCTCATAGAAACCCTCGTCCCTATTGGCAAAAAACTGGGACAGTCGATTTTCACAAGCTTCTCTTGAGGCGAATTTTTCACCAGCAAAATCTTTCGCCATAGACAGGAACAGGTGGTAATCACTTAGTACCAGATCCGGACTATAAGGTGGATGCATAAGAACCTCCCAACCAAGCTCCCGGAGCTTCTGGCGAGTCACTATCGATGTGTGTGGCCTGGCGTTGTCCTGATGGAACACAATTCCTCTCCTATTGGCCAAAGCTGGCCGCTTCTGGGTGATTGCTTCCTTCAGACGGTCCAATTGTTGACAGTACAGGTCCGATTAAGAGTTTGGCCGTAGGAGAGCAGCTCATAGTAGATGATTCCCTGCCAATCCCACCAAACACACAGTAAAATCTTCCTGACCGTCAATCCTGGCTTAGCCACCGTTTGCGCCGGCTCACCGCGATTCGACCACGGCCGTTTTCGCTTGACGTCGTCGTAAGTGACCCACTTTTCATCACCGGTCACCATCCGCTTCAGAAATGGGTCGATTTTGTTGCGATTCAGCAGTGATTCGCAGATGGAAATTCGGTCCATGAGGTTTTTTTTGCGTTAACTCGTGTGGCACCCATACATCGAATTTCTTTTTGTATCCAGCCTTATTCAAGTGGTTCCAAACGGTTTTTTGTGTAATGTTTAGCTCCTGGGTAATCGAAACAGTGCTTACATGACGGTCGGACTCGACGATTTTCATTATTTTATCGACATTTTCGACAATTGGCCTTCCAGAGCGTGGTGCATCTTTGACATCAAAATTACCGGAACGGAATCAACGAAACCAAAATTGCGCGTGACTGGCTGTTACAATATCAGGACCATAAACACTATTCACATTTTCAGCCGCCTGGCTTGCGTTGAACTGATTGAAAATTTAATTGATTAACTGGGGAGAAGTAACCGATTCGTAGACTCGGATCGATGCATAATGTTTTCAAACGGCTATATATACGTACACATAGTTACTATGGACCAGCATGAGGGCAGTATCTTTTTTATTGTTCGGATCGTACTTCCATAGAGGTGATCATTGAAAGATTCCATGAGAATCGAACGGCGATCCTTCATCGAACGATCGTTCGACGAGTTTCTGTTTTTTTTTTCTTAGCTCGTGCAACATTTCATTGGAACGCTGCGATCGTGACCAGAAGTGATTGAAATAAGTTTTTTAAATTATCGTTGGCGTTTACCACACCGACCCCGTGTCGCCCATTGCCAGTGGGTTCGTTGTTTGTTATCGTTCGTATTTTTAATTACGTTCAAGTATTCTTTTTTTTCAATTACTGGATGTCAGAACGTTGCCACGTCTTATCATACTTTGACAGTATTTTTTGTCGAGGATCGTGACTTCAGCCAGGTTATGAAGATTTCCAATCAGATGTATTTCTAAAATGAAAGTAGGCATGTGAACCGAGCTGTAAAACGTTAAAGCAAAATATTATGCTCGCGTCTAAACCATTTTATACTTCTTTCCTATCGAATAAATATTGAAAGTTTATTTGTTTTTCGCGTATTTCTTTGCTGTCGGTTAAACTTTAATAGAATACTACATTGAAATAAGTGATTGTTTAGTCGAGAATGGAAATATTGCCTGAAATATGCCACATTGAAAGAAGGCAAAATTAACACGAGAAACAACTTTATTGGCTAATGAGGCACGATCACTAACAGAGATTGCAAATAAAGCGTGGTTGAAATAGTATTCTTGTGTTAAGTTAAAGGGGGGGGGGGGGGACCCTTTAGACGCCCGAAAATGAGTCTTTTTCATGAATTTTTTTAAAAGCGACAAAATAATCGCATTATTTTTAAATTGTGACATTGTCTTATTACAACTTTCAAGTGTTAATTTTTTTTTAAACAAAACAAAATGGCGGCGTTATAAAGTATTCATTTAGGTGTCTTTTGCGCGATATCGAAAAGTGCTCTATTTGTCTGATTTTTTTTATTGATCCGAAGCAAAAAATTGAAATATTTTTCTATTATTGACATGTGTAAGAGAAGGATATACCTATAAAAATATAAAAAAGTATAAAATTAAAAATAAAGTCGGCTTTTTAATCAGATTTTCATAATTTTTACCATTTTCTCGACAATTTTTACCCCAAACAAGTAATTTATTTACGCGATAACCTTAAAACTTTAGATATAGCCTTCCGATAGTGTTATAGTGAGAAACCTCCCAAAATTTCAGCCAGATCGATCAATAACTTTTTGAGCTATAACATGAGTTATAGCTGTTTTTTTGCTCATGAGTATGAGCAGTTTTTGCAAATGCATTTTCGAGATAATCGCATTTAAAGTTTCAATACGATAATGTACTATACGACTATGTGCTACAACTTCGTAAATATTTCATATTTCGATTTTTCGATTTTCCAGTATAATCTCAATATATTATACTTTCAAAATACGTGAAAACAAAAAATCGATTTTTTTAAACATAGTAAAGGGTTTTCCCCGCTTAAACAATATTCGTTTCAGCTTTGACCGTATCTAATATTTGATTTTTAATGATCGCTCCTGTCGAACGTATTTCAAAATTGGCATAAGCCAAGTCGTAATATGACATTCTTTGTGCTTTTGATTTTACTGTATCGCGATATGAAAAAAGTGGACTTTCTTTTGGAGGGAAAAGACATTTCAGCTCGTGTTTTTTTTTTTCTTCCAGAAGGAGACTGCCAATCTAGAGCCCGGAAAAAAAGTGAATTTCGACGATTTTTTATGGATGCTCAGTTGATGGAATGAAAATTCCCTTTATTGGCATTTATTCCCCCTTACATTTTCACCGTACTCGCCTTCATCGATACCGCTCGTTACAATTCCGCATGAACATTTTTACACGCTTGTCTGTCTCTCTTTTTTGTTTTCCGATTTGAAAAGTGACGTCAACGGTGTTTGCGGGTCTCACTGTTTTCTCCGCCCATCTCGTATTCTTGCAAAAATAATATAATCGCGTCGCATTCCACGACGACAGCAGCTTGGGGCTCTTGTAACAACACAGAGGCATTTATTTCGTGATAACAATAAATCGTTCGTATCACCGGAAAGCCACGAAAAACGGAGCCGTGAAGGCAACACTTCCCGCTAGCTGCCATGTCCAGAATGCAACGAATCTTAACAATGTTCACCTACGAACAGGCTCACACAATTCCCGCGTTTTTTTTTAAACAGAAGCAGCCATAGAGAAAATAAATTCTAAAATACATATTCTTTCCGCTAATCCATTTAATTTGTTTCCGATGGAACTATTTTCCTCTACATATTTCATGGCATAACCCCATAGCTGTAGAGCTCCAGTGCATTATCGAAAAGCTCAACCGAATTCAACCCTTTTTCCTATCACTCCGTACCCGCACTTCGCTAATCTAACCTAACTTTTGTTGGGTCCACAGCCGTCTTAAGCTACACTAAACCGCATTTGCCGAGGGTACGGGGAAACTGTGGGAAACCCGTACCGGTATGGACGGCCCCATATTCTTCTGATTTTCTGGTGCACAATACTTTTACCCAAATATCTACACCAAAGTATCAGAAGGATTGGCCTTCCGCCCATTGGTTTATGCGCCAGCCGGTGCACGGGTAAGCGGTCACCGCTCCGAATATTGGCCACGCGCAAAGGAGCTCAACTCGAAGTACCGCCGAAGCCGAATCCCGACCGCACATCCACCAGTGTCGGTTTTTTCAATTTCATTATTGATTTTATGTAATCAATTCATTGTTATGTCACAATGCCACAGTAATTGAACGAAAAAAATGATTTAGGATTAAGCGATTGATTATGCTAAGTTTCAAATAAATCGACTGAGTAATTGTCGAGAAATTAATTAAAGTAATGAGGAGTATCGCATTTTTTAACGATGAATTAACAGCAATCATTGGAAAACTCAATATATATTGAATTTTTGGGTAATTATTGATATTAATAAGATGATTTCAATGTATTAATTAAATTTAAAAATTGATAAATTTTCTGTTTGATAGTTGAAACAGATGTATAGTCACTGACAAAACCTCAGTCAAACATACGCAAATATCGTCGAATTTGAATTCGATTATTATTAAAAGTGGAAAATTAACATTTGTAAGTGTTAATTTATGATTAAATTAGCGATTTGTAAGAGTAAACATGTACGACATGATCTAGACTTGTGAATCCACGATTCGCCCATTTTGAACTAACTTTTTGCCCGACGGTCCATCCAATAATTCCGTAAAAAGCACAGACATAAAAAAGAATTTTAATTAAGAATGTATTTTTACAGATTTTTTATTTGGACCCAACGATTATTTTCCATAATTGGATGATATTGGATTTTTTTTATCGATCAGCCGCATTGCAATATTGTTAATAAAAGGGTAAAAACGTGCAACGAGCCTTCCGTTTGTAGCGAAATTTTCATGAACGATTCAACTGTAAATTTACAGTTGAGTCGTTCATTAAAATTCCTTCTGCTAATCGAACTATTTTGCGAAAATGTTTGCAATACGCTGTATACCTCGGCACAAATAAAGCGGTATTTTTCACTGTGAACAAATTTTCTGCTCAAGATACAATCGGCGTTGAATTGATCGTAAACGCTCCGATCCATGGAGACAAAAATGAATTACATCACAGGTGACCGTGCCTGAGACCAGTCAACATTAAACACATCATTTTCCAAGTTCAACGTGTTAAGTTATCCGATACTTCGTCAAAGTTCGCTGATTCATCGATTTCTCGCGGATGTAACGTGGCCCGGTAAGCGATAAGCAAAAGATTCGAAAATTCGGTAAAAATTGAATACTTCCTGCTCCCTATACTGCAGTTTAGTCGTAAACGAGAAACGAGGGAAGGTCTGCATCCCTGTGGCTCCGACGAGGAATGGTAAAAGTATCGAGAACTTCAGTGTGCGTGGGAGAAGTAACGGATTCCTGGGCTCGGGTAGCTGAATAATTTTTCCAAATGGGAATATATGCGTACAGATAGTTACAATGAACCAGCACGAGGACAGTGTCTATCTTATCGCTCGGATCGGACCACCATAGACGTGGTCAATGAAAGATGCCATGGGAAACGAATGAAGATCTTTCATTGAAGAATTGTCCAGCGAGTTACTGCTTTTTTTCCCATATCCCGTTCAACATTCCATTGGAACGATTAGAAAACTCGCATGCGTGAGGTCAATTATTCTTATCTGCTTCGGTTGCGATTAGAAATCATTAAAATTAGTTTTTTAAAATTATCTTAGATATTTTGCACGCCGGTCGCACGTCGCCCATTGTTAATGGATTCGTTTGTGTTCGTTCGTACTTTGAATTATACTTGAATATTTTTTTTTTAATTACTGGACGTGCAAACGTTGACAGGTCTCATAATACTTTGACTGAATTCATTTGCTGAGGAACGTGACTTTAGCCAAGTTATGAAGACTTTCAACCAGATGCGTCTCCATAAGAAAAGTATTCACGTGAACCGAGTTGCAAAACGTTAAAGCAAAACATAACACTCGCGTCTCCACCATCCCGTCTTTTTATCTTATCGACTGAACATTAGAGGTTTAGTTGTCTGTCGCGTGTTCCTTTCCTATCGGTTTAACTTTAATAGAATACTTGATTGGCATGCGTGATTATTATTTAGTCGAGAATAGAAACATTGTCTGAAACACGAGGCTTTGAAAGGAGGCAAAATTAACACGGGAAACAACTTCATTGGCTACACAGGAACGACCACGGAGTGTATATAAACACGAGCGGGAAGTGTATATAAACTTTGGTTGAAATAGTGTTCCGCAGGTAAGTTTAAACAATATTCAAGTGACCTTTGACTGTATCTAACATTCGATATTTAAGGATCGCTTCTGTCGAACGTACTCCGAAATTGGCGCAAGTATTTTTAAACAAATCAAATCGTATTATTACATTCTTTGTGCTTTTGATTTGACTGCATTGTGATTTGTTAAAAGTCTATTTCCTTTCAACAAAAAATAAATTTTAGCTCGTAATTTTTTTTTCTAAAAGAAGACTATCTGTCTAGCGCCCGAAAAAAAGGTGAATCGTGTCGATTTTTTATGGATACCCAGTTTATAGAATGAACCTTTCGTTTAGTGGTCTTTATTCTACATATCTTCAAGTATGTTTAGAAATTTTTTCCACAAGGTTTCATAACAAAATGGTGGCGCTGAAGCTGGATGAGACGAATCACCTTTGTCTGATAGTGTCCTGCGGCTGCACGGAGAGAATTAAATGTTAAAAATTACCGTGCAGTAACAGTAACCAGATGACAACCCTGAAACTTCGCTTATTATTACCGAGTAAAACACAGATTTTCACGAAAATAAAATAAAATTTCTTCTTCAGATAGAAAATTTTACCAGATTTTCTAGTAAATTTTGATCTGTAACAAAATACGCAAAACTTAAATTTAAAAAATATATAATATCAGCGAAATGTTACTGTGCATTTTATTATTTTATGCCTTTCAAAAATGTCTATAAAAAAGTATCGTCTTTGTAACAGTTATTTTAAGATTTATTATAAAATTTTATGAGAGTTATAGGAAAATGTATTGTGCTCTCGGTAAAAATTATCGTGCGCGCTACCCTTCTTGTATAGTAAAATTTTAGCTACGTATTTGAAATTTTCTGTAACGTGAAAACCACATTGAAATATATCACGGTAATTTTTACCGTGAAATTCACGACAAAAATTACTTTTTTATTCTCTCCGTGTGGCAAGAGTTCTCCTCCGCCTTTTTACCTGGAACGAAAGTTCAAAATAATTTAAGTTTTAGGTAAGATTGGCTTTCGAAGTGCGAGAAGAAATCTAAAAATATAGACTCTTGATAAAATGGTGCATGATTGAAAAAAAAAACAATTGTTTTCGGTAATAAAAGTCGGTGAAAGGTTTTTTTTCGGATAAAGTTTTCAATGTATCAAAAATCCCCGTGGTACTTCGATATTAAATGTTGTTATAAGGTTACGAAAAAAAATATCAAGCCAATCGGTGAAGAAATTGCGATGTGGTGTTGCTGTCCGCAGGACATTATCAGACAAAGGGGACTCGCTTCATCCAACTTCGGCGCTGTCATTTTGTTACACAATCTTGTGAATGAATTTGTAAAGATATTTGAAGATATGTAGAACAAAGGTCACCAAATGTAATTTTTATTCTTAGAACTGGGTATCCATGAAAAATTGTCAAAACTCGTCTTTTTTCCAGACTTCTCTAAACAGGTAGTCACTCTTAATCGGGCGAAACTTTTGACTCAATACTGAATCATCAATTGCCATTTGCCGAGACCCGCATTATCTTCCAGCGTAAATTGAAGCAATGTCAGAAGAATCGTTAAATTGCGATAAATGAGAGGGAGCTGCATATTGAGCAGTCGGATAAGTTGGGCAATCGAAATATCTCAAAAACTAAGTACCGCACGCGGGTGCATCAAACGGCGGAAAGAGAGGTAGGGGGAGGGGAACACATCGCGCCATCGCCCATTGCAGTGTGGCGCACGAGACGGTAACACGGGATGTTGCATTAATTTTGCACCCAGAAGTAAAAAAAAACGGGTTTGAAAGTTTTTCTTCTACCATTGTATGAGGAAAAATATTTCAAAGTTCGGTGCAATTAATGTTAATGTTTCAAAATATAACTAATTAACAAGCAACTGTTGGTTCATTACTGCATTGTACCAAATCACGTTGTTTACTTTACCCACATTTCTTACTGTGCCCAACTTGGCTCATTCTCATGGTCAACTTACCCCACTATTGGGGCAGGTTGAGCAAGAATAGCCTTAGTCATTTGAGAGCGATCATCTGTGAAACAATAAGGATAACAGGAATTTCGTCTACAGAATTTTTTTCCCAGATAAATTTCTTATTGATCAAAGTAGGTTTCATTTTCATACGGCAGACTGTTAAGGAATTATATTGCGATAATTCTAAACTTGCTCAACATGCCCCTCTCAACCTTACGCCGCCTGAAGGTTCGGTTGGTGAAATCTAACGTTGATCTTTAGGCAACCAAGTGCGACTGTATAAAGCGAATTTCTGATCAATTTGATCGCAACTTCCTCCTGAGCGCGACGCACTCATTGCAACAATGATTCACGTGATCCTCGCTTTCGGCTTTCTGGCTGCGTCCCTCCCTACATCCGCGCAGGCTGACATTGTTTCGAAATGTGTGCCAGTCACATCAGCCGTAAAAAATTTCCAATCAGTCAAGGTAAGTTCAACTGTGAGAACTTTTGGTCGTACGAATGAAAATTGAACCAGGCTACATGCCTCGTAAGATTCAAACGTGTTAAATGGAAGCATTTGTTTTTAGCTTGATGGGCGTTGGTACATAGTGTTTCGACAAAAATCACTGCAAACGTGCGATAGGAAATGCTTGTGTATCGACTTCTCTATCTCTGCCGATCGCGTTACGAATTACACAATTACTTCAAACTACTTGCAGTGAGTAGTCATACGCAGCAGCACTTTGCATTTATCCATATCAAATATTCCCACGACTGCGCGTGCGTGCGGGATTGCGATTTTTCAATTGTTAAACGCAAAACCTGGAATTGTCAGTCCAATCTTGAATTAATGATCAATGATGGCAAGGCTGGGATTTCCAAAAAATTATCAAGCTGGTGTAATCCGGTTTCCCGACCGTGCTGATGAGTCCACGTGGGAGATTTCGCAACCTCTCTATCCATATGAAGCGCCGAATACGTACAAAGTTTTGAACACCGACTACAATAATTACTTCATCCTCTACGTGTGCGAGTTGGGGCAAGTACACACCAAATACTTCTATAAAATACTCAAGTTACATGATTTTTAACGACTCAAATAACCCACCCTTCGCTTCACCATGGATAGTGACCGTTGTAACCTCTCGAGGCCTGGCGTACTATTTTTAGAACAAAATCATGATCTCGTAGAGGCTCAGTTTTCCAATCACTCCATTGGAACCATGGCTCAATGCCCTAGTACTAAAACTTAAGGAGGGAAAACCCTTTAGACGCCCGAAAATGAGTCATTTTTCGTGATTTTTTTTAACGGTGATAAAATAATCGCATCATTTTAAAATTTTGACACTATCTTATTACAACTTTCAAGTGATAATTTTTTTTAAATGGCGGCGTTATAAGGTATTCCTTTGGGCGTATTTTGCGTGATATCAAAAAGTGCTCTATTTGTCTGATTTTTCTATTGATCTGAAACAGAAATGGAAAATAATTTTTAATTATTGACATGTGTAGGGGAAGAATATACCTATAAAAATATTAAAAAGTATATAAAAAATTAAGTAGGCGTTTTCATCAACTTTTCATATTTTTTACCATTTTCTCGACAATTTTTACCCCAAAAAAGTAATTTATTTACACGATAACCATAAAACTTTACGTATATCTTTCCGATAATGTTATAGTGAGAAACCTCCCAAATTTTAGCCAGATCGATCAATAACTTTTTGAGCTATAACATGAGCAGTTTTTGAAAATGTAGTTTCGAGATAATCGCGTTTAAAGTTTTTCTATTTCGAATGTCGCGGTCCCGGTGCGCTCTCGACTATGTGCTATAACTTCGAAAATATTTCATATTACGATTTGTCGATTTTCCAGTATACTCTCAATATATTATACTTTCGAAATATGTGAGAAAAAAAATTAATTTTTTGAACATTGTAAAGGGTTTTCCCCCCTCAACTTTCAAACTATGTTTCAAGCTTTCAATTAGGTGGCACATCAGCGAACTTTTGTTTATTCTGTTCGCCCCAACAAATATTTTAAGGATTTCTTTGAACGTTTTGGCATCCCTTAGTCAATACGAGAACACCCCCTAATTATCAAACCTTACTACTTTTTCGTTGCGGAGATATTAATATTCTGATTTGTGGATGTATATGACTAAATGATTTTGTTCTTCCAGTACAATGGGTCTATTTTCAATCTTACCTTCCCCATTTTCACGAGGATAAATGTTTTTTTGCTGGATTTATTCTTATCCTTTCTCATTAGTAAGAACTATACATGCACTTTGGGCAACCGGTAATTTCGCTCAACCGGTCATTTTTTTTTAGTGAGCCTAAAATAACCATCTTCACGAGACAGAAAAATCCTTCACAACTGATTAAGCGGACGGTGTTGGCATCAGCGTCGAAGTACGGATTCGGCATAAAAGATTTGAACCAGTTTAACATGGAGTCGTGCGATAATTAACCTGACAAATATTGAAAATATTATTCTCAGGTGCTAAAAAACAAAGTGGCGGCATTGTACAAGTTCACTTATACATAATATTATATCATACTATTGTAAATTATATTAAATAAATATATGTATTCTTGAAGCACCTTGGCTTTTTTCTTGCTGTGCATTCTTGATAAATGTTGTTAGTTCCCTTATAATTTCAATATCCTTAAGGATTTTCACAGCAGTCAAAACAATATATACGTAAAGTAGAATCAGCCTTATCAATATTATGGAGCTTGAATTGCATAAAACTATTACAGGCTAAAAAGCTTTACGGAGCTGTCATTGTAGTATGCATTGTATTATATTATTAATTTTTTAATAAACATTAAATTTAATTAATTATAATAAAATTAAGTTTTATTAATATGTATCATTCAATATTATTATTCGATGTATTATTAATGATTATTTGTAATAAAATTATTATTGAAAATTATTATTGATATTAATTATAGATTGGTACACGCGATCGATTACTTTGTATCAAAAATATTAGCAATTCTTTTCGTGTTCGCCCGCTTACGTTTTCACCGTACTCGTCTTTGTCGCATTACATTCCACATGAACATTTCTGCACCCTTGTGTTTCTCCCTTTTTTTTTGTTTCCAATTTTAGAAGCGTTGTCGACGATGTTTGTGAGTCTCGCTGTTTTCTCCGCCCATGTCTTATTCTCACGAGAATAATATAATATAATCGCGTCGTATTCGACGAGGACAGCAGCTTCGGGCTCTTGAAACAACAAAGAGGCGTTTATTTCGCGATAACAATAAATCGTTTGTATCACCGGAAAGCCACGAAAAATGGCGCCGCAGAAGCAATGCGTCCCGGTAAATGTCACGTCGTCAAGGATGCGACGAAATTTAACAACGCTCACCTGCAAACAGGTTCACACACTTTTCACACTTTTTTTACGAAAATCATTCATAGAAAAAAAAATTCCAAAATCGCTAGTCCGTTTAATTTGTTGTCGATCGACCTTTATTCCTCTAGATATTTTATATCGAGCCCCGTAGTTACTATAAAAAAAAGCTGAACAACCTTACAGGAAAAAAACAGATTTTTTTTATGCGCGAATTGGAAGTCCATCTCCAGTTATTTTTTAAGATTATTAGTTATTATTAAGTTATGTTGGTTCGAAATCTCACTTGATCAATTGAATTACGAAGTACTTTTGTCTTCTTAAAGATGTTTCATCTGGTACTGTCGATCTTCTGCAATTATCAAAAAATATTATTTTGTAACATAATTTTAGTTATTTTACATAATTATTTTACTAATCTTCGTTCAATTTTTATTTAATTTTCATTCTATTTTATTATTCATTTTATTCAATCAAGTCTTTTTGACGTCACAATGTTGCCATCGTTTACAAATATTTTTTAAATATTTTTTGGGATTTTTCGATTGCTAAAAATAATATTATTTTAAAAGCAACTAATTTATTTGCACATCAGTGTGTACAGTATATTATATCTACAGTAATTCTAGCCTGTACTCCCCATCTACTATATTGATTAAAAAAAAAAAAATTATTCGATGTTGACGAGATTTGAAATACCGTACTGTAGCACACGAGTTACATGGTCCTTGCTTACGCAGTACGCAGAGATTGAGGAATAATTTAATAAGCATTGGCAGAAAGAAAAGAAAATTTATTCAGAAATATATTTGCACAGATTTTTTATTTCAGCCGATTTTTTAGGATTGAAAATGCTTTTAAAGATGTGTATAGGGATCTGATTTAGCGAGATGTCACACCAAAATAACGCTATCCCCACTCCACTGCCGCTGTGTTGTAGCTGGCTGGGGGGAGCCGCGACATGCTGAATGCCTGTGATTGATTGAAAAATGCCGTATTACATATAGAGTGATTTATGGTTACAAATGGTAAGTTTCAATTTTTATGTGTACATTACAATGTTATCTGGATGATAATTATATTTACATTTCGAGAGAGAGAGCGAGAGAGGGAGAACGAGAGAGAGAGGGAGAGAGTTGGAGAGTAGTTGGAGAGTTGGAGAGTAGCTGGCGAGTTGGAGAGTTGGAGAATTGGAGAGTAGTTGAAGAGTTGGAGAGTTGGAGAGTTGAGTTGGAAAAGTGGAGAGTTGGAGACTTGGAGAGAGAAAGAGAGAGAAAGAGAGAGAGAGAGAGAGAGAGAGAGAGAGAGAGAGAGAGAGAGAGAGAGAGACTCATACTATTTGCATGTGCCTTTTTCTTATCACGCGAAAAGTCTGATTACATTTTCAATGCCGTAAAATAGTTCCAATTTGTGTAATATTTATAGATTTTTTAAAAATAATCGAATAGTATTGAATTTTTTTTATCGATTAGTCGTATTGGGAAAATAGTAATAAGTTTGCCAAAAGGTGCAACGTGGCCACCGTTTGCAGCCACATTTTAATAAACGACTCAACTCTAAATATCTTCTGTTAATCAAACAATTTTGCGACCCTCTGTGCTTGACACTACATACCTCGGCACAAATAAATCGGTATTTTGCATCGCGAGCATTTTCCAAACAAAATATATAGATATATAAAATGAGTGGTGATTAAACAAAGTATAAATCTTATATTTAAAAAGTATAAATCACTTTAAAAAGTATATCTTAATATCAAACAAATTTGTGCACGGGATCACGAAAGGATATGAGTTTTCGGGAGATCGAATAAATTTCGGTTAAGAATTTCAAATGGCAAAATCACAAATGACGTTAATCGAGAAATTGTGCGGAATCCACTCAGATTCCAATGTGGACTTCCTACGTGCGACGTCCCTCTAAAATCCCTATAGGGATGTAAAGGGATTTGGGGACATCCCAACAAATTTTTTCACGGGTATAGTGACCGCAATGGTGAGATGACATTTAAAAAACTGAATCCTAGTTTTCTCTATGTTTCGTTTCCAGAAACAGTAAGCCTTTTCGTTGGTCCCCCTACTTCTTCCCATTTATTCGCTTCCATCGTCTTCTTCGTTTCTTCTACAGCACTTAGACATAATACTTATTTGCAAACAGCGTCTGAGGCACTTACTGAACGATTCACGATTAGAAGATAGGTAGTCTGAAAAACTGTTTGATGCAAATCCACTTCTCCCCAGAGTTTCGTTGCTCCCGGTGATCCAATTCCCAACAGCCGCATAGCAAAGATGAATCTCTATGTACGGACAAGAGGAGATGTTGGCAAGTGGACACATATTGCAAGATACTTTTATTTCGAAGCACAAACCTCGTTTACTTTCTCGGTCGAATTTCACGTCGTTTCCTCACTCTTCACATTTCACAGAGGCACTTGTCACAGAAATCATAGTCACGAAGTTCAAAATCACATATCCGATAGATTCGTTTACCGGAACCTCGATATTTTTCGAGTCGTTTAATTTGTTCGCGGACCTACCCGTGTTTGTTACTTCTTCATTTTCATACTCAAATGGATTTAATGGTCGTTTTCTTTTTTCCGATCTATCCCGTCTATGAGCAGTAGAAGCTCTTGTCTCTCGAGTAGTTTTTTTTCTTCTGATGCCATTATTAGAAAAATCAGAGCAAGCGTCTATAATAGACTAAAGTACGCGGGCGGTTTTCATACTAAATTTCAACGGTTCTCAGTTGAAATACACGTGATGGAAAAAAGGGACTCTATTGTCGTGAGAAAAAGTAGATCGATTGGACAGCTGGAGTGCCAAATACCGTGAAAGCCGGACTTCCGTTCATGCCTGCGCCAGGCAGCGAAACCCGAACCTCACTGTTTTACTTAGAATTCCATAACTTTGCGAATATTGATGATATCGATATCAAATTTATAGGGTATATTCTTAATACTTGACACTTTTAGAAACTGCAAAAAATGAAAATTGATTTTAATTCACTTTTATAGGTAGGTGTAGCTTCTTAGCACTATGGCGTTTGGAGCAACGCGAAAATTTTCGTACAAATACCGGTGGCATCACATTCGTGTCACGTGCGAAGCTATTGCTCTCTCGGAAAACGCCGGTGGCAAGCGAAAATATCTGCACAAATTTTACCAGCGGTAAGCAAAGGAAACTTGATTAGACGTGCGGAGGGCATAGTGTTGAGTATATTTTTTTCTATTACTGGGTGTCGAAACGGTGCCGCGTGCTACGGTGCCACGTTGGCAGTCTTTATTGCTGAGCAATGTGTCTTTAGTCACGTCATGAAGACCCACGGCCAGATGTTTCACTAATTGAAAAGTAGTCATGTGAACCGAGTTAATAAATGCCAAATTAGAATATTGCACACGTATCTCCACTATCTGGTATTTCTTTTCTCTGAGTTTAACTTTATAAGAATACTAAATTGGTATCAGTGAAGAATAAAAATATTATCTAAATTATGCCACATTAAAAGGAGGCATAATGAACAAAGAAAACAAATTCACTGTGTAAATTAGTCACGATAATGAGCCGAGAGTGTATATAAGCCATGGTTGGGATAATTTTCCTCAGAGAAGACTGAACACTTTTCAGGTGAGATATAACTTTATTCAAAATTTGTTACTTACGGATCGATTCTGTTCAACGTTAATCAACATTTCGTTGGCGTAAGTAGTTCGGATAAGCCACATCGTAAATCGCATTCCAATCGTAAATTCCGTCTGTAGTTTCATGGAGTATGCGTCTGAGAAGATATGTTTGAAGTTTCAAGTGAATTGGCGCATATTTGCCTGAGCTACGTTTTCTATCACTTTAAAAAACATGGTTTCAATAAAAACGCGTTTAAATTTAGAACTAACTCTTAGCAATAGATATTTTCAATTTACCTTCAATCTGTAATACCAGCACCATACATTTGGCCTCCCAAATTGACATTGTCCTATTACTCTTCTGAAAATTTGAAAATCCTTGAGTGGGTATACCCCTTAAGGGAAACTACCAGTCTTGTGACCGGAAAAAAGGTGAATAACAACCATTTTTTTTATGGATACCCAGTTGATAGCGGGAAAATTCCGTTTAGCGGCCCTTACACTACGTATATTCAAGTATCTTTACAAATTTTTTTCACGAGGTTTTCTGAAAAAACCCGTCGCTGAAGCTGGATGAAGCGCGTCACCTAGTCTGATAGTGTCTTGCGGTCGGCAAGAGTTCGCCTCCAATTTGTTATTTAGAACAAAAATCTAAAATAATTGGAGTTTTAAATAAGATTTGCCTTTGAAGTAATTTAATTTAAATCGCTATATCTCTGAAACTAGATGGTCAAAATTCATGATTTTGTTTACCTACTTCGTAATATGGTCCTCTGTAATTGCGATTAAAAAAAAAATCTTTAGACAAGTTTCAAAGTTATTGCGTGAAATGTGAAATTTTCCATTGCTCCCTATAAGAACACGTGTAAAACCACGAAATCTTTGATTGACAATATCTCGAAAACGGAACGGTGAATCCTTTTGAAATTTTACACTCAATCATTTAATAGTGTCCCGAATGGATGCTCAAAATAAATAAAAAATCTATAGAAAAACACCTTGGCGAGACTACTACCTTAATCGAGCGAAACTCTTGAATCAATACTGAATTATAAATCGCTATTAGCGAAGATGCGCGTTAACTTTTCAGAGCAGAATTGTAAATTTACATTAGATGCGCCACCTCAAGAATCGATTGATGACATCGACGTTGATTTTCAGGCGATCAAGAGCGAAGTTCCAAAAAGAGTTTCTGATCAACTTATTTGACACTTCTTCCTGAACGCGTCGCATTCATCACAGCAATGATATACGTGATCCTCGCTTTCGGCTTTTTAGCTGCGTCTCTTCCCGCTACATCAGTGCAAGCGTCCGCTTCGGGTTGTCCTGCAGTCACATCCTTCCCAAATCTCCGATCGGCCGCAGTGAGTTCAACCGCAAAAACTATTCGTCGATCAAATGAGGATTGAGCCAAGCTACTGGCCTCGTAAGCTTTGTACATATTGAATGAACGCTATTTGTTTTTAGCTTGCGGGACGTTGGTACCCACAATCACGAGAACGCTCATATTCCATGCCCAATCGGAAATGCTTCCATATCGACTTCTCTGTCGCTGAAAAGCGCGTGACAAACTATACAATCACTTCAATTTATGTCAAGTAAGTAGCCATAGGCAGCAGCTCTTTGCGTTTGTCCTTATCGAAAATTTCCACGAGCGCGCGCGTGCGAGATTACGATTTTCTAATTGCCAAGCGCAAAAATCTGGAATTGCGAGTCTAATCTGGAATTGATGGTCAATGATGTGCAGGTCGGGACAATATGACCGTATGATTGGTATTGTCAGAATACCCAACTCATCGACTGAGTCCAAGTGGAAGGTTATGGTAACTCTCTATCCAAATGATCCGCCAAGGGATTACTGGATATTGGACACCGACTACAAGAATTACTTTACCCTCTACACGTGCGACTCGGGGCAAGTATACAAAAATGCATACCTCATTTAAAAAAGACTCCATACATACGTTTTTAACAGCTCAAATTGATTCGTATCACATCACTGAAAATGTACTTTAATTGTCGTTTTTAATTTATTTTATTGCACTTTGGCATAATATCACTACACACGTACACGTTCACGAAGCGTACAGCTTATGTTTCAACGCGCCGAATTTTCTCTTGCGACTTTTTACATATTTTCGATTCGGATGTCATAAAAATTGTCAAACGGCGTTCATGGGGGAATTGTAGAATCCAATTGGATCCTAATGAGGACGCCCTATGTACGGTATCCCTAACAAATCCCTATATAGAGATGTAAATGAATCTTGGAAATCTCCAACAAATTTGTGCACGAGATTACGATAGGATATTTTTTTTGGAGATACAATAAATTCCGTTTGAGAATGAGAAAAAAAATTCTCAATTGATGTCAATCGGGAAATGGAGCGCAATCCTCTTGGATTCCAATGTGGACTCCCAATTTGCGGCATCCCTATAAAATCCCTATAAAGACGTGGTAGGATCTGGGTTGATCCCAACAAATTTCTGCACGGGTATCAGTACAATGGGTCTATCTTCGATCTAGCCGTCTACATATCGAGCATTAGTATAACTTATGCACATTCTCTACGCAACCACGCTCAACTAGTAATTGTTTTTTTAGTTCTCCGAAATTAACCATCTTCACGAAACAGCAAAGACCTTCAAACGACGTTTTACTCATGGCGTTGGAATCAACGTTCAAGCACGGATTCACCACGCGATCATTTATGTGGCATGATCACAGCGGATGCAGTAATTAACCTGACAAATGATGAAAATATTACGCGCTCGTGATACCAAGCAGCTTGGCAGCGTTGTACAAGTTCGCTAATTTATATAATATTATATCATGGTATTGTAAATTATATTAAATAAATATATATACTCTCAACCCTTCGACTGCACACTGGGTCATTTTGACCCCATTTCTTTTTCAACTTCCTTCGTCGCAAAACGGAGTAATCTATTCGGCCGCATTGTGGCGTTCGAATGTTCCCCTACTCCTATTTTATAGGTGAACACTCAGCCCCCATCCAACGTCCTGCCCATGTACTGAGGACAGCTGTCGAAATAGGACCTGGGGTCGAAACGACCCCGGTTATGCAGTAGTGGGGTGAAAGTGAAAAAAAAACATTTTTTGAGAAATTTGGAGTTTGTTTGGGTTATGTAAGTGAGTTATGATAGAAAATGTGCTCATAGATTTTTTTTATTTTGCTTTGGTATAATAAATTATTTATTTATAATTATAAAACGACGGCCGATGCGATTCTTTTTTGGCATCCTCGATCAGGCAGTCGAGAGGCAGGTAGTTAATGATGAAGGTAATGAAAAGCTTTCTGGCCGCAAATACCACAAATTCATTGCCCACTATCTATTACGGCATTTTATGCAAAGACGGTTGCAATAGACACGTAATTTGAGAACGGGGATAATCACGAGTCTAAAAATTATTTTACGGAAAGATAAAGTATTGCAGCAAAATTCCGATGTAAGGCCAGAGTTTGAAAAACGCAGTAGGTGCGGTCTTTGTAACCGAAGCGCTGCTCATAAAACTAGAAGCAAGTTTCCGTTGTGCAGGAGAGCTATGTGCAACGAGCACCAAATGTACATATGCATCGATTACGATAAAAAAAGCCTAAAATATACGTCTTCAACACCTGGTGCGTTGGTCTAGTGGTTAGCGTGCTGGCCAGTGGGTCGGGAGGTCCCAGGTTCGAGTCCCAGTCCCGTCACCGTGAAATTTTTTTCTTAAACATTTTCTCAACGAAAGACGACTAGTTCTGTGCCTGGGAGGCCGAACTTGGGACCGGCTGTATCGGTATAGGTTTTCCGCAGTTTCCCTATGCCCATGGCAGACATGTCGTGGTGAATACGATACAGAGGGGGAAGTTCGGCTGCGGCCGCAAGGTGGGGGATGGGGAAGTAGATAGGGAATTGTGGAATGAGAGATATAGAGGGGGGATGTGGAATGGGAGGTAGAACAAAGTTGAGGTGCGTAAAAAGGGGAAGACTCTGTATGATAGGAACAAAACCAAGATACGTTTTCAACAATTAATCTGCCGAAGGAATCGATTTTTACCATTTTTTACTAGCCCGAAAATGCTCAAATTCAAACCTCCCAATAAATGACTGAAATACACCGATCTGAAAACGTCTAGAGTCAGATTGACTCGATATGCAGTCAAAGGTTCGTGGCGGAAGTCTCCAATCGAGGGGTTAAGGACGGAATAAATTTATTCTGCAATTTAATGGACATTTGTGATGGTCTGAGTGAGTAATGTTATCGGAACATTGTTGAGCATTTGCACACAACTGCTAAAAGTGTGTTCGAAGATTGCCAAGAAAAAAGAAAATTCGAAACGTGATCGACCTGCGGATGAACTGAAAGTGTCAGGTGACGGATCGTGGAAGAAGCGAGGCTTCAAATCTTTATTTAGAGTAACGATTCTTATTGGTTATTATTCCGGAAAAGTTATCGACTTGGTTATCAAGAGTAGTTATTACCAGGGTTGCACAGCGTGGAAAAACAAAACTGACACCGTTGAATATCAAGATTGGTATGCTGCAGATGCAGAAGAATGTGATAGCAACCACGAAGGCTCGACAGGAAAGATGGAGGTGGATTCGATTATTGATATGTTTATGAGGTCATTGACACTGTTCAGCGTGAGGTATCTCAATTATATTGGAGATGGCGACGCAAAAACGTTCAAAGCAATACTTGACAAGCTACCCTGTGGTAAAAATGTTGAGAAAAAAAAGCGAATGCATAGGGCATGTCAAGAAAAGAATGGGTACGCGATTGAGAAATAAAACAAAACCTATAAGCTTGGAGGAAGAGGAACAGGAAAATTAACAGATGACCTTATAAGAAAATTGACGACGTATTATGGATTAGCTATTTATCGAAATGTGGAAAGTGTAGAAAATATAAAAATTTATGTTCATCATTTATGTTCGACCGATGAGAATCCCAGACACGAGAACTGCCCGCCAGGAGTCGATAGCTGGTGCAAGTGACAAAAGGCTCAGGCTACTGGTGAAGCTTTCAAACACCCTGCGCCTCTCCATCCTGATGTCCAGAAGACTAAAACTATATGGTCTGAGTACGGAGAACAAGTAAGGGCCTTGAAGAAGTGTAGTTCCAGATTCCCTAGTAGCGATTTCCCCAATACTACCAGACTTTGCTATAATATTATAGGGACAAACCAATATAAATTACTAGACTAAAGAATTTGTGGCATATCAATTATCACGATCGATTAAATAAAATCGATCTAAGATAACAGGTATATAATTCGTTTGTCTCTTGCCCTCTCTCTACCTTACTGGCTCTCTCTCTCTCTCTCTCTCTCTCTCTCTCATTCTGTGTTTATATAGGGCTGTTGGTTATTGGTCACGATCCCGTGAAAGGGTTGTAGGACATATTTTCCGCTATCAAATAACCCAGTTATGCTTTATGCAAAAGTGAACCATTTTCGAGATACTATTATTTATATTATTTTGCCTAAAATTATTAAATTCTAATATTATTAAAATTAATAAATTGAATAATCAATTAAAAAAAAACTGTTTTAAAGTTTTCAAATGCAATTTTAACGGCTCTGGTTAGTGCCGACAGTGGGCCTTGGTAGCAAAGTGTGACGGGCTATTGATGGCCCATGTGAGGCTTCAATACTAGGGCCTTAATAAACTTAGGGAAAATTAACGTGGGCCCGATCAATGCCCAAACTTAATTACCGCACGGGAATCGTCTTCATTGATAACGCTCGTTACATTCCGCATGAACATTTCTACGCTGTGTTACTCTCCTTTATTTTTTTCTCCAATTTTAGAAGCTTCGTCGACGGTGTGTTTGTGAGTCTTACTGTTTTCTCCACCCATCTCGTATTCTTGCAAGAGTAATGCAATCGCGTCGCATTCCACGACGACTGCAGCCCCGTGCTCTTGTAACAACAAAGAGGCGTTTATATATCGCGACAACAATAAATCGTTCGTATCGTCGGAAAGCCAGGGAAAACAAAGCCACAGAAGAAGCGCTTTCCGTTAATCGTCACGTCGTCAAGGATAGGAACAAGATCGCCCACTTTTCGCGGTTTTTCGACCAGAATCACTCATAGAAAGAAAATTCTAAGATATATATTTTCTTTCGCTAACCCGTTTAATTTGTCGCCGACCGAACTTGTTTTTCTCTTAAATATTTTATGACGAGCCCCATAGCTGCGAAGCTTCCATGCATTCTCGAAAAATTGCACATCACAAAAAGCTGACCAACCTCGCGGGGAAAGACGGGGAAAGATTTCTATACGTGCAAATTGGAGGTCCATCTCGGTCCATTTGCAAAAGAAAAAAATGATACGCGTGCTCGTGAGCGTAAAAACGTTCCAACATACCAAACAATTGTGTTCAGGGTCACGCGAGTAAAAAAATTAGTAAATAATAAGGAAAAAAGACAGAGGTAGTTTATCTTTTTAACTTTTTAAATCCTATCGCGAAAATTTTGTTGTTCCTCTTAGCTACCGAGCTGCATGACTTTTCGTCCCGATTGAAAATTCAAGAGACGTCAGTGTACTTTTTAACGGCAGCATGACAATTCTGTTCGTTGCAATTTCAGCTGATTATTTGTCGTATATCGGATGCGACATACAAAGTATGAGAATCTTTGGAACGCAACTTTTTTTTTGCTCTCGATTACAATTTCACGATGTTTTTCGCGTCGCGGCATATTCGTGCTGTAAGAGCATACTATTCTTATCTACGGTATTGCGGGCTGCGCAGTATCGATAAAAAGTACAAACACACTTGAGCTGGAAGCTCCGCAAGTGTTTCTAGTCTCTTACATGATATTGATAATCTATCTGATAAGAGTTTCGTTGATAACCTTGACAAGGTTGTTGCTACAGAGCGCGTGTCGTCGGATATACGTACCGCACGATTCATTCCCCTGTTTTAGATCTACATCGATTATCCGCGCGAAAGATTAACAAATTACGATCTCAATGTGCCACTCGCGGAATATCGAACTGCGTTTGCATGAGTGATATTAAACGTGAACTGCGAAAATTCTTATTATCATAATTTCTACATAAAATTCTCAAATGTAAAATTTCTAAGTAAAGTTTTTAATGCTAAAATTCCTAATTTAATCTCTGGATTCTAAAATTACGAAAAAAAACTTCTAAATTCGAAAAATTCTCAATAAAATTTTTCATTCCAAAATTTCTAAATAAAATACTGAATTACAACATTTTTTAACAAAATTTTATATTATGAAATTTCTAAGTAAAATCCCAAATTATGAAACTCCGAAATAAAATGATAAATTCCAAAATTTCTTGTCTTCGATATTTCGTTTGCGGTAGATAGTTTCCAGTAAAAATAGCTATTGCATATCGAAATGAGAATATTTCACTCACTCCACTGTCAACACATATCTGGGCACACAATGGACATTCGAGTTAACTATTCAATTTTTTTTCTCGTAAAACGCCAGAGAAATGTTGGGAAGGTAATATCGTAACGTTTGGGTTTGCTGAACGTAATATATATATACGTAAGAGGAAGAAACGCAAAATTATTCAAATCGACGACGCTATGTAGTATGAATGGGTGTACGATTTTTTGTTAATTATTGCCGGATCTATCTCAATTTTCAACGAAGTAAATGTTTCATATATACATATATCCTAACCATATACACTAGTGGCATTAATGCTGAACACTAATGATAGAAATGAGCTTTTTTCCATTTACGCAGCAAATGTATATTCCGCTACCCCGAAATGATACTGTAATGTTTTTATTTTAATCCATAATGTTTCTTCTTAATATTTGCCCATGATTAGTTATGTAAATGTTTAATTTTTTTAATAAAAAAAAAACAGAGTACAAATTACAAAGTACGAAATTTCGAAAGATGTTAAAAGTGTTCAGAATTAATTCCATTAGTGTATAGTATTGTAATACTGTAAATATAGGCATATACATTGTAAAAAATTTACTCTAATTCTCGTAAAGTCTTAGGATCATATACCGGCTTCCTCCATACATACACACACACACGCACACACACACACATATATATACATATACAATATATATATATGAAAAAATTAATTGGACGAAACAATTGTAAGGAGTCAATGTAGGTTCACGACCCTGTAATAAAACTTTTCTGATCAAAGTGACAATATTTGTCATTAACCTGAACGATTTTATGTTTCGTAACGTGAAAAACGGTTGGAAAAATTTTACATTTTTTTTCTCGAACTAAAAATTTGGTTGCATAACTAGTTCGTCGAACAATTATTTATATATATATATATATATATATATATATATATATATATATATATATGTATACACTTCCGGCCAGAAGTTTGGGTACACTAGTCGAAATTTCTTATCGCACTAAAAGTTAGATAGCGGACTCAAAAATTAAGATAATTGGTTTTCCCAACGGCGTTTTAAAGAGGACAAGTTTACCTTAATTTTGCTTTTTTAGAAAATTTTCTACTTTTTTTTCGCCCCGGTTTTTTACGATAAACTTGAAAAGGATATCAAAACGTACATTTTTATTTTTTAGAAACTCTCGTACGTTTTTTTTTCGCCCCAGTATTGAATTTTTAGCTAAAAACATACATGTTTTAGAAAAAAGGGGCATCATCGAAGAACTATAGGGTTGCAGAGGAAATGTTAAGAAAGTAAAAAGTTGCATGGATTCACACTGGAGTGGCTAGAATGTTTTCAGAATTTTTTATCGACATTTTTTTTTACCATTTTTGGTTGGAACTTTGATGAGTGGAGAGGCTCCACTTGGGAATTATGGTGCTTAGGAGAATATATTAAAAAAGGAAATTTGTTTACATTTTTATTTTTAATGAACTACAATTTTTTTAGAATTTTTTTCTATTTTCTATTTTAATTTTCAAAAATGAAAAAAAAACACATACATATATATATATATATATATATAAATTATATCTGTTCTATCGTACCGGGTGTTTCCTTTTTTACCGACCCACCTTATTTCATCTTTCCCCCACCCAGCCATATAGAAAGTACATATTTATATTTTTTTAACATTTTTTCACTATTTGTTCCTTCCTACGGGGTGCTTCGTATCGTTTTTTACACTTTTTATCCTTTCGTATCCATCTTATTCCATTTTATTCCTCGCCTCATTCCCCAAATATATTAGGTGTATGACTTCATTTTTACAGATTTTTCAGCAAATTTATTTAATATAAAAAATAAGAGAACAACGAACTTAATCTTGGAAATATTGTCCATCGTTTTTTGTGACCTTGCGCCATTTCTCAGGTAACATACGAATGCCGTCGCGAAAGAAACTTGCAGGCTTCGAGGGGATTAAGTCATCGACGAATTTACGCACATCGGCCAGCGGTTTGAACTGTTTATCCACTGAGGCGTGCTGCATTGACCGGAACAAATGGTAGTCGGATGGGGCCATTCTGGTGAATATGCCGCGTGCGGGAGAACTTCCCATCCCAAGTTCAAGAGGGTCTTCTAAGTCGCGCGAGCAACGTGAGGTCGAGCGTTGCCATGCAGCAGCATGACTTGCCTGCCTCCTTGCCCAGTAAATAGCCTTTTTTAATCAGGTTCTTCGCTCAGTTTGTTCAATTGTCGGCTGTAGCGTTCCGCAGTCACTGTCTGACCAGTTTCCAGGAGTTCGTAATAAAGCACACCCTGCACATCCTGTTCAGGGCGTGGCTGATCACTAAGATCGAAATCACCACTTCTAAAACGTTTGTACCAATAATTACACGTTTCATAAGACACAACGTCGGCACCAAGAATACTACAAATGGATTCCAGTGCTTTAGAAGCATTTTTTCCTTGTTGGAATTCGTATAAAATGCAGTGCCGAATGTGCTGTTTATCAGTTGTCAACGTAAACTCTGCTATTCTGAGAGGTTACGTAACTCACGTAGACTTGTCGTTCGGTGTTTTGAAACCTTGCGTCTGATCCTTTCAAAACCACAAAAGACCGCGAAAATATTTCTATTTTAAATATAATTTTAAGCTCGAAGAAGAAATCTGTAAAAATTAAGTCATACACCTAATATATTCATATATAAATACGATTCTACAAATAGATTAAAATGACCAAGGCTATTTCATCCGAGGTGGAGGAACCCTTGCGATACAACCTTAGTAGCCTCGTTAGCTGTTTTCTATCGATGCTGAAATCGATCCTTGCACAACGGCAATAAGATATCTCACGAAATATACACAGAGTGTATACACGCACACCCGTTTAACCACGTATAAGCCACAATCCCTGAGCAAATGTACGTATAGACGTGCGCGGTGGAGTCTGATGACGCGTGGCTTTCTCCGCGTATCGATTCGAAGTCTCATATTCTTGATGCTTGGCCATTGGTCGCCCCGTGCACCGTTCTCGTCGCGCGGTGAGAGATCTGACCGAGCGAGATCTGGTGCAGCGGCCTGAGACGAAGGCTCGCATGCACCGAGTCCACACAGGTAACCGTGACGGCCTTGCAAGGCTTTTTCCAAGGCCGTCTCTAATGTTCTCCTCTTCTTCTTCTTCTTCTTCCTCTTCTGCCTCTTCTTCTCGTCTCGTCCCTCTCAGCCTATCCCTCGCCACTGTACCCCCCCCCCTCTCGCCCACCCCTCCTCGCTCCCGATCTTGCCCTCCCCGTCCCTCTTCCGTGCCAAAACGAGTACTCGCGCTTTCTTTCTTTTTTTCTCTTCTCTCAATTCCCTTTCGGCTATACGCTCGCACTGGCCTTTCTCTCAACGGCACATCCGCTAACAGCGTATCGCGTCTTACTCGCATTTACGAAGGAAACATTTCATTCGATCGGTCAATTCTTATTTGTATATCGACCTGTTATTGTTCCTTTTTGGAATGGAATTTAATTTCCACAAAACGGAACATTTATTTATTGAATTAATGGAGAATTATTTGATAAATGGTTCAACTTATTGAATTAACGGATAATTATTTCATAAGCGGATTGATTTATTTATTTAACGGATGATCGTTGAATAAATGGATGCATTTATTTGGTAAGCCGATCTTATTTTATTTAATACGATTATTAATTTTGAACCGTATAGAATTAGTTTATAAGCACGAATATATAAAAATTGTATAAAATTCGAAAAGAATACTCGCATTGACGGAGAAAAAAATTCATTCGATCGGACAATTATTATTTGTTCCTCGGCTTAATATTGTTCCTTTTCGATAGAATGGAATTTAATTTCGACAGAACGGAGCTTTGATTTGCTTAATTAAGGGATAATTATTCAACAAAAGGATTGATTTATTTATTCAATCATTTTCAACAATAAGTTTGATAATTTAATAACAATAATTTAATAATTTTCAACGGATTAATTTATTTGGTAAACAGATCTTAATTTATTGAATAGATTTTTTTTTAATCTGTATGAAATTATTCTATCAAGAATATTTAAAAAATTGTACAAAATTAGAAAAGAATCATGAGAGCCTAAAAACATTATAATAAATAATTTTAATACAGAAAGAGAATGCTGGAAAATCGAAAGCAAATTAGCAGCATTTTTTTATTTTATTTTATTACGCTTTTTTTCATCTTCATTCTCATCAAAAGTGAAAGGAATACGAAGAGGAATGTGCAAAAAGATTTCATAGAATCGAAACCATTACGAATCATTGCAAAATGTACGCTGAATCTGATAAGAGAATTATTTTTTAAAGGAATTTATCGTGCCCATTTTTGCGACGGAGTCTCGAAAAGTCACCATACTCGAACAAAATTGACCACGGGATCTTCTCTCAAGCCGAGAAAAGCCAAAAATAAATTGTGCATCAGCGAAGATTTGAAATTTTTATAAAAAATGAAGTTTCTTTCGTCAGTCGACAGCTCACGCCATTCTGCGAAGTTGAATGGAAAATACAACGCAATATGCATGTACTAATGTGCCACGAACAGGATAGAGAGGACGTATGGTGGTTGTTCGTGAAAAGGGGTCACACTTGTGCTGGACACGAACTCTCGCGGTTGCGCTCATAATAATCTTTTCGCAATCACGAGACTGGGCGATCGCAATATAAATCCCCGGTGAGCACCGAGAACACAGCGCGCTCTAACTGCCCACGTGCGTTTCACCAGTTATTTCATAGAGAAAACAGGCCTGTACGAGACGTTCAATGCATACACAAGATCCTTAAGGATCCTTTGCTACACATGCACACCCGTATATACTTGCAAATTGCGCATTATTGCCTATACGTGTATAGGCATCATATACCGTTGCATGGGTGCACGCAAGGCGTGGAGCTGAATGATCGCTGTTGATATAATTCACGAAGGAGCGTGCTGCTCCATTGTTATAAGTAAGAACCACAAAGATTCACACCTGCAGCCTAGATACCAATTATCAGGTGTTAAATTTTACATCTGCACACATATACATATTTGTCGATTATCCAAAGGGTGTCTCAAAATGACCTGATATTATTAATTGCGCGCCATTCTTTTTTTGTGGCGAACATAGAGTACTAATCTTTGACAACATCGCATCAAGAAGTATTGAGGTTTAGTCATGAAGAATTACACGATTGAGCAACGCATAGAAATTGTGAAAATGCCATGTGAAACAATGCAGTTAATGCAGACAAAGTTTCATGGTCGTGTTATATCGCGCCGAGGCGATGTGGATTGGCCACCATGATCGTGCGATTTGACGCCATTGGACTTCTTTCTTTGGGGGTTTTCTGAAAGGAAAAGTGTATGACAATGATCCACAGACCATTCCGGAGCTCAAAGAAGCAATTGGACGCACCATTACTGCAATTAGTCCGCAATTATGCCGAAATGTTATTGAAAATTTCATCAAAAGAGTGTATGTTTGCAAACAGTGAGGAGCGGCCAGTTATCGGATATTGTGTTCCACGCATAACCTCCAAGTTTGTACCTTATATTAAAATAAATATATTCATACTTTTCAAATAAATAATACGTTTTATTGATAAATTAAAATTTCAGGTGATTTTGAGACACCCTTTATTTGTTATTTTTTATATATATAGAGCCTAGTTCAAATTCCGAACTTTGAATGCCCCGACGGTTTAAAATTCCTAATTTTAATGTTCCGAAACTACAAGTTTCGTAAAGATCACGTCAGCAAAAGTCTACACAGTTGACTGTAAATGAAGTAGAACGGTACGAGTAGCGATAGAAGAAGGTTTCTCCTGTAACTCTGTGCGAGCCCATACCACGCACAGAGTTACACGAGAGGAAGGTGTTGCTGCTAGTGGGCACGGATGTTCACGGCGTGGCGTTTTGGAAGACTTATGAGGAAAATATCACAATGACGGCGGAGTGCTATAAATCGTTTTCGGGGGAATATATCCCAAGATGGGCGGTACATCGCAATATTAGAACAGCAGTGCTCCTTCATGACAACGCTAGACTCCACAAAGCCTACGCAGTTCAGGAGTTAATCGAAGACAGGAGTTGGATTGAATTGCCTCATCCACCATATTCGCCTGATATGGACCCGTGCGATTTCAACTGCTTTGGCCATCTTAAGCGTCAGTTGTTTGGCCATATAACAACAAACAAGAATTGGATTCCGCCATTAACACCGCAATTACTAGCCTTAATGAAAATGGAACATTTTCTGGGATCAATGACCTAGCATCAGGCTGGCAGCGTGTCATTTATAGCAGAGGAGACTACTAATTATTACGGAAGAATATCATTTATTATTGAATAAAAAAGAAAAGATTTTTTTGAAAAATAAAAGTCTCCACCGAATTATGATAGGAGCTAATATAATATTAAGTATGCCACAAAATTCCGAATTTTTTGTTATAGAAAACGAGCTATATTAGAAATTTTCAATATATTAAAAACTAATAAGAGATTCGTCAGGTTCACGAAAGTTTTGGACTCCAGAAATCATAGCATCGATCATCCAGTTTGCGAAAACTGAAGTTTTGATAGTGTAAGATTCCGATAAAGAACGTTTAGTACGTTCAAAATTCCGAAAACTCACACATAGAGCAGATAGCAAGTTAGCCTAACGTGTTTAGATGGCAGCACCACTACTTGTTTTGACGGTGTTCAGATTTTCGGAGTTTTGGTCTTTCGGGTAAAATTCTTTCGGAGTTTTGATCTTTCGGAGTAGTATTCTTTCGGAGTTTTGATCTTTCGTGGTAGAATTTTTCAGAGTTTTGATCATTCTTCGCGTTTTATTGTGTACATATAATGTAAGGGTGTTTAGCTATCGATGATTCTTATCGATATTCTTATTTTTGGAACTTTTCCCTGTACAAACCTTCGGTATTCAGGAACTCGGATTTCTAACGCTACAATTTTTCGGAACTGTGGACTCTCTAATCATGGGAAGTTGATACTTGTTTTATGTGCTGTGTTTTCATGTCTACGCTTGATCAGTCGGTCCCATGTTTATTGTCATTTAATTCCTTAGTGTACTATTATTTTCGGTTATATGATAATTCCGTTTACAAGATTTTGGAATTATAAGTTTTCCGAAGTATTGAGTACTAGCTAATAACTTCGGAATTTTGAGCGTTCCGATCATTCAAAGTTCGAAATTTCAACCCGGCCCCGTATATATGTATACGTTTCCGCCTGCGTGGAATTCGGCCCATAGAAACTTCATTGCCAGTTGCACCCCTAATCAGTGGTTGTTTCGAAAAATCCTAAAATATGCGTTTTGTTATTTGTTTTGAAGAATATTTATACCGAGTTCCACATTGACGCAAAAAGACTGAAGAATCTCCGCGGATGTCATGGACAAAGTACGCCATGAGAGCGAGAAGAGATCGAGCGCAACAACAAATACGAGGAAAAAAAAAACCAATCAATCCAATCGTAAGTGATGAAGACCCAGGGATCATTTCGGGTCACGCTCTTTCTCGTCTAATTAATTTATTATCGTACATCGCGATCCGCGGTATGATGGAAAACATAATTCCGTAGCGATAAATTTCCTAGCAATACACAATGCGGCGACAGCTTTGCCGCATTTCTGCGGAATATTTACGCGCGCGAAGGGTGGGCATCTCCGACGACGACGAGGTCTTGACACTCTTGATGATAACGTGCGAATCGTTATTATTAAACTGTTTTGAATTCCGATTGACAATCGCGTCATTCGCAGGAAATAACAATTCTGTTGCGCGTACTCTGAAGTTTGCTCCTCCCACATATATATATATATATATATATATATATCCATGTAAAGAAATATCAAAGTCTGCTGATGATGCCATGCTGTCTGGTCGTTTGAACACCGAAAGAATACATGTACATTCGTGCCCCACAGGCTATCTCGATCAACCAAGTTTCCGCGCTTATGCGCTCATACGCATACGCGACACAATCGTAGCGTCAATTCGAAAAGAATAACGCATTGCAGAATCTTTGCTGCGCAGTACTCATCCACGATATTTGCGAATGATGTTATCTTGAAAAACATTGTTGCAAGTGTCGAAACGAATGCTCGAGATGCACCTGCACATATATGATATATACCAGGTATACAAGTATGAAATGCGGATTTCAGACAACAGATGTTGCACCAATGCAGTTTGTGCTATAAAGATTTAACACTGCGCCATTTTGTTGTGTCATCAACAAGTGTCAGACGCGCACGAGTGATAAATTGGAAAAGTGTGTGCAGAGTGTTGTGTTGTTGTGTTCAATAAGTCGAAATTTATACCGAACAAACAGCATTCGTGGACAGCATTAATTTTTTGTTTTGATTTGAAGAAAACTGCTGCTGAATCATACTGATTACTTCGAGAAGCTTATGGTGAACATGCTCCATCGCAAGATACGTGTGAACGATGGTTTCGGCATTTCAAAAGTGGTGACATCGATGTTGCGGACAAGGAGCATGGACAACCGCCAAAAAAATACGAAGATGTGGAATTGCAAGCATTGTTGGACGAAGATGATTCGCAAACACAAAAACAACTCGCCGAGCAATTGGGCGTTAGTCAACAAGCTGTTTCCATTTGGCTACGAGAGATGGGAAAGATTCAGAAGACCGGTAGATGGATACCACATGAGTTAAATGGCAGGCAAATGGAAAAGCGCAAAAACACATGTGACATTTTGCTCGCTCGGTACAAAAAGAAGTCGTTTTTGCATCGTATAGTTACAGGTGATGAAAAGTGGATTTATTTTGAGAATCCCAAGCGCAAAAAATCATGGGTAAACCCAGGAGCACCATCCACATCGACCGCAAGACCGAATCGCTTTGGCAGAAAGACGATGCTCTGTGTTTGGTGGGACCAGAGGGGCGTGGTCTATTATGAGCTGTTAAAACCTGGGGAAACGGTTAATACTAAACGTTACCAACAACAATTGACCGATTTGAACCATTCGCTGCTTGAAAAAAGGCCAGAAGACCGAAAGAGGCAACACAAAGTCATTTTTCTTCATGACAATGCTCCATCACATACGGCAAAACCGGTTCGCGACACGTTGGAAGCACTCAGCTGGGAAGTTCTACCCCATGCGGCTTACTCACCAGACTTGGCTCCTTCCGATTACCACTTGTTTGCATCGATGGATCACGCACTTGCTGAGCAGTGCTGGTCGCTAAATTAAAAAAAAATCTTTTATAATATTTCTTCTCTAGATAGGGTAAAGAGGGGCATGTTGAGCAGTCGGGTAAGTTGGGCAATCCAAGTATCTAGAAAACCAAGCATCCCACGCGGGTGCATCAAATGGCGGAAAGAGAGTTATGGGGGAGGGGAACACATCACGCCATCACCCGTTGCCATGCAGCGCATGAGACGGTAATACGGGACGTTTCATTATTTTTCCACCCAAAAGTAAAAAGAAACGCGATTGAAAGATTTTCTTCTACCATTGTATGAGAAAAAATATTTCATAGTTCATTGCAAATAATGTTAATGTTTCAAAACCCAACTAATTAACAAGCGACTGTTGGTTTATTACTGCATTGTACCAAATCATATTGTGTACGTCTGATTTTTTAATGCAATTCTTACTTTGCCCAACTTACCTCATAGTCATGCTCAACTTACCCTACTATCGGGGCAGGTTGAGCAAATATGGCCTTAGTCATTTTAGAGCGATTATCTGTGAAACAATAAGGATAACAGGAATTTCGTCTATAGACTTTTTTTCCTAGATAAATTTCCCATGGGCCAAAGTAGATTTCATTTTTATACGGCAGACTGTTAAGGAAGTACAGGGCGATCATTTCAGACTTGCTCAACATGCCCTTCCCTACCCCACCTAAATTTGTTTACATTTACCTGAAGGTGATTTTGAAGATATTGGGGTCCACGTAATGTTGAGTGTCGGGGAAATTGGCTACAAAAGAGTCCTCGAAGCCGAATGTCTTAGAAATCACCTTTATATATATTCCTTTATAGATAAATATGCACGCATGTCGCATTATTGAGCCTTTGTCTAGCTAAATTCTTCTCAATCACAGTTGACAGCATGATTGACTCTTGCTCCCAGTTGTCCCTCTCTTTCTCTTTCTCGCTCTCTCTCTCTCTCTCTCTCTCTCTCTCTCTCTCTCTCTCTCCCTCTCTCTCCCTCTCCCTCTCCCTCTCCCATTCTAGCTACACTTCTAAAAATACCGATACCCATCAGCAATGGACAGCAATATCGATCGACTCGTATCAATCGATATAAAGCCACAAAATGAAACAAAAGGTGCATCGCGTTAATTAGCCTTGCAGTGAGGCAGAGGCTCCTCGGCAGCGTCAATGCAAAGGAAAAGTCTACGTAACGCAGAATGCGAGGATGAGCAATGTACACGTCCGCGTACGATCCCTTCTGAGTTTCCGCGCATCGTGATATTGCGATATTTATTAATGCGTAATTGATTGATCTGCGATCGATCATGTCGACGGAGCGGTAGCAGGGGCCGGTTTGGAGCGCGATCACCGAGCAATTCTCTGGTCCAACTCAGCGAATTGCTCAGTGATAGTGAGATCGCCCATCATATTCTCGTACATTTTTTTTGTTCTTCATTTTCTTCTCAAGATGTATCGTATGCTCGACCGATTCTACATATTGCCGATGCTTCGCCTCGGGAGGACACGCTTGTAAAAATATAATGATGAGACTACAAAATTATACGGGTTGAATTGCCTGCGACGGCGCGTAACTCTCGAGGTTCTATCGCGAATATACCTCCCCCCCATCGTTCCTCGCTTCTGCATTAAGCACGGTTAATGATTTATATATTAAATTGCCCGCGATATCACGGACGTATATATATATACATATATATATATATATATATATATATATATATATATAATTATATATATAATTATTTATATATTATACACGTATGCATATAAAAGTGTAGGTGCGTGTGTGTTTATATATATATATATATATATATATATGTGTGTGTTCAAGCGTTTACATCTTGTCTCGTCTCTTCACATGAATATTTGCATATATATATATATATATACCTGTGTGTGTGTGTATGCTTGTGTTATTGGTGCAAAGACGTGGAGATCCCTCAATGTACAATTTAAAGCAAAATTACCCACCGCTCTAATTAGTAACACCAACATATATCTACGAGATTCATTTAAGAGTGCCCGAACTAATTCGCGGCCGGTCTTTCGTACTCTCGAGAATATGTAGTAGTATAGTAATTTATAGTATATTGCACACTCACACATACAAAAGCTCATGCGTTTATATAAAAACATATGGCGTGTATGTGTATGTGTGTGTGCGTGGGTGTGTATGTGTGTGTATGCGGGTGCGCGCGCGCGCATGTGTGTGTGTGTGTGTGTTTGTAGGTGTGTGTGAGTGTTTGCACATAAACGTATAAGCTTGCAAACTGACCAGAGGAAAATTAAGATATAGAAATAAATGGAAAGCAAGAGCATGTATGCCATAACAAATTACACGCGAACGTAAATAGCGAGATGCGCTTAAAGTGTACTACAGAAAAGAAATAAAAACAGATTGAGAAAAAAAGAGCATAAAGAGAGCTGCGCGTGCATCGCGTGGAATACCAAAAGCGAAAGAAGCTCCCCTTACCGCCCAATCGTCTGAATGAATCCTCATTACATGCGACGAGAATTGTCAATAAAAGATAAAAAAATAAAAACAATATTCTGCAGCGCGTATGTAGGCAATCGATGAGGCGCAATTGAAGCGCTCTATTACCGATATTACCGTGATCGCTGCTGATTTAATTGTCTCGTCAGACTGTTTATCAAAGTGATGTGAAACGTATCCTGTTACCTGGCCCGCTTTCTTGGCTTTCAGTGACGTCGCAAACAGGCATGCGTTCATGCCTGTTTCACATCTGCTTAAAATCGTTCGATTTACTATTTTTGCTGGGAAACGTATTTTTTTTTCTGGTTAGAGTATTGGGGTTGCAAGGCCGGGAATTTACACACAGTCTTACCAAGTTTCAGGTTTATTTTATTGGGAAATATTGAAAAACGATGAAGTTATTATTATTATTCAAACAAAGTGCTACCGTTGCTGCATGGCCAATCGATGTACGTGCTTCTGGCAACTTAGATGATCTGATTTATCTGGTCATACGACAGTTTAATCATTATAAAATTACTTTTTTTTAAATATTTTCTACATCGAACTTTATTTCTACAGCTTGCCATTATTGCAATTTTCAATATTTCAAAAATGTATCTGGTCACACGAAAGTTTTATTATTATACTAAAAGTATATTTTTATATATTTCTTAGATCTTTGAAATTTTGAAAATTAAAAACATGGCAAGCCGTAGAAAAAAAAAGTTCGATGTTCGATCAAAAAGACAACTTTAATTATTTGTCGTCAACAAGCGGATTAAGCTTATGGGAAAATCATCCGGTCGTACGATAGAAAATTTTATAAAGTATGCTCTGTTCGAGTTTGAAGTGAATCGAAGGAATATATTTTGAGATACAACTTGAAATGTTTCCTAAAACATAGTTTCGAGAAGAAAAAAAACGCAAAAGAAAATATGGTAAACCCGACCCTTCGTAAAAATCGTCATAACTCGGTCAATTTTCCGAATTTTTACTGAATCTTCGTTGCAAATTAAAGGCAAAATACTAAACTATGAAACGCGCCACTAAAAAAACAGATTCTTGAAATGTTAAGCTTGTCCAGACCTTTTAAGGTTTTGGATGCATAGGAGTTCACATGAGACGGCTTACAATAGGAAAAGACGTTTCCTCCCGTTTCGTCACAAAATTACAATTAGGTGCTTCCTTTTCAGATTTTAGAGAAAAAAGGAGTTGCTTCGATCTACCGATACATTCGATGCCATATGATTCTACGATAAATTTTCATGCATTTGTTAGTCGTCCATGGACGAACTACCGTTACCGTTAACCAACGATCAATCGTACACTCGACGCGGAGATTTATAAAGTGATCGATGCTCATGAAAATGCATAATGGTTCGATGATTCAGCTCGAACGGCACGAGAATTTATAGTCGCCTATATTTTTTCACCATTGCACACACACACACACACACACACACAATTCATGCACCTGGCAGTGAGTATGCGTATTCTGCAATAAATTCATAGCAAGTTCACACTTAAAGGGTGTCCCAAAATTCACGTAATATTTGAATTTTGCGCCATTTGTGCGGTAAAGTGTTGCCAATGAAAAAAAGACAGCGTGACAGCTGACAGTTCAAGGTTATTAAAAATGGAGCGCTACACGAAAGAATAACGCGTTTTCATTGCTGAGCAATATTTTTAAAATAATAGAGATTTGGCAGTTACAATTCGCAATTTCCGTACAAAATATGGTCGGAATAGTGACTTAACTTCATCAACTGTGAAGAGATTAATTTTAAAATTCAGGGAGACTGGATCAATTAGTGATCTTAGCCACTCTGAGCGTCCTCCAACAAGTCGTTCAACACAAAATATCGAAGCAGTTCGTGAGACTGCTGCTGAGAGTCCAGCAACTTCAATTCGGCACCGTGGTCAAGAATTGGACATTTCGAGAAGCTTTCTACAGCGTATTCTCACGAAAGCGTTGCATGTTCATGCTTACAAAGTTCAATTGACTCAAGAACTGAAGCCTACTGACCATGCATGGCGAAGAGAGTTCGTTGAATGGATTATGGAACAACAACAAGTGGATGCTGATTTTTCGAAAAAAAATCATCTTCAGCGATGAGGCTCATTTTCATCTTGATGGCTTTGTTAAGGCGGGCAACCCCTTCAGATGCTTCAAAAAATCAATTTTTTATTTATTTCATAAATCGTTAGAAAAATATCTTAACAATACACCGTGAAAATTTCAAAACGATATTCGGATTCCTTCTAACGGTATGTATATAAAAGATAAAGACTCTCCGCTCGACTCCCAAGCCCGCTCAGGTATCCACGAGCGCTCAGTTAGGTAGTTTGGTTATTTGTTTGGGTTTTAATAATCCAAATTTGGGTTATCATAATCCAAACAAACCCAACTCGACCGTTCGGCCATTAGCTCCAAAACATCTCCATTCTGGGTACAAAATAATCGAGGTAGCGGCATTTCTTGCTGCTTTTTTATTCAATGAAGGAAATTCAGCCCTACTCATAGTTATGAATGAACTACAAATCGTAGTTGGCGGGCAGAGCTACGGATATGCCGAACAAATGGATCAGATGCGCGTGGCTCAGCAAAATAGAAAAAGTTTATTAAGAGATAAAAGAAGCTCGAAAAGCTCGTAAAGAGGAAATGCAAGCGTCAAATGAGTTGCTTGAGGAAGAGAAAAGACTGCTGTATGGTGCTGATATCGCTGATTAATCGGTAAGACACTTTATCATTTGATTAAACACATTTGACTTTGAGTTTTTCGTTTGTGAAACTTTAAACGTGTTTTTCTCGAAACGACATTTTTTCAATTTGCGAGAATCATAACTCAAAAACTAATTGATGGATCATCTTCAAATTTGGAACACGTTAACATAATATAATTTATCAAAACATAAATCTAAAGTTGGAATAATTAGATTGCTTAAAACATATTTATTATTGCAAAATGCCGGAAAAAATGCTAAAAATCGATCATTTTTTTTTCAAACACGTTCCAACATTCAATTCCCGATTTTTTTTCAAAATTTAGGTTCATGTTCTTAAAAAACATCTCAAGAATGTATAAAAATTTGTTGGACTATTTCAGATGCGAATAGCGAGCTGCACAATTCCCGCAAATCCACAACGACGATGAGGACAGGCCAAGGGATACAGCAGATTACACCTTAATTAATTCATGAAATAAGTTGGAAAAATTACGAGAGATGTATGAAAATATGAATAAATTATTGTCAGAGTTCCGGAAATTTCCGTTTTTTTTCATAATAAAAAAAATGCAAAAAATGATCTAATTTTCGGTCTCCTAAAGTGCTTGCCCGCCTTAATCGACAAAATTGTCGCATTTGGAGTTCCGAAAATCCACGAGTTTGTTGAGAAGCAAATGCATATGCTATTATATAAATTACTCTATACTGTATACTTTATGAATCAATTTTTAAAAAATTACAATTTTTTATTAAAAACATGTGTTTTCTATCAAAATTACTGCAAAATTCTTGCGTGAATTTTAGGACACCCTTTATAAATAAATCAAATGTTTAATATCGAAAGACTATAATAAAGTCGTTCATATTTGTTCAATATAACTTATTTCAAATCGTATTAGTAAAAAAAAATAATAATGGATGTACTTACTTTGTAATTTCGACCGATTCACTCACTTGGGTCTGGGGGACCCGTGTTTGTATTTCGACCTTTACAACTCAGCAGAAAATCGATGACTGAGGGTCTGCCCAGCTGCAAATGGTAAGGTAACGACCAAAGTGCATTTACGTGGCACAGCCGTATCTGTAACGTTAAGGGCCTCGCGGTGTCAGGCCCTTGACGTTATGGTCGAATCAAGGCAAGAATGAGTTCGTTTCGTAGCTGCAGAAATCCCTCCCACGCAGCGTCGCCAAAGTGCTCGCGTGTTACGTGTACGCGTTTCGACAATTTTTTCAAAACTGTTCGACGCGTCCTTGAGACACAACGCGAGAACAACGCTCGTTACACCTTTTCCGGCGAGCGTGTCGCCGCAAGAAATATCCGTGAAGCGAGCCGCATTCGTCATAGTCACGAAATGAAAAAAAAAAGAAAAAAAATGCGCTCGATGTGCAACGCGTACGATTTACAAGTCTGCGAAAGACATTGGGTGAAAACAATCGATCAAGAACTTTCGAAAATTCCAGTAAGGTCCGCAATGTCCGGCTGATCATGAGAATAAACGATGATTGCTATGCCCCCCCCCCCCCCGCCACAAAAGACGACCTCGAACCTTTGGCTTTTGAGGTACACCAGTTGGCGAGGAAAAAAAATGCAGCTAGCTCTGCCTCAATATCTCACGTCTCCCTGGACTGACTACAACTATCATTAATTCCACTTCCATGAGCAAACATGGACGACGATTGACCGCACCAAAATAACAGTTATCGACATCAATCACTGCAGCGACGTACCGATCTGCCCCTTTCGTAACTGTAAAGCCACGAGTCAGAGAGAGTGAGAGAGGGAGGGGGGAAGAAAAAGAAAACAAAATGCTTCCAGCCAAAGAAGATCATTAGAAAATTCTACCTGTAACTTTCAATTACGAGACCACGCTTGTACCGTAGAAGCCTGCTATCCGAAGTGAAAATATGGTTGGACAAAAAAAACCACGAAGCCTCGAAGATCCTCGTTACTTTCACCGCTGGCATGTGTTGTTACGCGCAACTCTCGGAGCCGCGAACGAGAGCAAAAACTCTACGTATGATTTAACAGCTTCCTACTAGCCGGAGCTCACAAACGAGGTGAGAGGAACAGTGGCGAGTTGAGGAGTTCTGGCAACTCAAGGCAGTCTCCCATAAAACTACATTATACCGAACAAGCATTGGCTTCTACGCGGCTTCCTTACGAAGGTCACGAGCGCATTGTAACACTTTCACTCACTGAGAAGACTCGATAAACACTCGTGTTACGCATCTTGCGCAACCGAAATGTACGGTAGCAATGACCTCCACCGTGACATCAGCGATAATTCATTTGCTTTCTTCTACCCGCTGATCAATATGGGAAAGAAAAATGGAAACAACCAGGCACGTCCGTTTGCAGAGGAAGCGCATTGATGCCGAAGGTGCACCGAGTCGCATACACTGAGACTAATGTATGGTGTTTTCAACCATACTTTAACCTTATCTTCTATTTCCCTGAGGGGCCAATAACATTTTATAACCATAGTTACTGCCAAAAGTATAGCTTGTTCAGCTTCAGCAGTTACATAAATGATGCACATATGTTAACCACAACCAACAATCTTACAAGCATACGGTGATTGTTCAATCTATAAATATCCAACAGTTCCCTTACTGATTGACTGACTGACTGACATATAGACAACGCACAGCCTAAACCGTTGAAGATAGAAACATGAAATTTGAAATTTGAAAAATGCTGCTTCCCGAAGAACACATTTAAAGTTTAACGTTTAAAATGTAAATTCTAACATACTTTATTTATGAAAATATCCCACGTGTTCTGAATAGTTTAAGGATGCAAATTATGTTAAAAATGAATCGAATTTCCCATCGTCATGAATGGTATGAACTGATGAACCTGCCCTTCAGCTGCAAATAATTTACGTCTTTGCTTGAGTAAACATTATCATAATTTTGTTTCGAATAGTCACTTTTCGTAAGGTCTTTTAGGAAATTATACTCGACAAACGTTAATTTCAACCTTATGAATTGTCCAAACTTAAGGGGCTATTCTACTGTGATGGCTCAAAAAAGAAGCTATTTTTAATATTTTTTTCGGAAACGGTTGCATGTATCGCTACAAACTTTTTTTTCGCTTAAAGGTGCAGTCTTACAGAACGGAAAACAATTTTTTTTTGCTGCATATAAATGTATATTCATTTAACAACTGATAATCGTGTAAAGGCATGAAAAAAAAGTATGTCGCGGGCATTGATGATTTGCGCTCTCCAGGTAATCTGAAACAAACAATTCAAAAAGATTCTTAATCTGCATGAGTGTCGCTATCGCCGGAACTAGAATTATTATTTTATATTGCAAAATAACAAAATGGTGTCTTTTTTTGCAAAAATGTTCGAAAAACACGATCTTTTTTTCGTCATTATTCGGGCAGAAGTATAAGCAAAAATTAATATTTTTTAATAATTCTAGTTCGGACGATAGCGACCATCGTACAAATTAAGAATCTTTTTGAATTTTTTGTTTCAGATTACCTGGAGAGCGCAAATCATCAACGCCAGCGACATACTTTTTTCATGCCTTTACGCGATTAAAAATTGTTAAATAAATATACATTTATATGCAACAATAAAAAAATTATTGTCTATTCTATAAGAGTGCACCTTTAAGCGAAAAAAAAGTTTCTACCGATACATGCAACAGTTTTCAAAAGAAAAATTATTAAAAAATTGCGTATTTTTTGAGCATTCACAGTAGAATAACCCCTTAAATAGAATAGTAGACGTTTGATCTGAACAAATCCTAACGTACAGTATACAATATTAGTTATGATAGCAATGAATTAATCATATTTATATTGTAAAGCATTTTACAATAGTTGATTATTATTTTGGAGACAAAAATGCCATCCAAATCGCTTGTTTAGATATACTTTTTGCTTATAGTGTTAACCACTATAATGTATTAACTATATTATGATTGCAGTGTCAATGAACTATAGGGATTTTTACTATTCCCTTTTTTTTTACCATGGGCGCTTGTTGTAAATACCATGGATTTTTCTCTCTGTGTACCGTTGATGGGCAATAAAATATCTAAGATCGAATAAATAAGCATGAGCGGATATTCTTGGACGTGAGGTCTTCGAACGAGCATCACCGGCGGATGCCAAAGGATGATGTTTCCGGAATAAAGCGTAGTCCCGCTTCCGGTAGATTATTATTATTCCGCGTGTCATCAGGAGAATGCAGCGACGTTTTAGTCTCGGCTCCGGTGGTCTGGGTCTACATGAGGATTTAGAATTGCCTCTCGACCACCTCGAAACAACTGACTCACTGTGAACCTCCAGCTACTACTTGGTATCCGAGCAGTGTCAATGCACCTTGCCTGAAATCCAAGCGCGGATGAAGTTGCAGCTTCGCGTAACTTCTGACGTACCGTACTGACGCAACGCCATGTGTCTTCACTCATGCTGATGGGGCTATCTTCATTCGTACCGGTATGGAGCGCAATGCTACGGTTGTCTTACGTAAACTTAATTTTTATTACGCATTGGATTTGATTGGTCGTTGGATAATTGATGAGCAAAACAGAAGACAATTGAACTGGTTCAGCAGTCTAGGGGAAGAAAAACTCTGTTAATTCTAAGGCATTAGGGTTGTTTCGTGATCTTCCTGATGCAATTTGACGGGCTTTCAAAAGCTTCGGACCGAAAAAATTAATAAATTTACAATATTTGTTTTCTGATGGGCGTATCGAGATGACGAGGTCGGGATTTTACGGACAATCGATACATAGTCCCGCCGTTTGAGTTTTTTCTATTGGAAAATATTGATAATCAATGAAGCTATTATTATTTGAACAAAGTGCCGCCATTGCTGCATGGACAATTGGTGTAAGTGGTTCTGGCAACTGGGCGCATCTGAAAAAAATTAAATAAAATAAATTGCTTTGAGCATAATAATAAAATCATGTCTCATGCTCCTTAAGGCGGACAACCATTTTAGATGCTTCAAAAAATCAACTTTTTTATTTCATAAATCGTTAGCCAAATATCTTAAGAATACACCCTGAAAATTTCAAACGATATTCGGATTCCTTCTAACGGTATGTATATAAATGATAAAGACTCTCCGCTCGATTTCCCAAAGCTCTCGGAACGGAGCCTGAGCCACATCCACCCCCATTACACCCCGATGTACAACAGCATATTCTTCCTATATATGAAGATCTATCAAGAGAGGATTTATTGCAGAGATGTTTAGGCGGTCATACCCAGAATGCAAACGAAAGTTTTAACTCGACCGTTTGGCGATTAGCTCCAAAACATCTTTATTCTGGGTACAAAATAATCGAGGTAGCGGCATTTCTTGCTGCTATTTTATTCAACGAAGGAAATTCAGCCCTACTCATGGTTATGAATGAACTACAAATCGTAGTTGGCAGGCAGAGCTACGGATATGCCAAGCAAATAGATCAGATGCGCGTGGCTCGGCAAAATAGAAAAAGTTTATTAGAGACAAAAGAAGCTCGAAAAACTCGTAAAGAGGAAATGCAAGCTTTAACTGAGTTGCATGAGGAAGAGGAAGGACTGCTGTATGGTGCGAGAATCTCTGATTAATCGGTAAGACACTTAATCATTTGACTGAACACATTTGACGTTAAGTTTTTCGTTTGTGAAACTTTAAACGTGTTTTTCTCTAAACGACAATTTTCCAATTCGCGGGAATCATAACTCAAAAACTAATTGATGGATCATCTTCAAATTTAGAACGCGTTTACATAATATAATTTCTTAAGTCATGAACCTAAAGTTGGAAAGATTAGATTGTTTAAAACATATTTATTATTGCAAAATGCCGGAAAAAAAATTCTAAAAATCGATCATTTTTTTTCAAACACGTTCCAACATTCAATTCTCGACTTTTTTTCAAAATTTAGGTTTATATTCTTAAAAAACATCTCAAGAATGTGTAAAAATTTGTTGGACTATTTCAGATGCGAATTGCGAGCTGCACAATTCCCGCAAATCGACAACAACGATGAGGACACGCCAAGGGACACAGCGGATTACACCTTAATTAATGCATGAAATAACTTGAAAAAATTACCAGAAATGTATGAAAATATGAATAAATTATTGTCAGAGTTGAGGAAGGTTCCGTTTATTTCACAATAAAAAAAATCTAAAGAATCATCTAATTTTCGATCTCCTAAAGTGGTTGCCCGCCTTAATATTTTACATCATCGTGAATACTCTATCAACATTTTTTAGTCTCGGGAGTACGATTTAGAATAAGCCTGGTAAGATTAAAAAAGAATGTTCCCAAATCGTGCGTTTTGGATATTTTCGATGTGCATCCGATATTCCTGTGTCATCAATTTCCTCATTTTGAGTGCGGATTATCCAAGAAAATTAAATACATTACCTAGTAGCATTAATAGTTTATGTTTAAATCAAAACTCTTGAAAATGCCAACCAAAATCCACAGGGATACGATTGAGAGAAGCCTAGTTGGAAACGTTACCTCATTTCTCCAGACGAGGCCAACGTCTTCAAGGAACTCACCAATCAGCTTGACATCATGCCAGGATCCTTCGTATTAATCACAAAACGTATAGCATTGAGGAAAAAGTCAAGTTCCCGGTGGGTCCACGGGTGCAAGTTTTTCCTCAAGGCGTTACGCAAAGTCACCTGTGGTACGTAAGATCCTGCAACTGTGTCTGCCAAGTTTAGTAACGCAACGATCAGGAAGGAAGAGCCCCGTTCTCGTCACAAGCCCCAAGAGACTCGTTGAGCGGTGCGAGGCCAAGAGCTCGGCCAGACGGTACGGTGAAAGAAATCATCGGTGAAGAGTGCGAGAACGCGAGAGAGCTGCGAAGAGAGTGAGACATCGCGGATTTCTGTATCGATGACCGGAGGAGAATAATGCGATCGCGTCATAGTCGCCTGGACCACTTGCAGCCTTGAGAAGGGACTGAGTTGAAACGTAGGGCCTAAGGAGGAATTTTGTTCATTGCGTATGGACTGTGTAGAAAATACCCGAGCGACCCGTGCAGGAATTGCTGTAGGTATCCAATTGGATTCCCATACTTGTACCTACTTTCTGATAGGGTTCCAATGGGTCATCGCATTGGATGCCTGTAGTAAGACTTCACACTCGTATACTGACAAAAAAATTCTTTTGATATTAAGGGGTTACGTGGATTTCGAAGCCAAAAAAAACATATTTTCTCTATTTTTAAAAAATGTAATATACAAATTATTTTATTCAAAATGTTAAGCAAATAAAAGAGCAACATTGCTGCAATATTTAAAAAAAAATTCATCAAAAAAATTGGGAAATTCAGCCGGTGGTACCTGGTTCCGGAGACCCTTAAAAAAAAATGTCCTCATGGTGGTCAGGATAACTCACGATAGCTTTATCTAAAATTAAAAAACCAAATTTTTTTCTGTTCGTTGATAAGTATAGCTCGTGATTGAACGAAGGATTTTTTTTTTTGAAATTTGAATTTTTGGCAGAGTTGTGTGCAAAATAGTTCAATTTTAGGTACAATTCACACTACGTTGGTACAATTTAGTTTAGGTACAATTTTCACTGCCTTGGAAAATTAGTTGTAATCGCGAAAAAGAACCTTCGTTCAATCACTAGTCAATGTTATTTTGAAGAAGCGTTCAAAATTTCAATAAGATCGGTGCATTAGTTTTTTAGAAATCGTGTCCTCCGACGTCAAAATAGTGTTTTAAGAAACATTCGCATACCTGCGTCGCTCTCGGCCGGTCTTTCCCAACGGGAGGAATTCCCAACGGCTCTCTCTCCTAGAATATTACTCCGATTCACTTAAAACTTTGGGAGAATATTCTATATATATTTTACTATTAGATAGTAAAATTTAAAAAAAATTCGATTCTTAACTCTTTTTTTTCTGGCCACATCTGGAGCACATATCATTGAATATAGTACAATAATTGTGCCGCCGAGTTTTTCGTCGTGACTTTCACATATTTTCGATGCGAACGTGGTAATAATTCTCAACCGACGTTCATCGGGAAACAATGCAGAGTCCAATTGGATCCCAATGAGAACTCCCTATGTGCGATGTCTCTAACAAATACGTATAGAGATGTGGGTGTATCTCGGGACGCCTCAACAAATTTGTGCAAGGAAGCACGGAAAGGATTGTTTTTTTGGAGATCCAACAAATTTCGGTTAAGAATTATTTTAAATATCTTAAGCGACGTTAAAGGGGATATAGCGCGGAATCCACTTGGATTCCAATGTGGGCTTCCTACGTGCGGCGTCCGTATTAAATCCCCATAGGGATGTGGTAGGATCTGGGGACTCTCCAACAAATTTCTCCGCGAGAAGTAGAATGGGAGATTCTACCAGGTCGGACGAATATGCCAGAGGCAACAGCCTCATTTCCTCGCCGTCAGACATTCCCACTGCACGGCCCGTGGCCGCGGCATTGCGTCGAAGGAATATACACTGAGGGGTATACACCGTAATCATCCGTGAGGGACGAGACTCCACCGGGAACGTATCAATCCGAGCGAATGAAATGCGTTCGTTAAAGGGACGAGAGGCGCGTAATTTGCGGCGGCACAACTGGCTGCTCTCTCCTTCTGGACGTTTAGACTTGGACGGCCACGGAGAATTATCGTCTGACCGGGCGTGCTTGGAAGCCGTGCTGCCTTGAGGTTCGTGCTACCAGAAAAGAACACCGCAAGGGAGGCAAATGCTATCGCGGCTTTGCTGATCTCCATTTTTGTGAGGTAGCGTAGGGAGGGGCATGTTGAGTAAGTTTGGAATTACCGCCCTGTAATTCCTTAAGGTGGGCAACCACTTTAGGAGACCGAAAATTAGATGATTTTTTGGATTTTTTTTATTGTGGAAAAAAACGGAAATTTTTGCAACTCTGACAATAATTTATTCATATTTTCATACATCTCTGGTAATTTTTTTCAAGTTATTTCATCCATTGATTAAGATGTAATCCGCCGTGTCCCTTGGCGTGTCCTCATCGTCGTTGTCGATTTGCGGGAATTGTGCAGCTAGCAATTCGCATCTGAAATAGTCCAACACATTTTTATACATTCTTGAGATGTTTTGTAAGAACATGAACCTAAATTTTGAAAACAAAATCGGGAATTGAATGTTGGAACGTGTTTGAAAAAAAATGATCGATTTTTAGCATTTTTTTCCCGGCATTTTGCAATAATAAATATGTTTTAAACAATCTAATCTGTCCAACTTTAGGTTCATGTTTTAATAAATTAGTTTATGTAAACGTGTTCCAAATTTGAAGATGATTCATCAATTAGTTTTTGAGTTATGATTCCGGCAAATTGAAAAAATGTCGTTTCGAGAAAAAAATGTTCAAAGTTTCACAAGCGAAAAACTCAAAGTCAAATGTGTTTAATCAAATGATGAAGTGTCTTACTGATCAATCAGCGATTCCAGCACCATATAGCAGTACTTCCTCTTCCTCATGCAACTCATTTGAAGCTTGCATTTCCTCTTTGCGAGCTTTTTGAGCTTCTTTTGTCTCTAATAAACTTTTTCTATTTTGCCGAACCATGCGCATCTGATCCATTTGGTCGGAGAATTTTTATCACTTATATACATACCTTTAGAAGGAATCCGAATATCGTTTTGAAATTTTCAGGGTGTATTCTTAAGATATTTTGCTAACAATTTATGAAATTTAAAAAAATGATTTTTTGAAGCATCTAAAGTGATTTGTTTGGGTTACCTACTTTAGCCTATAGGAAATTTATCTGGGAAAAAAGTCTGTAGACGAAATTCCTGTTGTCCTTATTATTTCACCGATTACCGCTCTCAAATGACCAAGGCCATATTTGCTCAACCTGCCCCGATAGTGGGGTAAGTTGAGGATGAGTATGAGGTATGTTGGGCAAAGTAAGAATTGCATAAAAAAATCAGACGTATGCAACATGATTTGGTACAATGCAGTAATAAACTAACAGTTGTTTGTTAATTAGTTAAGTTTTGAAACATTAACATTAATCGCAATGAACTTTGAAATATTTTTTCTCATACAATGGTAGAAGAAAATCTTCCAATCACGTTTTTTTTTACTTTTGGGTACAAACATAATGAAACGCACCGTATCGTGCGCCGCATGGCAACGGGTGATGGCGTGATATGTACCCCTCCCCCATACCTCTCTTTCCGCCATTTGATGCACCCGCAGGAGGTGTTTAGATTTCCAGATATTTCGATTGCTCAACATGCCCCTTCTCCCTACTCCAGCACGAGCTCCCACTTCATTATTAGATCGCTGCCGGATCTTTTTTATATGCTTGAAAAAATGGAACCGACATTGGTTGATAGGCCGTCGGGTCTCGGCTCCGACGATACTTCGAGTTGAGCAGCGTTGCTCATGGATGATACTCGTAGCAGTAACCGCTTAGACGTGCACCGGTTGGAGCTTCAATCAGTCAACGGAAGGCCAATACTTCTACGGCCTTGATGTAGACACATAAGTAAAACGTCTGTGCAACAGAGAATCATAAGAATATTGGGCTGTCTATGCTGGTACGAGTTTTCCACAGTTTTTCCCGTACCTAAGGCAAGTGTGACTTGAGGCGAGAAATACATGTAGCGGCATCGAAAAATTAATTTTTTTTTTACGTAAAATGTTCGAAACTTTAAACACGTTTTTCTCAAAAACTATATTTTTCAAGTTTGTGGGAAACATCACTTGAAAACGAGTTGACCGAGCGTGCTAAAATTGTAGACGCAACTGAATAACAATATTACTTTGAACTTATACCTACTTGTTTATAGAAATAACTTTTAAAAAGTACTTCTTTATTGGAAAAAAGAACGAAAATGGTGTGTAAAATATCCCTTTTTCTTTGCTAAAGTGTCTGTTTTTTTTTAATTTTCAACTTTTAAAAATTTTCTTAGATATAAGTTTAGCATTTGGATGTTAAAGTACTGAAAATTCTTGGTTCATATTTTTCAGATCAATATTGACGTCGTTGGATTTCCCACAAACGAAAAACTGTCGCCAAAACCTTCCTGCAAGACCATGCCACAACGTTGCCATGCTGCAATATTTTTTTATGAAAGAATTGATTTCGAAAGTTTAATTATGTAATAAATTGCACCTAAAGTATTATAAATGTGAAACGTTTTGCTTTTTCTTTCCAAAAAACACATTATCAAAGTTGGCTATTTTTTCCTCGTCTACATGTATTTTTAGCCAGTCGCCATAAACATTTATTTTATTGTATTTTTCGTGTATTCCAATGTATACCGTTGCGGATTTTTTCCTATTACCCTTCTCAATGGAACCCTTTCCTATGACTCCCTATCCGCACTTCGCTAATCTAATCTAACTTCCGTTGGAACTCATTGTCAAGAAATATTAAAAATCCATAAAATTACTAAAAATTCTAAAAATTATGGACACCAGCGTGGGTGCGCGAAAAGCAAGGTTACCAGCTATTTAGGCTGAATACCTAAATCCAAAAGTCTAGGAAATTTACGTGGATTCTTATGGAAAATGAGCCATAGTGCATAGAATCAAGTAATTTTATGCATTCTTAATCTTTAATCCTATATGCTGGTGTGCTGTAATTTACAACCAATGCTTGCCGCGCGTCGTGGTTGAAACGAGCTACTTCAAAAGACTTCCGCTTCTATTGAAGCCGTCACGAAAGTGGTCCATCATCGTGACATCGTCAATCGCGAGCCAAGATTATTCAAATGTGCTCCAGTAATGTCGCCCGCACTTGGGACTCCTAGAGAAGAGCTCGTATCACCAACGTTTACCCTAGCAAAGCCACGTTCAATCTTCCGAAGAAGGACTGGGGATTCAGTCTTATCTTTCGCCATATCTCACGACCTAATTGCTCGCCTCAAGCACAACATTTCGTGTCATCAGCTATCTCTATCGCACGCAGTTGTTCAGAAAAACTTTGGCAATTGAAGCACACAGCCGTGTACATCAAGTACCGACGTTGCGATTTCGAATGACGTAAGCAATATTGCCTGTATTCACGTTGGTTCTTTCATTGCCCATCTCTCGATTGCTCGGGGAAACACTTTTCGATCGCGATTTCATGAATCCTTAAGCTAAAAGTGCCTTCTTTGGGAAATTGGTGAAAGTCAACGCTTGAATTTCATCATTTTATAAGCCGATCCACCAACATTCGTTAGCTAATTAAGGCCTATCGGAGTTCACGAAAGATTAATTGATACTAGATGGTGGATCAGCCACCACAGAATCCTCTTTTCATTGATCGTGACTGTTCGTTTATCAACTCTCTCTTTCTCTTGCCGATTGCGTTCGTCAACTGCGGCATCCAGCAGGCATTTTACCTCCACAGCTGTCAACGTAACCGGTGCACCGAGTAACTCACATTCGCTCAAATACGTGACTTACCTAGTCACGTAGTTCTTGATTACACATATACATGTATATATTTATGGGGAAAGTACATATACCCGTGCGGAAATTGAGTTCGGGCTTTTATCTGACCCATATTAATTTTCTCTAACTTTATTAAGGCCCTAGTCTGGAAGCCTCACATGGGCCATCAGTGGCCGGTCACACTGGGCTACCGAGGGCCATTGAAGGCAAAATAACCAGGGCCTTGAAAAATTCCCTCAACGGTGCCTCATAACTAATTATTGCAGCCATCTGCGTACGTGCGTATGTGTGCACTATGAAAAAGAAATGTGTTATTTCAATACATTTGAGGCTTAGAATTCTCTCACGTATTTTAACACGTTTGATCCCGCGTTGTTCCAATGCTCGCACTGCATGCGTGTTGGTCCAAGGCATCACAGCTCGTCTACTAAACGCATAATTTAATTATTATATTTAATCGTTCTCGATAATTATTATGCCACAAATTCTTTAGTCAAGCAATTTATACTGATTTGTCCCTATAATAGCTAAGTCTAGTAGTATTGGGGAAATTGCTACTAGGGAATCTACAATTACCCCGCTTAAATGCCTTTACTTGGTCTCTGTACTTAGACCATAGTTTTAGTCAACCTATCTACCCTACCATTCCGTAATAGGGGTCCGGTCCGGCGCTTTTACGGAAAACCCTACTATGGAATCGAATTGTATTAGGTATACCCTGCCAATATTCCGCACGGGTATTTAGCATGTTAGATCTTTGCAATATTGGGTATCAGCACATCTGGCTGTTCCGATGACAGACCTTGGAATCTTCCCGACGAATCGTTGATTCTGGTAACCAGATGATCGGAGTGGCCTTTATATAAATGTGCTTTCATTTATCCGAAGGATATTCGAAGATATCCGGGGCTTACATAATATAGAGTATTGGGACAATGGGCTATGCTCTTTGGAGTCGAATGTTTTGAACTGACTTCCTCCTACATACATGCCTGTGTAAATACACGTACGTGCGTTCTTTCGCAAAGTGTTTGGCTTGCTTGTACCATACTCTGGAAAAAGGTCGTTTTGTTCCGGGTGCGTGAACGAGCTAAGTGTTTCTGACCGTGTCACAATATTCTGCAGTTGCTCGCTCACCCGCCTCGAGACCTTTCGCTCCATACCAGAGCGCATAAAGTCACCAGGCTATCGCGCGTACACCAATTGTGCAATACACACATATACGTATATGCTCTCTTACATATTCGGACCAGGAAAACAGCTGAAGAACGGGTCTCTCTGGGACAGAATAGTTATTCCTGCGATCTAAACTGCAATACCTCTGGTGTACGTTACACATATCTCAATGGGATAGCTTGAAATCCACAATTCGTTGAATCCACGCTTACCCGAGTACTCGCGACATGTCTGCTCCATCCCCGCTTTTCGTTCCGTTATCAAGAAACGGCAAACATGAAGACAACGCGCCGAGATTGCAGAATCGAATCTAGGTCGGAGATTCACGAAGAGTTTATGGACGATCAAAGCGGCATTTGCGTGATAACGAATCTCTTCACTCCCGTCCTCCTCCTCCGCGCTCGGTATGGCGAACATAATGTTTAATTATTAGGCACGGAGTTTGAACTACCGTTGGCTTAAAAAAAAATCCAACTTCCGCCAGCATGCGTTCATCTCGATCGCGTGCAGAAATTTGTTGTGGGAGCCTCCGCATCCCTATAGGGATTTGATAGGGATGCTGCACGTAGGGAGTCCACATTGGAATTCAAGTGGAATCCGGGCTATTTCCCGATTGACGTGGCGTGAGGATTTTTTATTTGAAATTCTCAACCTGAATTTGTTGGATCACCAAAAAAAAATGCTTTCGTGGATCCCTATCAAGGCAAAGTATGGGAAACCAATTGAATCCCTACAACAATTTCTGCACGGAATCTCGCTACGATGAACCTGAGGGAATCTTTACCCGCGAAAAAATTAGACGGCGGACCGCAACTCCAGCGCGCGAGCTTCCAAATGTTCGCGACTGCAGCCCTTTCAGTGTTTGTAAAGGGTGTCTCAAAACGACTTGACATTTTTATTTATTAACAAAACGTATTATTTATTTGAAAAGTAGGAATATTTTTGTTTTAATATAAGGTACAAACATGGAGGTTACGTGTGGAACACAATATTCGATAAATGGCTGCCTGTTTGAAAACGTCCATTCTTTTGACGAAATATTCAATAACATTTTGGCACAATTCCGAACTAATTTTATTAATGGTGCGTCCAATTGCTTCATTGAGCTCCGTAATGGTCTGTGGGTCATTCGCATACTTTTTTCCTTTCAGAAAACTCCAAAGAAAGAAGTCCAATGGCGTCAAATTGCACGATCATGGTGGCCAATTCACATCGTCATGGCGCGAGATAATACGACCATGGAACTTCGTCTGCAATAACTGCATTGTTTTTTAAATGAATTTTCACAATTTCTATGCGTTGCTCAATCTCGTCATTCTCCATGACTAAACCTCAATAATTCCTGATGCCAGTTGTCAAAGATTAGTACTCTATGTTCAAAACAAAAAAAAATGGCTCGTAATTTAAAATGTCAGGCCATTTTGAGACACCCTTTATTTAGATGCAACGCGCTAGCGAAAACGCTTTGTGGCCTCGAAGCTTCCACACAAGATACGGCTGAGTTCTCGATCTCGTTAACTGAGGAATGCTGTTTTCTTTTCTCCGTTGCACGTACTTTCTGAGTGTGTGTGTGTGTGTGTGTATGTATGCAGGCTGAAAAAAAAACAATTCTCCGCTTTTCATCGATCTCTCTTCTTTTTAGCGTTCTCCGTTGCGGAATTTATTCGCGCCGTCCTCGCGTAACACGTAACAAGTGTTACAACGGGGTGGCAATACCTGCTTATCTATCCAAGCTTATCGACCGCGCTCCGATGCTAAACGCACGTACATGTGAATATACATGAGCACAACTGTGAAGTTAACATACGTGAAAGGAATTGAGCATGTTTGCTACACCGATAGGGCAGCTGTGCGTGCTACACGGTACTCTCTTTATGCTGGTTGACAATGCTAGTCGCAAAGAGACGCTGAGGGACATTGATAAAATGCTCATGATCGTGTATATATATTTTTAAACACGGTCATGAGAATATATATATATAGAGAATATATATATATATATTCCCTCTCTCAAATATATATATATATACATAGGAAAAGGTGATTTCGAAGACGTTCGACTTGGCAGACCGTTCTCAAAACAGCCAGGTACTCTGATAGACAAAATAACATAATTAGAAATAGCGAGTTCAAAATAACTTTTCGATACACAGGGTGTGTTTACAAAGTAATGCAAGTGTTGCCGTGAAAAAAAAAATTCACGATATAGTTACAAATGTTTAGAAATCTTTGAAGTACTCCCCTCGTGCATCTACACATTTTTGCCAGCGATTTTCCCAGGCACGGTACGCGCCCTGGAAGGCCTCGATGGGAACCTCGTTTAGAGCTGTCTTTATGGCGGCTTGGATCGCCTAAACGCTGTCAAACGATGTCCTCTGAGGGCGGTCTTGAGGCCTTACGCTACTCTAGGATTTTCCAAGAATCGATTTTTTTGTTAAAAATGTACCTTATTACCTATAAAATTATATTTCAAAAGATTATGGGTGTGAAAAATCTCTAAGTACTCGATTTTCGATTTCTAGCGCAACCCCTCTTGATTCATGTCGTGACTTTCTACTCACTTTAAACGCGTTTATCTCAAAACTACATGCTTCAAGTCGGCCGGACTCATAACTCAAACAAATTTCAACCGATTCACTTGAAATTTTAACTGTATATTTAGAATTACTTTTTCCGAGGCACTACGTAGGATTTTTTAAAATTATATTGCATAGTTCCTTTTTTATAAACAATTTTCTGACGATTTTCTCATGGCATTTTATACTTTTTGTTTTAGAAATGAGCCATTTTTGATAAAAAAAAACAATATATCAAAAAATCCTAAGTACTTCTATAGCTATTCTTATATATAATTGAAAAAACTTTAGTGTCTCATCATAACTCAAAAATTATAGGACCTGTTGGTCCGGCCGTTGACCTTCCAGAAGTGAAGGCGTCATCGGAAAAATGCTGCACAGCCACTATTTTGACATGTATCGCTGTGAAAAAAATAATTTTGTATAGTCAATTACGTGTATAATAAAACCCCTATTTTGTAATTCCGATTTATTTTATGGTTTCGCTGACAAAGATCACAAAATATACCCTTTTTGGCCTCTAGAGTGGCCTAAGACCTTAACCTCGGAGACAAGAAGAAGCCTGCCGGAGCCGAGTCGAGACTGTAAGAGGCGGGGGGGTTGTTTCACTAATAATTTATTCGAACAACAATGATTTTGATGATGATTCTCAAAATTAAAAATCGATTAGAAAGCTTATCTATTTCTCGCCATAACTTACCCCTTATAGTGTAATAACTGACCCCAGATGTGGGGCAAAAAGTTACACTGTCATTTTTTACTTTAAACATTAATTTCTAATAGTTTCGTCAAACTCACCATTGAATCGTGCAAATGTATTGGAAGCTTATTAATTCATTTATATGAAAAACATAGGAAAATATCTGATTATTCCAAAGACGACATGTAGTAGATAAATTTGATAAAATTGTCTGAACCAGCCCCAGTGTTCCCTACTTACACTAGGCTAAATGACTCCCAAATGCTATTAAAAACTTATTAGAAAAAGTTTTAACTTCTCAGAAAAGTTCTAACACACAAGAAAAAAAACGATAGAATCCTATACTACAGGAAAACTCAAAAAAAAAAATGAAAAATGCATTTTTATCGGAAAGTAAAGAAGATCGTAGAACATACACGGTGGTGATTGGGATAGGTATCGATACGGGGCATCTAGATTTTACTTGTGGACATCACTGTTTGCACCACCCTGTATATATTCGCAAACAGGAGATAACCGTCTTAGGTGATTGTTGGTATTGCTCCCGATGTAGGTGACGCGCAAGCTGCTGCGATCCAGCCAGATCGAGCTACGTACATGAGAATGTAACCAGCTCATATATACCATCGCACAATAGCATACAATGTGTTCGAGAGATAAAGTAATGTTAGGTCTCTGATACAGTTAGGTAGGGTACACCTGAACCGCAAGAGCCAGATGTACCTGTGCGAACATAACTCTCGTTGCGTCGATCACTGCTCTACTATATAGGTAGTCATATGTGTGTGTGTGTGTGTCATTGCTATTCTGATAAGAGAAGCCTGAACGTGGTGCTCAAAGTGTTGTTCGTGTCAGATCAAAGATTACGATAAATTTTCCAACGGTGTCACTCCCACTTCACTTACGTATACACGCGTCGTAAGAATTCTCGCGTGTGACTCGACTCTTGACAGAAAGAGAGAGAGAGAGAGAGAGAGAGAGAGAGAGAGAGAGAGAGAGAAAACGCTGGGCACTCGAAGAATGTTCATACTCGCAAGTTTACCTTCGACTTATTCTATCTCTGTGATACCTCTCAAGATTCCGTTCTTAATGACGTCCCCGAATATCGAAGACCGCTAGTCGCGTGTTGGTCCCAATGAAGGGATATACGGGTCAGTCGTCATGTCCTAAAAATCCTGAGACGCAACGTTGTAGTTAGAGTTTTTCCTCTTGATTTCCAGTCAGCCGAAATCAAATCAGACGAGGTTCTGGAATTGGATCTGGAATCAAACCGCATAAGGTACTGGAATTAGTTCTGGCATTGGATCTGGAATCAAACCAGATAAGGTTCTGGAATTGGTATTGAAATTAGATCAGATGAGGTTCTGGAATTGGTTTTGGAATCAAACCAGATAATGGTTCTGGAATTGGATCTGTAATCAAACCAGATGGGTTTCTGAAATTGGTTTTGAAATCCAATCAGATGATGATTCTTAAGTTGGATCGGGAATCAAGCCAGATGACGGTTCTGAAATTGGAACTGGGAATGGATCATTTCTGAAGGAACAATGACGGATTTCCATTTAATTTTGATGTTCCTGATTTGGAATGCTGCCTGAAAATGGAATGATGGTAGCATCGACGTTCAACATTGATGATCCACTTGTGACAATCCGCTCAGTCCATCTGATTTTCCAACACACTGCTGATCCCTCGGAGCTTCATCAATGATTAGCTGTTACTTACTTCGATCGACTTCACCAAGTATTATGCAACGAGCACATTTATATCTGACTGAAAAAAAAGTGAACACCTCTCTTTTCCGCGGGTTAACCGTGAGCTCCCGACGCGAGATAGATTCTTGCCATCGAAGCGTGAAACTAGTTTATCGAGAATAGAATTCGAAATTGGCAGCGAGCATAGATCCGCGGCGGGACGACAAATCAGCCGACGACCGATCTCCTGGTTTCGCGTCTCGTTCAAAATTAGCATCGATTGTGATTCCACTCGAGGGGAGTTTCGTCGGTCTACGATAAAACGCTGTTCCGAATTCGCGTCTCCCTCCGCCTGCAGATCAATGGTCTCCTATGACATGTGTGTGATAGATGTTCGTTGGACTCTGAACGATCGATTGAACGCCAATGAAATATACGTGGAATTAACAAAGCCTGAGTTCCCTTAAGAATCGGTATAAATTGTAATGATCTTTTTACTCGATGTTCCTGCCAATTCGAACTTTCACCATTCTTTCGCGTTTCCTTTCACACGTGTAACTTGATTTTTTCTAGGGTCTCAGAGACCACCCTGTTTTTTCACACTGATAGAAAAGTCCATGGTATTTATAATTCCATGGGCTTCTACTCTCTTCTACTTATTGTAGAAGGTTTGGACATATACTTATGGTTAATTCAGTGCTATCATAAAAAATGCGCACAAATACCAATGTTGTATACTGCATGTTAGATTTTGTTCAGGTCAAACTTCTAAAGGGTATCTTAAAATGACCTGACATTTCAAATTGCGCGCTATTTTTTTTTGTCGCGAGCATAGAGTACTAATCTTTGACAACTGGCATCAGAAAGTTATTGAGGTTTAGTCATGGAGAATTACACGATCGAGCAACGCTTAGAAATTATGAAAATGCAATGTGAAACAATGTAGTTATTGCAGGCGAAGTTTCATGGCCGTGTTATATCGCGCCACGGCGATGTGACTTGGTCACCAAGATCGTGCGATTTGACGCCATTGGACATCTTTCTTTGGGCTTTTCTGACAGGAAAAGTGTACGCCAATGATCCACAGACCATGCCGAAGCTCATGGAGGCATTTGAAAGCACCGTTAATGAAATTAGTTCGTAATTATACCAAAATATTATTGAAAATTTCGTCAAAAGAACGAACGCTTGCAAACAGGGACGAGGAGGCCATTTATCGGATATGTTGTTCCACATATAACTTCCATGTTTGTACCTTATATAAAAATAAAAATATTCGTGCTTTTTAAATAAATAATACGTTTTATTAATAAATAAAAATGTCAGATCATTTTGAGACAGCCTTTATATATAGCATTGAACAATCAACGTATGCTTGTGAATTGGTGGTTGTGGTTAACATTGTGCATAATTTATGCAGCTGAAAAAAATATCAAAAAGTAGTACTACATTTTTGGCAGAAACTATGCCTATAAAATATCCCCTCAGGGAAATATAAAATATTAAAATGTGGTTGAAAGCATCATACATTTCTCTGAGTGCATTGAGTTTGAATTCCGTTCACCACCGGAAACTCGGTAAAACTGCCATCCCACTTGGCAGTCAGCGAGCCAGTGCGCAGCTGAGCGGTCACCCATCCGAGTACTGGCCCAGGCGCTGCTCATCACTGAAAGCCGCGACTGGGTCCCCATCGCTGTCGATCATTTCTTCACTTCGAATACCTTCGAGTATTTCTACACTCACGTGTATCCACGCGACGATATACTTTTACCCTGGAAGAACCGGATTAACCGCAGGCTCGGAATCAAAAACGCAAATTCCCAAGCTTCTACGGGCGATCCTGCGTCCTTTTTTCGACTTGCATAACGATCGGGCGAGTTTTCTCGCGGGAATGCGCCACTTAGCGGTATCGCCGTGAACAACGTTCGCCTCCGATGCAAATGAAACGAACTGTTGGCAGCTGTACGAAGAGATGCAATCTTTCTCGTGAGTTAGTGGATACGATGCCAGTTTGTACTCGTCGTAACCACGATATGTACTCAGTCGGTAACAGCCACTTTTCTACGCAGGCTATATTACGAAAAGATCGCCCATCCGCGTAGATGCATATTATACGCATAATTATTGATTCGAAAGTAAATCATTAAGGTTCGGTGAAACTCATATCTATCCGTCCAGCCACGTTCTTCCAGTATCCGTTTCGCCATTAAGGGAACGTTTTTTTTCCTCTTTCACTGCCGATCGTATACAAGTACCAAAAAAAAAAAAAAAACACGAATGTTTATTTACCAGATGTTGTCGGAGATCTCGCGTGTGTACATGCTACATAACCGCGAGAGAGCATTACATCGGGATGTAATATTGCGTAACGAGTGGAGTACTAGGATGCAAGATCTGCACGAGCGGACGCATACTTGGATCGTGGCACCACTCATCGTGTAAATTCTGTTGATATAAATACACACTTGAGGAAAAACTATTACGTTTATAAGATTGAAACTATTAGGGCAAATTTACGAATTTACAGATTACCTCGAGCCTTCTCCTCCTGGCAATTCCGTTAGCTCGGCTACCAAGCAGGAATTTCCAACGACAGGGTACGATGCACCTTGATGTTATAACACTTAGGAGGATGCATCGCGACGACGCGAATTATCCAATTACTGAATAAATTCTGAACCGATGATTGCTTCGTCATATTGATGGTTAATTAATTATTGTTATTGTTAGTGGACATAGTCTGGGATTATTATTGGGCAAAACGTTAATTGTTAATGTTATCGGATAAAAATGTATTGGGTTATCTTCGTGGCCAGTAGTTGTCAATAGTAAATGGAAATAATTATAAAGCGGGATATAGGCAATAACAGTTATTGTTTCGTTGAATAATCAAGAATTATTCTTTTTTAAATAGTCAACAATCTATGTTATTAGTCGAAAATCATTAGGCCGGTTTCCTGGTCAATATTTATTGATTGTCGACAATTAGTATTAGTCGAGTTGATAATACTAATTGTTGACTTGTTTGCCCAATAGTAATAATAATTACTATTGGGCAAATATTATTATTAAATAGCTTCCTTAGACAGTGATTACTTATAGATCATAATTATTATCTGAATGGCCAATAAGTATACCTATTAGTCAAAAAACGTTCATAATACAGTAATTATTGGTCGAATGATTGATTATTAGAATTATTAGTAGAAAAAACATACATACATACATAGTAGAAAAAGTCAAGAATCATTATTTCTGGACATTGAATAATCAATATTTCTAATCGAAAATGATAATTATAAAATTATCAAAATTGAAATTGTACTAATTCGAATAGGCAATAACTATAATTGTTACCACAAAAGTCAATTATTATTTTCGAATAGTCAATAATTGATATTATTTATCGGGAATTATTATTAAGTATTTTTCTTAGTCAATAATAATTAATTGTTAATAATCAATATTAGTCCAATAGATGATAAGAATTACTATAAATCGAAATAGTCCTCAGGAGTAAGAATGAAGATTGCTTGAGTGGCTGAGTGAATAAGACAGGACGGCAATCAGCAGTCAAGACCAGACGAGACGACACGAAACAGGCAAGAGGAATTGGACAGGATGCCCAGCTGGACGTAATGCTAACGCAGTCCACGGCTGGACATTGGACACAAGTGGTTTCCTCTCTCCTGACCAAAAAATGTTGTCCTTTTTAGGCCAGGGGAGGGGGGTTTAGCTGGTATGCATCTCGTGGAAATCCTAGCCAAGAGGGACGACCCCCATGAAGAGGGATGAGTGTCCAGCACACGGACATCGACGTCGCTCTGGGTTTTAGGGTGCAACCCCTAACTCCCGTTGCAATCAAGCTGCACATGGTCTGTAAAAGATTTTTCCATATTTTTACCACGATAAAAAAAATACTATTAGTCGAACATTATTATTTGGGAGTTTTCTTAGATACTAATTATCCATAGTTCATCATTATTTTGATTCGAATGGTTCGTTATTATAATTATTAGTGAAAAAACGTAAATAATAATTATTTTCAGATAATGAATAATTTATATTATTAATCGAAAATTATTCTCACGCAGTTTTTCTAGTCCACAATTATTAATATTAAATAATAATCACTATATTTTGAAAAGCGAATAATAATTATTTTTATTGAATAATTATTCAATAATTCAATAGCTGTTCAATGATTCAATAATTTAATAATCATTCAATATTTCAATAATTAAATAATTATTCAATAATTCATAATTCAATAATTATTCAATAATTCAATAATTATTATAAGTTGAAAACTACAATCAGCCAAATCCCACAACGAATAACTTCTTAGACCACAAGTATTCAAATAATCACTATAATTTGAATAGTAAATAATAATTATTCTGTTTCAATAATTATTACTACTAGTTGAAAGTAACAATTAGCCAAATTCCACAATGAAAAACGTTTGTATTTTCGCTTCGCCCTAATGTCGTTGGCCAATCCAGCAAATTATTGATATTCCTGCATTCACTTTCGAAAAAGTTTGCCCGATGAAGACTATTATTATAATACTACCATATGATTACACGATATTATAATGATTGCAATAACACGTGGGGTTGAGCGACCTCTCTAGCAGTTATAATTTACTTGTTACACGTTGCATTGATAAATATCGATCGACCCAGTGACCCAACGAAAAATCGTGCACAACTCATTCGACTCATTCCTCTTTCTCTCTCACTCTACAAGGTGTGCACCGATAGATAGGCGTGAAATTCATCGATAGGCTGAATTGCCATGTAATACCATACCGCGATGCAACATCTAACGATCCCTGGAGACTTGGTAATTACGGAGCCAACTTCCAGGGTACCGAAAGGGAAAAGATCTTTACCTGGTTCACACGGATAAACGAGAGAGGCAGAGAGAGAGAGAGAGAGAGGGAGAGAGAGAGAGAGAGAGAGAGAGAGAGAGAGAGAGAGAGAGAGAGAGAGAGAGAGCGCGCGAGAGAGAGAGAGAGAGAGAGGAGAGACTGGAAACAGATAAGGAGAAGAATCGCTGTGCGACACGACGGAGGTGCGGAGTGTCGTTATCTTGCTTTTAACGACTATTAAGATCGCGATACACGATAATGCTGAAGGATACAAACGTACAACGGGGTATAGATTATGGAGGTAACGCGAGAGGAAGATAAAAAGCATCCAGTTAGAGTAGTGATTTCCCCGTGGCAAACGTGCATAGTAGGGAAGCAAAATCATTGCGCTCACGATGATCAATTTTCAATACGGTAGCTCTCCTTAAGTCTACTTGGCCTCTTCTCAAACAGCTTGTAAATGGCAGACTCGCGAACCGGCTGTTTATAAATTGTCGCCGCAATGTATGTAAATTCTTCCACCATCAGGTAATCACTACTCTTCGTATTTCTCTCTCTCTCTCTCTCTCTCTCTCTCTCTCTCTCTCTCTCTCTCTCTCTCTCTCTCTCCTCTCCATCGGAAAAGATTCTCTTCATGTATCGGAGACATGTGTACGTGTGACAGAGACTAATATACGGGGCTCCCAATGTCGGTTCAGGTCTTTTGTTTTAACTTCTAATTGAAGTTTGATACGATCGAAAACTGGGGATCTAAAATTTTGTCTTGGGATAATGTCTGCTGGCATCATGTTTTTTTTTCCCCCAGGGGAGAGAAAATATAGACTATGGGGGTAAAGTTTGGTCAAACTTTTCAAGGTTTTCGGAACACATGCAGATATAAAATCAAAGTTGAGATTTTTCAGTCTCTAATATGTTTAAAGCCTGAGCTTGGAATTTCGAGATACGATTTTTTTATTGTACAGTTTTATAGACTAGGGTCTGAACTGCAATTAAGTTTAATAGCTTTAATTATTTATTAAAGTAATTTATTTATTAAATAATAACTTTTAATTAATTATTTATTTAACTTTAATAACAGAGATTTTGTAAAAACGCCCAAAGTTGACAATTTTTGTGACGGTTTAATTCGCTAACTGCGCTGCGGCGAACTGCCACACTGCGATTTACAACTTTTTTATTTTGCGCTCTTCTCGAAATCGTTTTATGAAATGGTGTAAGTCGTATCTCAAAATCTATCCATCCGATTCACTGAAAATTCGGACATCGTGATTTTTCACCTTTTCTATCGTATAGCAGGACGACTAGTTGATATGTTTATCCATTTGTAAATAACAAATTATTTAAATTGTTTTTATGGTTGAAAATAGAATTTTTTGGTAGAGCTTGCTATTTTTCGTAATGTTTAAAATATCAATTAAGTATACCGGTCAAACAAAAGTTTTATTATTATACTAAAAATAATTTTTTTTATTTTTAATTTCAGACCACCCTAGTTTCCCGAACCACCTACACCGATTGGCCATTCAACAACGACGGCGCTTTGTTTGAATAATAACTTCATTGCTTATCAATATTTTTCAATAAAAAAAAACTCAAACTTGGCAAGGCTATGTATCAATTTTCTATAAAACTCTGACCTCGTCATTCCAATGCTCTTATCAGAAAAAAATATTGAAAATCGACCTCTTTTTTGAACACCAAGATCATGCAAAATTAATTTAAAAGAAGATCGATACCTTTTTCATCTAGATCTTTTAGTTTAAGCCCTAGATTTCAGCACTACTTCACACAAGGTGGAATAACCTTCCGGAAATAAATTACTGAAAATGTGTTTTCCACGTTGATTTGATGTAAGTCTCGGCGCTTCCAAACCTCTCGAAGAAAATTTCGTATAGTAAAAAAAAATAATAATAATAATTTAAAAAATTAAACAATAAATAAAAAAAGTAATTGTAATTCCCAAAAAAACACAACATGCAACTTTCCACGGCTAAAAAATAGCATTAAAAAAAACAATCATGTTCAATCTTACCGAGTGCTTCAAAAAGGTAATAAAGAAATATACAAAAAAGCAAAATGGACCTTTATTTTAATTCTCTTTGAAGCGGCCATGAGTGCGAGAGAGATAGCTGATTTGCAGATTCCCAATGATTTCTGAAACCGTTGATTTTTGGGAAAAAAGAAAAGAAACACGTTCCGCTCTGTTGAACGACGAACAACCGCTTTCTCTTCTTTTGCCCGAAATATGATCCGTCTAGAAGAAAACTTGGCAGTAGGATTTTTACCGACTGGACGTGTGACACATGGCCTTAAAGTTAGTAGAAAGTCACGACATGAATCAAGAAGGGTTGCGCTAGAATTCGAAAATCGAGTACTCAGAGATTTTTCACACCCATAATCCTTTGGAATATAATTTTATAGGTATACTAAGGAACAATTAAAAAAATAGATTTTTGGAAAATCCTAGAGCGGCCTAAGGCCTTAGTATTCAAGTTGATACACGCAAGGAAAATGATTTTCCATACAAAATTTTACCCCCCATTTCATCCCCATAAGAGTGGATTTTCGCTAAATCCTTTCTTAGTGCACTTCTACACCTTCTAATAAACACATGTTCCGAGTTTCAAATTGATACACGCAAGGAATATAATTTCCCATACAAACTTTTACACCCCATTTCACCCCCTTAATGTTTGCACTCTATAATTTTTGAATATTTTGTAACAGTAACTACAAATAAATAACAAACAAAAAATTAGGCTATAGCAATGCGTCACTGCGGGGGGGGGGGGGGGGGCGGAGCTCTTTCAGCCCCGTTCCAAGTACACACACTTTATATCAAATGAAAAAAATATTAATTCAACAGAATTCCGATATCCATGTAACGTTCGATTCGTATATCATTATAACTATCGTTTTAACGAAAAACCGGCATAAATAATTTTTAAATGTTAACCAATAGGCTAAAAAGTATAAACACGAAAATATATACTCATTTGTCGCGAGAGCGCTCGATTACACAATATCGCAACGCTCGCGGTCGTAACCGCAACTGAACTAAACAAAAATGGCTGCCGCGCGATGTACGAGTGTTAAACGTTTTGCGACACAACATAAAAATGCAGTATGTCTTTTCATCTTTGAGATATTCTCATCGGCACAAATGACCCCCGGCACTTACAGCCCCGCACTCCCCTACTCGTACAATCCCAAGTATTGTCGTTTAATTAACGCGCCCGCGGTTTTCTGTACAGGCGTTGCCGAGGCTTAGCCATAAAATGTCCGTCACGGTATCGGGTGCGGATAAGAGCAGCTGCGATATACATATGTACGCTAATTGATTAGTAACTCGATGCCCTCGCGCTCTAACCTCGCTTTTATCACTTCGGGTTCCATTGGCGAGCATAAATCTCTGCTCATCTCGCCTTATCTTCGGTTCAGAACAATCCGCGGTACCGCAGAAAAAAAAAACCCATTACGTATCGGGAACGCTCGCGCGTATAGAAGTTACTCGGACACTTTCGAAGAAACGAGCAATTGCAATCGTGGAAACGTGTGTCTCTCGTTGTAACGTATGCCTGGGCACGAGTAGACGAAAGGTATGTGGATAACAGATGTCTAACTGTCCGCTAACTGTGCCGGCTTTTGTCCCCTCTCTTTCGTTCTTATTCGCTTTCTTGTTCGATATTTCTCTTTGGGGCTTGGACAATTTTCGCTACTTAGGGATAAGTTGCCTTCATTTAGATACGATCTTTTAAAAAAAGGTAAGTTATGTAACAAGACCTCGGATAACTATCGCAATTATCTTTATTTACGTATCCATCTCTCTCTCTTTCTCCCTTCGTCTCTCTCTCTCTCTCTCTCTCTCTCTCTCTCTCTCTCTCTCTCTCTCTCTCTCTCTCTCTCTCTCTCTCTCTCTCTCTCTCTCTCTCTCTCTCTCTCTCTCTCTCCCCTACTCTCTTCTTTCTCCTCCTCTCACTTCCTTCGGCATGAACTTCAATATCACGTATACGTTTGACCTGCAGGAAGTACTCAGCAGCAGCTCTTAGTACTCCAAAAATCCAATTCGAACAAGCTGCACAACCTCATCATCCCGAGAGTGTCCAACTGCATCCATATATGCGACCCGCGCACGAGCTGATCAACACCATGGCGTATATTCGCGTACATTCGCTACGTTGCTGTCTTTGATGCAAAAATATCTGGCGTATAATACAATCGTGCGTGACCCGAGCTATTAGCGTATTAACCTCGGCCTTGACCGGTAATGACAATACTAAAATTTTACTACGATCCTTCTTCGCGAGCGAGTGGCCGGTGTTGCAGTTGGCGGTCGTTAGGGCAGAATGGCATGCGTAACTGAAAAACATTCATTTGTACTTCTGCGCCCGACCACACACCTGTATGTAGATATATATATATATATGTAGTGTAATATCGCAAAGTCCTTCACAAGTCGCATTACTTACTAATGTGCCTAGAGGCTACGGTGGTATACGCATACCATCATTATGTGAGAGTATTAAAAATGTTTATGGTATATATATATATATATATATATGTGGACCTGCGATTTTGAATACATTCGACGTCGAGAATCGTCCCCAAAGCAGCTATTGTCCCAATACTTAAGGGCTTACATACACCTGAGACGGCTAAAAGTAAGGTTATGTTTAAGATTTTTTTTTGTGTATAAAACTGAATTTCGTTGAACAACCATAATATACATTTTAAAGAATGACATTTTATCTACATTGTGTGAAAATTTGATTAAAAAATTCCAAACGGTAAAAAAGTTACAGTCGTTTTCCTGGGTCATGTTTTTGTTAACAGAGTTTGCGGTACCAGACGTGCCTCTGCTATTTTTTATGTAAAAAATTTTTTGTTTCTTAAAGTAAATAGATAAAACTAGTACTTATCGAGCCGGAATTGAAAAATTTAATTTTTTCGGGTCATGGCAGTCACTGGAATAAAACAGGCGATTTTTCGCCTCAAAATTATTCAGTACTTATGATGAAAAAAAAAAAACTATGCCAGGTATCGAAAAAACAGCTCGACAAGTACTAGATTATTGGGTGAAGCATAACTGTGTAAAACTTGATCCCGATCGGTCCAGTAGTTGCGGAGATATTTCTGGTACCGATTTTGAAAACACTGTTTCGAATAAAACGCGTTTAAAGTTTTGAGTACACTTTACACTGAAATAACTTGTTTATTTTAAACTTACACGAAATCATCGATTCGTGGGCCATATGACGGATCTTCCTTAGATGTAGACGCTTCCATTAGATCTTTTTTTTTGCTATGTCAACCTCATTCATAGTCAAACTCATAGTCAAACAGATGACAAAGGCCGCGTCTACCTGCGCCCCAACCGTTCGTCGCTGCTCACCCGGTCAGTTACAAAACGCTATAACTTCGTCATTACTGCGAATTTCCTTAGGAAATTTTCAGGGTAGACACTCAAAGGATAGTATTTTCGAATGAACACCTTTTTGAAAAATCGATCTTTTTGACCTACCCAGGTGTATGTAAGCCCTTAAAATGATAAAAAAAAACCCCAATATCTTTAAAATCAGCTGTTGATAAATGTAAGCATATTAAGGGATCGTCACAGTGTAAAATTTTCAAAAAAACGATTTTTTTGCATTATCCGATAGTTTAGACGGACATAACCATGGTCCTGGCATCTCCGATTGATCGTAAGTAGACAATTTATATGAAAATTCCGCACTCAAAACATTAAACGCGTTTTTCTCGAAATGTCGTTTTTGAAAACGGTGTACACTCTCAAAGGAAGAGTTTTCAAGCTATCCGTCTCAAATTTTAACACAACATTCTTCACGCCATTCTTTATCTTGCTATGGAAGCTTTTATTGAAATCTCCATACTTTATTCAACGAAAAACTGTCGAAAAAATAGGCTAAATTCGATACTTAATTTTCACACAGCCGCCTTTTTATCAATTCTGATAAAAAAAACCTCCATAGCAAAACAACGGCTTTCATACTGATTATTAATATTTTTGTAAATATTGTTTTAGGTAATATTTATGGCCACAACCGTCTACACCGTAATGACTCCTTTTGTCCAAGACATTTTCAACCGTTAAAAAAAATGTAAAAAAAATAAACGTTTAAAAATTTATTTTCTGTTCTTCATGAGTGGTTTGATTTGACATAAAAAAATCAGACTGATATAGTCTAGACTGAGGTATTATTCGACCCGTTAGACTGTGATGTTCCCTTAACATAGTCGTTACATGGACTTTCCTGTCCTAAAACAACCATTAATTTAACAAATATTTAACTAAATTAAATATTTGTGGCACACACAATAATTAAATTTAACACAAATATTTTATTTAAAAAATATATTTTTATATTTATACAAATTTTCGTAAATATACCTTAATATTTATACTTTCGAATAAAATAAACTTGGATGAAATTGGACAAATAGTTTTTGAGATAATAATTTCCAAAATTCACTTATCCTTTCCGCCGTCTACTCGGATGTGCCCCCTTAAGTACGATGTACACCGGAATGTCTTACAACTTTGGCCCATACGTATAATGGCCATCGACCCCATTCTTCGCGTCATTCGCGGTCCTTAAACATTGTCATCGGAGACAACTATTAATCTCATCATATATATATATTATAAATACTCACTAGGCTGCATAGTTACGTCAGCGATGTGTCATTAGCTCTCGCGTGTGTACCGAGCACAACGAGCGAACCGACGAAGCAAAAAAGAAAAAAAAATGCTCATCCCTATAGCGCAATCTTGAGGAAGCCTGACATACTCCTGTACACGTATGTACTTCAGGTACAGAAAATCTCGTGTCCTCATGGTACAAGAGCTCGTCGCGAAGTCCTACTTTCCATCGTATTCCCGAGTCGCGAGCCGGGAATTTACAAGGCACACACGAACTCGAGGCGAGCAATGCTCTCGAGACGACAACGAATGTGGCGGTCTTTGTCCCGGTGGCCTTAACGGATTCGACATAATTCTTGAAGTTTGAATTCTTTGCTCTCTGCCATCTGTCGATTGTACTCACCTGTGCCGATTTTCACAATTGCGGCCGCGTGAAAAATCATTTTTCTCGAGTGGATCGTCGATTCGTTTGGGCTTGTTTGGGTTTGTTGGCATCCAATGACTCTGTATCGGTTGCGTTACACGCGGGCCAAAGTGCTCGAACAAATGTTTTTGCAAGTGCGGGCGTAATGCGCGGTAGCTCGAGGTGAATCGCAACACGCGATGAATTTGGAGCAGGGAAGGAGGAAGAGTGACATTTTGGAGTGTTTGAATTTTTAACTAACGTTGAGAACGTGAAGATAAAGAAAAGTATAGGAAAATTTAGCAACATGTATATCGAACGTAATTGAGGACAAACTTGAAAAAAGGGACTTCAGATTTAGACTTAATTTTACGCTCGCTGAATAGTGGTGGGTAATTTAGGCCACTATAATATTCAGTTATCGAATAGTTTTTCGTCAATTCAAACATCACAATTACACACTTTTATCCACACGTACCTTGTGGGAGGACAGTCTTGACGTTTATTTTATATATATTATTATTAATATTAATTCTTACTAACCCTTCGTGTTCACCCTGCGTAGAATCAACCCATCGATCAATTTTTAGCGTTAATATATAATAGTTCCCAGCTTCGAATGGGATTGTATTCATCATCTTACCTGGAGTTTGAAGTATCCTCATACCATAAAATTTACCCTCTTCAGATGTCGGACTAAATACGTTTTTTGGAACGCGCACTATGCTACTATTTTTTTCCCAAAAGTAGCATATCTAAGGAATATCACGTCCAAATTTTAGGTAAAACTGGTGAAAATTCACGGAACTATGATTTGTTGAGCGAAAAAGTGTCTTTTTTGCGTTTTCACCTGTTTATGATTTTTTTTAACATGTCGCTATTTTATTTCTTATAAATAAATTTTTCGTACATCATCTAAAAAGTTCAAAGCATGTTCTGTAATTTTTTGAACCACTTCAGATGGATAGTTTGGTCATAATACTTTTTTGAAAACTGACTGGGTAAAATCGACCCAAGTGTGACCACCGCACTTAAATTTAGATGTGTGATCATGAAGGGTTAATATTAATTATTATTATATGAAAATTATAAATATTAACATTAATCTTATTGAATTAATAGTAATATATAATATCAATATTAATTCGATAATACCCCCTTCGTTATTGATATCATTTAAAATTACTTCAATAATGCACCCTTCTCTGTTAATATTTGTATTAACTCAATAATACTCTTATCCAGATTACTAAAAATATTTTAAGGGAGGTTTCTACATAATTGGGCCAAAAAATGTTCAATTTTTCACCAATTTTTAATGCGAAAAATATTAAATATAGAATGTTGAAATTTGGTATGTTTACTAAGCGATCTTTATTGAACATGATAATATTTTTTAAAGTTCGATAAAATAGGGTGGGAGTGGGAGGAGCGCCGGCGATGATATTCTTCGCTTGCGGAAGTCCTAAGTCCTGGACAGATGATCTGAAGCAAAAAAAAAAAAACAAACATATTTTCACTTTCCACAATATTGTGCATAAGACGAACTAAAATCAAGAAGAAAAATTGAAAAATAAAAAAATTGTGAGCGATCGAGGGGGAAGTTTAGTTTTTTACCGAACATTTTTGCAGTTGTTTGTTAATAAAATAAAAACGTTTGAATAGTTTTCGATAATTCTAGTTCAACTAATGAAGACTTTTGTTGTACACGTGCTTGCCAAATTTCATAACGATTGCTCATCTAGAACGTGTAGCAGCACTACTGGAAATTTGGAAAACGTGGTTTCGGGAAAAACGCGCTTAAAGTGAAATTGAAGTTTATGTTTGAATGAAATGGAAAGTTTCATACTTACACCTAATCTGCTATGTCAGGACCTTCGAGGCTAGATTCTCCAAGGCCTTAGGTCACTCTAGAGGCCAAAAAAGGGAATAGTTTGTGATTTTTTTTTCAGCGAAACCATAAAATTAATCGGAATTACAAAATAGGGGTTTTATTATACACGTAATTGACTATACAAAATTATTTTTTCACAGCGGTACATGTCAAAATGGCGACTGTGCAGCATTTTTCCGATGACGCCGTTATTTTTGGAAGGTCAACGGCCGGACCAACTCCTCCTTTAGTTTTTGAGTTATGATGAGACACTGAAGTTTTTTCGATTATATATAAGAATAGCTATAGAAGTACGTAGGATTTTTTGTTATATTATTTTTTGTCAAAATGGCGCATTTCTAAAACAAAAACTATGAAATGCTATGAGAAAATCATCAGAAAATTGTTTATGAAAAGTAACGATGCAATTTAATTAAAAAAGCCTACCTAGTGCCTCAGGAAATGTAATTCTAAATATACAGTTAAAATTTCCAGTGAATCAGTTGAAATTTGTTTGAGTTATGAGTCCGGCCCACATGAAAAATGTAGTTTTGAGATAAACGCGTTTAAAGTTAGTAGAAAGTCACGACACGAATCAAGAGGGGTTGCGCTAGAATTCGAAAATCGAGTACTTAGAGATTTTTCACACCCGTAATCTTTTGGAATATAATTTTATAGGTACTAAGTACATTACATTTTTAACAAAAAAAAATCGATTTTTCGAAAATCCTAGAGTGGCCTAAGGCCTTAAGTATTGGCTCTCTCCGATACAACAAATCTCTTTTTTTTACCAACAAAGTAGAAACGTCCCTCAATATAAATCGTCGCGTGATCTCGCCGAATCCAATATTCACTGCCCCGCGGATCGTAACAGGCATTGAGGTTTAGCCAATGTGTTCAATAGGACTCAAACGCCTTCAGTTATAACAAAACGCTGATAGTAAATACACGGAAAGTATAAAAGTAATGGCCAAGGTTAGGCCGTCCCCTAGCCCCAACCTGAGTTTCTAACGATTCAATGACGATCAGAGATCACCAACTTGCGTTCCTTCCAACCTAGCGAAAACTTGCACCGATCCTGTCCGGTCGGTTGAGATTTGCACCGACCGCTTGGCAGTTACGGGGGAAAGCATAAAAGTATCGATACACCTATCAAGTATAAATACGCACGCAGACATAGGGCAAGCGTGTGAGAGTGGCAAGGACGTAAGTCTAGACGAGCTGATGAGAGACCAAGCTAAGGTTCGCGCCCTTTTTGTCGCTTGGCAGCCGATATTAGTTCGCATAGATGGCCAGGATACGTCGAGCGGAGCTGAAGCTCAACGGGTTGAACGCGGATGCTTCGTGGAGGAATGTCGTTTCGCGGTATACAACCCGCGGCTTTATTCCCTTATCGTCGTCTCTTAGAGCATGGTTTGTCGCCCGCGGCGGGTCTCTCTCTCTCTCTTTCTTCTCTCTCTCTCTCTCTCTCTCTCTCTCTCTCTCTCTCTCTCTCTCTCTCTCTCTCTCTCTCTCCTTGCGTATGTGTTGTGCCCGCGAAACTCGACGCTGGTGTGCAAAGCCGCGACATGCACCACTTCCATTACTATAAGATTGCGTTGGCCGGAGGGATCGCACGACACATAGCTCGCGAGGCTGTGGATGCTTTTGCCGAGGACCGCGGGGAGAGACTTTGCTCTTCACTCGAGCGCGTAACGTCGTTCAAACTGAGTCCAAGCTAGAAAGAGGACGAGGATTCTCGCACAGCAACACAGCAGCATCATCACGAACGGCGGCGTTCTCTTGCGCGCCGGTGTCAAGAAACGAGAGACACGACATCGGCATTCGCGCTTTCTTTCAACTTTCCAGTCGCAGGCATCAACGGCATCTTCGCGGTCCTCCATACGGGAGCGTGATGTCTTTTCACCTAGCTTCTTCATCCATTCGGGCCGATCTTCCGAGCAGGTTTTCTTTTCATAACTCATCAATTTTTCGTAGTTTTCCTGGTGATCCTCACTCGTCCTGTGGTCATCAACAGTTGCCGGTTGATTGCCACCTCATGGGAGACTTGGTCCTTCAAGCCTTGAGGATTCTTCTATACTCTGGTTCACTATCTTGGAGGCTAGAATCACGATAACAGATTGACCTGGTTGGTCCTGCCGGTTGATAAAACCTCATGGGAGCTCAATCAAGAAGCTTGCTTGTTGCTTTTGCTATGAATCGTAGCAAAATGATTAACGCACTTTCGTCGAGCAACGCGAAAAAGCCGATTTAAAAAAACCGGGAGTAACAATCCCAGAGTTCCCGTCCACAAAGATTCCGAGTCGCCACTTGCACTGAGAGAAACGTCTATGGTATTTACAACAAACGCCCATGATAAAAAAGGGCATAGTAAAATTTGCTATAGTTTATTCATATCATATATCACCACAAACATAATATGGTTGATACAACTATAAGCGAAAGTAATTAGGCTGATTTTTTCAATTTTTTCATTCGAATATAATTACAATTCAATATTGTATCTCTCAAGATAACTTCCTTGGAAAGCCACACAGCGCTGGAGATGGTCCTTCCAATCCTCATAGCAGTGCTGTCCTCCATATCATTCTTAAACGGCGTACATCGGGGAACAGCGCACAGTGCAAATTGATCCCAATGAGGACACCCTGTGTGCGATGTTCCTAACAAATCCCTATAAAAATGTCGGTTTGTTTGGGTTCGGTGTTTCTTCGCAAAAATCGCAAACGCCGTTAATCGGGAAAAAAAGCGGAATCCACTTAGATACCAATATGGATTCCCTACGTGTGGCATCTTTATCAAATCCCTATAGGAATGTGGTAGGATCTGGGGACTCCCCAACAAATTTATACACAAGTAGCGGCGATTCTTGAGTCCTTGATTACAAGGATCCAGAAGTTCATGAATGCCGGAGCTAAGGATCAAGAGAAAGGTGTGCGATACGCCTATTTCACACGCGCTCTACTATAATTCTCCATTCCGAGGTTTTCCCTTCGAGGCAATTCCATCGTGAAGTGTAACAGAATTGAAGGAATGAAAACGTGTACGCCTTCAATTGGAATAAGACGTTCTGCACACGTTGTGCACGGCTCAGCCATACTCAATAACCCTCCACCATCGCCCCCCCCCCTCTTCTCTTCTTCACCTTCCACCCTACCCGATTTGCCTTTGATTAACGAGCATTATGCGGCAAATAATAAGCGTTATTTGTCCCCGTCTGTAAGCTACAAGCTTGAAGTACGAGTGCAGTTCATTTCCATATTTTCCATGCGCTCCATTCCGTGCGCGTTCCACCTTCGAGACAGAATTATATCCTGCGATGTCTTGCGAAAAAAGTATATATGTATAAGTCTGAGGACCGGTGGTTTTGAAGACATTAGCTTTCGAGGGCCGTCCTCAGAACGGCCAGATGTGGGATGACGGCTCACATTGGGTATAACGGGCTCGGGATATCCTTCCCACCCATGTGTACCAGGTGGTCCAGTGAATATAAGCACCATTGATACCTTCGAAACTATGGCTGTCGGAAAAACCTGTCCAATAGAAGTCGATTGTAGAGCAGAGGTCATCAGATGATAACGATTTTTTTTGTAGGTCGAATTGCTACCAAGATCCGAAGGTCACCTTTGTTTTTTCAAATGGAATACTGTGTTGTCTACGTCAACCATCTGATAGCGACTGTTGAGACGAGTACAATGGCCTACAACGCCGGGTCATTCAAGGTCAATGAGGTCGCTTTCGTTTATAAAAGGTGTTCGAAAAGATAGACGTGCGACTGAATCGACGATAAGTGGACTACAGTATTTGACTTGATACCGACGGTCATCAGTTCTAAAACCTTTTATTTTACAAGCGAAGGCGACTTCAATGACCTCGGTTGAACTTGCGGCGGACTTCATTTTCCGCGTTTTGAGGGGACGAAATACATAATACATATAGTATCCAGGATTCATGCATTCATGAAGAACCTGAAGGACTATTGTGTGAATCTGGAATCGCCTATTAACCGCTAAGTCATTGAAATCATTAAGTTTTCGTGGTTCGAAGCTTAAAAGACGTTTTTCTCAAAACTACATTTTTTAAGTTTGTGACAAACGAGTTGACCGATCGTGCGAAAAATTGTACACACAACTCACCAACATTAGTACCTTGATACCTGTTTTTTAAATGCAAAAAAGACCGAAAATTTTGTGTAGTTTCGTTTTTTTCTAAAGTGTCCCATTTTTCAATTTGCAACTTTTCAAATGTTTCTCAGGTATAATTTCATAATTTAGATGTTAAAATACTAAAAATTCTTTTCTCATATTTTTCAGATCAATTTTGAAGTCGTTAGACTTCTCACAAACGGACAACTGCCGCCAAAACCTTCCATGGAAGACCACGCCATAACGTCGCCATTGTACAATATTTTTCAATGAAAATATTTATTTAAACAGTTTAATGATATCATAAATTGTACCTAAAATTTCATAAATGTAAAACGTTTTGTTATTATTTAAAAAAATTAAAAATTGACTTTTCATCGTCTACATGTATTTCCCCCCCTAAGAGCCGCTGACAGATGGAAAACGTATAACCACAGCAGTACATTTATAAGAACAAACGTGACTTTGGCATCTGGAATCAACCCAATCGAGGGAAAAATAGTTATCATCATCTGATGAACCCTCAACTGAATGCATCTTCTATTAGACCATTTTTTTCTGGCCCCCATAGATTGGAAGGAATCAAAAGTGCTAATAGTAACTGGACCACCCGGTATAAATATATATAGATATTGGAAATGAAAGGGAGACAGCAAGCCATGTGCTTGTATAGACACCGTGAAGCTACAGGACCTACATAAGGGGCTATTCTACTGTAATGGCTCAAAAAATAAGCTATTTTTAATTTTTTTTGAGAACTGTTGCATGTTTCGGTACAAACGTTTTTTTCGCTTAAAGGTACACTCTTACAGAACAGAAAACCATTTTTTTTTGCTGCATATAAATGTATATTTATTTAACAATTGATAATCGTGTAAAGGCATGAAAAAAGTATGTCGCTGGCGTTGATGATTTGCGCTCTCCAGGTAATCCGAAACAAAAACATTCAAAAAAATTCTTTATCTGTATGAGTGTTGCTATCGCCCGAACTAGAATAATTATTTTATATGGCAAAATAACAAAATTGCGTCGTTTGTTGCAAAAGTGTTCGAAAAACACGTTTTTTTTTTCGTCATAATTCGGGCGAAGGTATAAGTAAAAATTAATATTTTTAAATAATCCTAATTCGGGCGATAGCAACACTCATACAGATTAAGAATCTTTCTGAATTTTTTGTTTCAGATTACCTGGAGAGCGCAAATCATCAACGCCAACGACGTACTTTTTTTCATTCCTTTTTACGATTATAAACTATTCAATAATTATACATTTATATGCAGCAAAAAAAAATTGTTTTCTATTCTATAAGAGTGCACCTTTAAGTGAAAAAAAGTTTGTACCAAGACATGCAACAGTTAAAAGAAAATTATTAAAAAATAGCTTATATGTTGAGCCATCACAGTAGAACAGTCCCATAAGCTCTCTCTCTCTCTCTCTCTCTCTCATCGTTGGCGAAGTAGGAGTCGGTCCTACTATCGATTGCTCGAAGGCGTCTGGCTATACGACAGAGCACGTAGAGACGGCGGCGATTCGAGCTAAAAGTACATTTATTATTTACTGGTGCATACGTGAATGCGTACCGAGAGCGAAAGCGGCAAAGGGCCAAAGGGCGTGATTACCAACCATTTGTGTGTGCGATACCAAGGAATTGATGCAAATTTGCATCACTGAAGTTTTTGGAGACATGTCATGGACACATCGATGCTGCAGTTTGTGGAGAAATGCGACCATTGACAGATGGAAAGTCGGTAGCCAATTCACTGCGAATCCATATGTGTTATTTGTTACACGTAAGATAAGTAATTTTAGGAATCAACACGTGTAAATTCCATACACAACTCAAAACAACACACTTATGTGTATTATAGAGAATCCAAACACGTTTGATGTGTATTTGCAAATACTTGAACCGCATTAAATTTGAACACGTTATTGCTATCTTATTCAAAACATGCTAAACTGTAACACGTGTAAATGTTTGCATTTACACGTGTAATAAACAATGCATTTTTGTGTGTTACAGTAAAATTAAGCACATTTTGTGCGTATTTGCAAACAGTGCATTCACATTAAGTATATTGAAATTTACATGTAAATTTTGATGTTAAGGGATCATAACAGTGTAAAATTAAAAAAAAAATCGATGATTTTTCGCATTATCCGATAGTTTAGACGGTTATAACCATGGCCCTGGCATCGCCGATTGATCGTAAGTAGACAATTCATATGAAAATTCCGCACTCGAAACTTTAAACGCGTTTTTCTCGAAAGGTCGTTTTTCAAAACGGCGTACACTCTCAAAGGAAGAATTTTCAAGCTAATTGTTTCAAATTTTGACACAACGTTCTTCACGCCATTCTTTATCTTGTTATGGAAGCTTTTTTTTTTATCTTCATTTTTTTCAACGAAAAACTGTCGAAAAAATAGGCTAAATTCGATACTTTTTTTCAAACTGCCGCCATTTTGACCATTTTTATAAAAAAAAAAAAAGTACCTCCATAGCAAGGTAGTGGCTTTCATACTGATTAATAATCTTTTTACAAATTTTGTTTCAGATAATATTTACGGCCACAACCGTGTTCACCATAAGGACTCCTTTTTTTCGAAGACATTTTCAGACGTTAAAAAAAATGTAAGAAAAATAAAAATAAACGTTTAAAAATGTATTTTCTGTTCTTCATGAGTACTCTGATTTGACATTAAAAAATCAGACTGATTAGCGTATTTTAACCATCAAAAAAAAAAAGAAATCGTGAAATCAACTATTTTTTAACCCGTTACACTGTGATGATCACTTAACATCTTTCTCTCTCTTACGAGGTGTGTAAATTAAGTAATGAGACTGGCATACTTCTTCAGTACTGTGTAAAAAGTGACCACAAGTGACTTCAGGAAATGGGTAAAAAGTGATCACAAGGTAAGAACACATGTAGTTATGTTAAAACAACACACTTGGATTTGCAGACATGGCAGGAACTATGTTTAACAATGTTGATGGAATGATTGATCGGAGTCGTAAAGGAGTGGTCCAAATGAGGACCCAACTTATCGACACGACGAACGGCAGTCATTGGCCCCAGTAGGGTCGTGACCGTTGAGAGTTGCGGGTGCAGCAACGACAACGAGGAACACGATGTACGTTCGAGACAGGCAGGAAAGGACGGTGCGGGGGGTGTTCATTGGCTGGTGCGGCATGGACAAAGCTCATGAAAAGATTGCGATCCCACGCTACCACACGTCGGCGATCTCCGTTCCCTCCGTAGCCTGACCTCCCACTCTTGCCACTCGTTATTATCATACCCTCTTAACCCTCGCTTACTCTCCGTGCGTCCCCGTTACCTAACAGTTTGGACACTTGTTCTGTAACGGGGAACATCACGCATGCACGTGGAAACGGGCCGTGTGTGGTCACCACACGATATATCGTCTGTAAAAGTTCTCGGGCCAATACTCCTTGCTTCTTTTGCATACATCAGGAAGGAGAAGAACTTATCGGCAAGATTTTTTTCGACCCGAGAAAGTAGGATGTTCCCTTGAGCTAATTTGTCTGTACGCTACATTGCCATTGGCTCCCTATACATTAAGGGGTATCAAAAGCTACTCGAAGATTTTTTAATTTTCAGGAAATAAAAGAAAGAGGAGAATATTAATTTGGAAGGCCACAACTATGGTGCTGGCATTGCAGATTAAAGGTGATTCGACAATTTCTATTGTCGAATGTTAGTTCAAAATTTGGAGCGTTTTGCTCGAAACTGTTTTTTTTAAACTGGCCGGAAAAGTAACTCGGCCAAGTATCCACCGATTCACTTGGCATTTTGAACGTATCTTCTCAAATATATTTTCCTTGGAACTGTGTACGGAATTTGCGTTTGGTTATTACCTTTTTTTGTATAAACAATTACCCATGTGATTTTTTGCTCGAAAATGAAATTGTTCATTCAAATCTGAACGACCTTTTTTAAAAAAGGTATTTTCTAATTTCCGCACGCAGTTCCATAGCTTTTTGTATATATTTCAAAGATTTGCTTGGTTCTTTGATCTACGTTGAAAACTACAAGAATAACCTTTCCGGCCGAGGGACCTTTGCACGTGACGTACTCTGTGGTCTTGGACTCTAAACCTGTCACTTTTTATTTTAATTCATGTCATTTTTGAATAATGTCATTTTTAATAAAAAGAATGACACAAAATAAATTTTTTACACTCAAAACTATGTGTAATAACGTTTCCTAATTCAATTTTTCACTGCTTTCATTGTACCCGTTAAAAAACTTCTCAGAATGAGCCTTTTTTTAAGAGCTGGAGTGGCTTATTCCTCATCCTTTGGGCCCAATATACAGGTCGATTTTCACGATTTGTTCTGATGAGAGTATTGGGATGACGAGGTCGGGATTTTACACGAAAGCAATACATACCGTCGTCAAATTCGAATTTTCTTTTCATTGAAAAATATTGATAACGGATAAAGTAATTATTGTTCAAACAAAGTGCCGCCGTTGCTCCACGGCCAATCGGTGTAGGTGGTACTGCCAACTGGAGTCATCCGAAATAAAAAATAAAAAGTGTACTTCTAGCTAAATATAAAAACTTCCGTAGGACTGTATACCTTGTGGTAATTTTAAAAATTTGCAAAAATAGCAAGCTATAGAAAAAGAAAGTTCGATTTTCAACCAAAAAGACAACTTTAATCATTTGTTATTAGCGAGTGGATAAACGGATGGAAAAATGATTGGGTCATACTATAGAAAATGTTATAAACTATGCTCCGTCCGAATTTGAAGTGAATCGTATGAATAGATTTTGCGATACGACTTACACTAATTCATAAAACGTAACTTTGAGAAAAAAAAACATGCGCAAAACCAAACGATTTGCTCCTTTGCACAAGTCGTCATAACTCGATCAATTTTTTGAAGTTTTACAAAATCTTTCTTCCAACTTGAAGTTAAGATCCTAAACTATAAAACTATACATAAAAAAATCGTATTTCCAAAATATCAAACATACCGAGATCCCTTAGTTGTACATTGCACAGAAAAAAAAAGCCTCAGTACACTGACCGAAAGTTTCTGTTGATATTAACTAGATGCGTCTATTTGATTTGTTGAAATTATAATTAACTAAATTTTTCGTGAAATCAAATTTTTCCTATTGCATCCATTATTCAAATTATTTATTTTAAATACATTTATTTATTCAAATCAAGATCTATTTAATATCGTCTAATAACTAAATATTTTATTTACTCCTAATAAATCTGGGACTTGGTTTCATCTGGTAGTATAAGACAAAAGAAACAGACGGAAAAATGGTACACGAACCAGTCTCTCAAAAATCTCATGGCTTTGTTTTCATTAGAAGACTGTTATAACATTCTGCAGTTGAGTATTTCTATACATAAATAGTCGCGCCTGTTAATAAAAAGCACGACGAACCCTTTCTTATTTTCCAAATAACAGTCTTGTTAGTGAAAAAAAAAGAAAAATAACTTAACTTTTTTTCACCGCACTTTTATGTGATGAACCTATATTCCTTTCTCGTATTTATTCGATATATAGTGTTTTATCTTTATTTATTTAATTTGAATACATTTAATATTTGAAAAGAATATCTTGAGCAAATAAAAAAATCTATTTGAAATAAATAGGATGGTAGGCTGTGAGACAAGGAAAAAACCTATTTGATTTAAACAGATCCTATTTAAATTAAACATTTTTTTTGGCAGTGTAGGGGAAAGATGTACGAGTTGATCCCTTGGGGTAAGATGATCATTTTCAATTGCGACGAAACTGTGAACGCTATCTAGTGATATTCTTTGGCAAAACATAGCGCCCGGTACCTCCCCGCGTTAATCAATTCATGATGGCGGTGTGAGCAATGTACTTGTTTTGACGGAAAAAAGTAAAAATTGTGAGCTGTTGATCTAAAGTAAGATTAGGTAACTTTTATTGTATATTGCCAGTTGCAATAATCGTTATGTTTGTGACTTTATAATATGCTCAATTTAGTTTTTTTGGTTGGCGTGGTAACAGTGGAACACTTATAGTTTATGTTACCGAGCAATAAATGAAAAAGTTGAGGTTGGGGCAGGATGATTCCCTTTTAGGCGTACAAGACGATCCCTTGGGATCATCTTGCACACAATTAACAGACCTACTTTATTTTTGTTAAATATCATGTCGTATCATATTAAATATTATTATATTATGAAGTTATTATTATATTATCTATTATTTTATGATTATGATTATTATTATTTATTTACTTATTATTTATTATTATTATTAAATTTATTTATTTATTCATTATCTATTCATTTATTTTTATTATATGAAATATTATTAAATATTAACTATTAATATATAATTCATCTCAGAAATAATAATTGATATACGTACGTCATTTAAGGCTGACTGTAGAAGACTTGTTTAGTTTAATTCTAGTTGGGTGAGATAAAAATTATAGTATACCTAAAGGTTATTTAACTTATAAGTTGAGTTTATGTTATATACCGATGATTAATATATATAAAAGTGTAAAATCGAACAATATTTATCTATATTTACCTGATTTCTCCAAAATAAAAAAAAAATCCTAGAATACGGGCAAGATGATCCGGGGGATCATCTTGCCCATACCTTAGGGATCGTCTTGGACACCGGCGTGTCCAAGATGATCCTCATGTAAGGTTTAAAAAAAAAGGATTTTTTTTTATCGAAACCCTAATAAATTGAATATTTCGAATATGCCAATCGTAAGAAAGACAAATATGCCAGTAGTAAAAGCTTTTAGATCTTAATAATGTTGAATATCTTTGAAATTATGAGCAGTTTTCCCTTAAGGAGATCATCTCGTACACCATTCCCCTACAACAAAAGTGATTCCATCCTGTATACTTGTATCCACGACTCTGAATCCGCATTCCACAGTCTTCCATACCCACACTTGCATCAAGGTACCTCCCGCGTCCACGCGCATACTCATCAAAAGCTCGTGTTGCTAACACGACGCAACGGCGTCGATGTGCATCCCCGTGCAATACTCAAGAATTCAGCGACTAATCTCTATTCCATTATTACCTTTCCTCCTCCCCCTGGGACCTGTCGCCCCACCACAGGGAATAACACATTTGCCCTCGACTCGGCGCACATTCGATTCATACGCGTGTAACGATCCGGCGAATCGTAGAACCGGGACGGCTTCGCCATTCGTGAGAAACAATCGTAGCATTAATAAAAATAATAATATCACAAATAATTATCGTAATAGAAGGCTCGTATGGAGTTTCTTCTTCCGTGTCTCCCGTCATTATGAGCAAGGCGTATCGGGCAATGAGATCGCCGGGGAAAAATACCGGAGAGAAAGATGCATCGGGGATGAGCGATGAAGAGAGAATGCAGCGAGATAAATCTGTGAGCATGAGTGCAGCTGTAACTCTCGTATTGTGTGTACATTAATATAACGATACGTACACTTGTATGAGTTTCACGGTGTGGGTAGTCCAAGTTGAGGGAATCGTTATTTCGCGGGCGTCGGATCATTCGCGAGCTCGCGATTTATTCGTCTCTCTCTCTCTCTCTCTCTCTCTCTCTCTCTCTCTCTCTCTCTCTCTCTCTCTCTCTCTCTCTCTCTCTTCCTTCGTCTCTTTAAAGACGTGTCGGGGCTCACAGTGCGTTCCGCTCTCTCGAGAATATCCGTCACACGAGCGTTAATTCCAGCAAGTCAGTGAAATCATAGAGTTTTCGTGGTTTGAAACCTTAAACAGGCTTTTCCGAAAACTGCATCTTCTTAAGGTAGTAGTCTCGCCACGGTCACGTTGAAATGTTTATTTTCCGCTCAATCGATGAAAGCTTCGAAATAGTGCGAAATATAATTATAATGTAGGTTGTATATCTTATCAAGATGTAAAAACTTATAAAGTAATGATGAAAACGCCTAATATAAAGTTTACCTAACCCTCACTTTTGTATCAGACTATCCATTCCGGCTACTAATACGTAGATACTCTGCTCATACGGATATGCACACTCTACTGTAATCTAGTTCTAGTCTGCTCCAGTCGTTTCGTGGCGCCACTCTAGGATTTTCCAAAAATCGATTTTTTTTGTTAAAAATGTACCTATAAAATTATATTCCAAAAGAATATGGGCGTGAAACATCTCTGAATACTCGATTTTTGAATTCATAGCGCAACCCCTCTTGATTCACGTCGTGACTTTCTACTAACTTTAAACGCGTTTATCTCAAAACTATATTTTTCAAGTCGGCCGGTCTCATAACTCAAACAAATTTCAACCGATTCACTTGAAATTTTAACTGTATATTTAGAATTACATTTTCTGAGGCTCTACGTAAGATTTTTTTTTATTATATTGCATTCCTTTTTTATAAACAATTTTCTGAAGATTTTCTCATGGCATTTTATACTTTTTGTTTTGGAAATGCGCCATTTTGACAAAAAACAATATATCAAAAAAATTCTACGTACTTCTATAGTTATTCTTATATATAATCGAAAAAACTTTAGTGTCTCATCATGACTCAAAAATTATAGGAGCTGTTGGTCCGGCCGTTGACCTTCCAGAAATAAAGGCGTCGTCGGAAAAATGCTGCACAGTCGCCATTTTGACATGTATCGCTGTGAAAAAATAATTTTGTATAGTCAATTACATGTATAATAAAAACCCTATTTTGTAATTCCGATTTATTATATGATTTCGCTGAAAAACAAAATCACAAAATATGTTCTTTTTTGGCCTCTAGAGTGGCCTGAGGCCTTAATTTAAATCGCTATATGTCTGAAAGTAGACGGCCAAAATTCATGTTTTTTTTACCCCCTTCGTGATATGTTCCTCTGCAATTGAGAATTAAAAAAAAAATCGGCAGAAAAGTTTCGCAATTATTGCGTGAAGTGTGGAATTTTCCACCGTTCTCTTTTGGGTAACATTCTGGGTAACATAACTTTAAAATGAGGTGATCGATCGTGCTAAAATTGTACACACAACTCAATAACAATATTTCCTTCAACTCATACCTACTTTTTCATGAAAATCACCTTTATAAAGTACTTTTTTATTTTAAAAAAAAACGAAAATTTTGTGTAAAATGTCAATTTTTTCTTCTTCAGTGTCCCATCTTTTCACTTTTCAACATTTCAAATGTGTCTTAGATTAAATTTAATGTATAGTAAAAGATTAAACTTAAATGTGTAGTAAGATGTTAAAATACTAAAAAAAATCTTCGCTCATATTTTTCAGATCAATATTGAAGTCGTTGAATTACCCACAAATGAATTGCACGCTAAGGGTAGCTCAAGTTGAGGGAATCGTTATTCCGCGGACATCGGGTCATTCGCGAGCTCGCGGTTTCTTCGTCTCTCGATCTATTGCTCTCTTTCTCTCTCTCTCTCTCTCTCCGTCTCTTTGGACGTGACGTTCCGGTCTCCCGAGTATATCCGTCACACGAGTGTTAATTCCCGATGAAAAGGCTCGCTCCGTAGTAGCATCGAAGCGTCTGAGAACCGCTTTTGGCGCCAGACGCCATCAGGAATGCGGTTCCCAACTCCTTCCTATGGCGTTTGCATTCACAGCCACGTGGGCCTCTCCCACGCTGCCCACGTGCAACGCCTATCTCTGTGCAATAATAAATATATGTTTCTCTCTCTCTCTCGAGCACTCACCCGTCTCGTGTCTTCGTCCTTCGATCTAATGATATTGCTGGTCACGCGGATTGCGTATTCACGTAGAAGTGCCGTTATTGGAGTCAAGTGGTCGTGCGTCAAGCGTCCGGTGGCAAAAGTCTGGGAAATCGTCTATTGAGCAATGATATTCTTAAGGTTATTATTTTTTTCGATAACTTGGGCCATCCGTGATGTATACAGTCATTCAAGTCCCGCCCTTCTTCTATCCAATTACTCTTAATTGCCTGTTTACTCTTTCGCGGCAGTGAATCTTCAAGTCCATCGTCGATGCGCGTTGCCGGATCTTCGTATCAGCTTTGTTGCTCCTCCGGGACCCTTGACTCTTTCCACTCGGGTTATATCGGTGGAAATAGTGTCCCCCCCTAAGAAATACTCTAAATATAACGCACGCGCCTGATATAGATAGCTCATACAGTGGCGGGATATACGACGACGAGAACGACGCCGACGACGACGACGACGACGACGGTGAAGGGAGTCTAGCGTGTATGGTGAGTTTTCGAGTAATTTGTCTGTCGGTGTCACGGTAGCTGACGTTTTTATGGTCATTCGAGTGACAACGCTTCCCGACTCGGTTGTAACCATCGCACGAGAATCTTCTCGGCATCTTGTCGGGCCCTCATTGTACTGAAAATCGTTACCGCGGGAGCGCTCGCGAGATAGCGTTGAGTTGGAGGAATGGCAAAAAAACAAAACAGCGTGGAGCAACAAAAAAGAAAAAGATAGAAAAAAAAAACACGTTACACAACGAAACGAGCGTTTACAAGTCCTGGTCTGTGAGGCAGCATCATAAAATCTTCTAAGCATTCTGTTCATGGAAGTGATGGAGAGATAATGGATAGCATAAATCTTCGAATGGCCATCGGTTTGTCATTTTGGCTTGTAATAAGTAGCGCCGACGTGAGATTCTAGTTGAACAAAAAAAAACACGAGCCGGAGCATAAACCCAGACACACGGATGAAAAATGGACAACCATTCATGTAAAGCAATGCGAACAAGGTCCCCCCCCCAATGATGACGCGCTGGACTATTGGCTCGTGACATCGTAACGCGGCGGAATCTTCAGTCTTGAGCTGTGGAGTTTGACAGCCCAGATCCATTCCAGGTGCGGTTGGGACTCGAATTCGCGACCTGGATGTTCATCTCCGGCTCATATACACGCTGTTCGCTGCCACAAGTCGTATTTTACGCGTTACACGTAAACCCTGCATACGCAGAACTGAAGTACCGCAATCCTTGTACCATCACCCTTTCAACGTCGAATTACATTAAGGGGGGAAATACATGTAGTGGCACTAAAAAATATATTTTTTTTACGTAAAATATTAGAAGCTGAAGGACTATTGGGTGGTACTGGAATCACTGATTCGCCAATAAGTCAGTAAAGTCATTGAATTTTCGTAGTTCGAAACTCCAAAATCGTTTTTCCAGAAACTACATTTTTTTAAGTTTGTGAGAAACATAACTTTAAAAGGAGTTGACCGATCGTGGCAAACTTGCACTCAAAACTCAATAACAATATTACCTCGAACTTATGCCTATTTGTCGATGGAAATCACATTTAAAAAGTACTTTTTTATTGCGAAAAAGAACATAAGTTGTGTCTAAAATTGCAATTCTTTTCCTGAAGTATGTCATTAAAAAAATTTTCAACCTTCTGAATGTTTCATAGGTTTTGCTTCATGCAGAGTATAGGGTTGAAGTAATGAAATTGAAGGCAGTGCCCGCAGTGGACAAAATTGCAATAAACTCGGCTATTTATCTGTCAAATCTGTATGAGCATAGTATGAGATTTTAGGAATTAATTTTCAAATATTTTTTTTATTAAAAATGGGCGACGGCAGTCGCTGTTGGATAAATTGCAAAAATACCGGAAGGAATAGTAAATGCAAATTTCATCGATTCCCTACGGCAAATTAGAACTTAGAACAACGTAACAAAAGGATAGGTGCAGGTTTGCCTTATCACACGAGCTTGAATTATTAAACTTGGTTCATGTTTTGTCCTTAACTCTTCTACGTCTCTGACGTGTTCAGCAAATACCAACAGTTTTGCTTTAGATTGAGTTTGCGGTTGTAAATTAATATAATCTCTCGAAGCCGGTCTTTAAAATTGTGCTCATTCCGGTCTGAAAATAAAATTTTATATATTACTAATGGTACAGCAATAATATCTTTTTGTTAAATTTTAATAAAAGCAATTGTATAATTTCATTTTTGTCGTCTTATGACGATATCACAAGTGAATAAAAATACACATTTTAAGGAAATTTTACTTTTTTTCACTTTACTGAAAGGAAACACTTCTTGCCATCGTTGGCCAGACATATTGATTTAGTGCAAAGAAATTGAAGGCAATTGAGAAGTGATTTTAATTTTTATAATGTATCACAATATTATAACGACAATCACAGAGTCTTTGACAGAGTCAACAAAAATACGAACGCTACCCGGCGCTAGTGTTGCGCATGATGCCAATAAGTTCAGCACGTGGATTTAAAAAAAAAGTAAAAATTCTTGACTCGCATTTTTCAGATCAATATTGAAGTTGGATTTCCCACAAAAAGAATAACTACCACTAAAACCTTCCTGGAGGATCACACCATAACGTCGCCATATAGCAATATTTTTTATTGAAAAAAAATGATTCCAACAGTTTAATTATGTAATAAATTATACACAACGTTTTTTTCCTTTAAAAAAAAATAATAAAAATTAGCTACTTTTTCGTCGTCTACGTGCATTTCCCCTCTTAATTCATCAGACCTACTTCGGCCTGCCGCAAGCTCGCGCTTCTCGTACTCAATTAACCTTTGCGCACTTCATCCAAAGTCGACCAGGCTACCGCGGTGAATTCCAGAAAGAATTGACGTACATTTTTTCTTTGCATTCAAATTTACGATCGCGTCTTTGAAATACTGTTATCTGAGGCCGTTCAACGGCAAGCTCGAGTCTTCATCGGATCGCTGCGGAATGCACCAAAGGTTCCCATGAAGACAGCCGAGTCCGTAGAGATAGGGGAAAAAGAAACAATTTTAATAAAAAAAAAAAATCAGCAAACCGGGATCGAACCCACGATCCTCCGCCCCCCCCCCCTCGCTCTTTCCCTCTCTCTCTCTCTCTCTCTCTCTCTCTCTCTCTATCGCACCATGCTACAGGGCGTAATTAGCGCCTGGAATGTGTAGGTGCATATATCTCTCGACGCGAAGCGCGGAGGACTCTGCAACTTTTACGCATATATAAATGCCCGTGTACGCGTATCTGTATAAAAGCGAGTGAGTTTTGCGGTTTGCAAATGGGAGAGGATGGCGCGCGTAACGATCGGAGACGAGATGGGTAGCGCCCGATTCTCTCCTCATCTGCTCAGATATACTTTGTCCCGGCATAATAAAGGTATTCGCTCTTGTATCTTCGCCGTACGTTGCATGCTCGATGTACGACAACGTCGCACTTCATGCGATTACCACAACAGCTGAGATCTCGAAAGATTTATATACGCTGGGATATCGAAGCCGAGGAGAAAGAAGCTGTACAGTGGAAAGAGCGTGGTACGAGAGTGCGAGATAAAGAAGACAACAAAACAAAAGAAGAACAAGCGAGTCGAGACCCCTGAAGGAGGCTGGGGGAAGTATGAAAAAGATGCCCTTATTCAAGCCTGGCAAAACGTTTCGACTTGCGGTATAATTATTATATGCTGCTACGAAGTTCGTCCTGGCGAGAGGGGGGTGGGGAAGGAGAGGGTGAGAAAAAGAGGAAAGTAGCCATTTACAGTCGCCGTGGGCTTCTAGATGCACGCCGCGAACTTGCATATTCACCGTATTCCGTGTGGTATTATACGTTCCACGTTAATACACAAACTATCTACATATATACGAGGACCGATGTAGCAAAACGCACGGAGATTCGCCCTCATCGATAAATTAATAGGCAAAAGGAAGCCGTTGCGGTAACAGCTTTTGAGCAAGGAGCATACGAGCACGTCTCGAGGATTCCCCCCCCCCCCCCCCCCTCCCGCTTATGCCTCAACGTATTGCACACACACACACACATATTCTGCAGGTACGTCAGATCTCGATGTACAAAACAGCGGTAACCCACACGATTCAGACTGGCGAAACGCTTTCAGATACGCCTTTACGTCGCTGAGTTAGGCAAGAAGCCTGCGAGCATGACTTCTACACGGCAAGTAACTATTATATACGCAGTACGTACTACGCAAGTCTGTTAGCCGTGTGCAAAAGGGAGCCATAATAACGTAATAATACCGCGGGTGTGCCACCCGCTTCTAATTTATTCCCGATCGGTATGATGGATGAGTGTAGAAGGGCAAAAGTAAAAAATCAAAATTTGCGTTCACGTACCGCGTACGAACGAGATAAACAGTAAGGCTGCGATATTGCGGAGATATCGGGACAACAGGATTTCCTTGCAACTATACATCTTCTGGTGAATGAAACAGGGTCAAGTTGGTCGAGCTGTAATCAAACGAACAGTGAGTGAATGATAGATACTGATGGAAGGAAGGAATAATTCTTGCTCGATCAATTTATTGGAGGATGTATGTTAGGTAATGAAGTATCATAGAATGTTGTCCCACCTCGAAAAAATCCCTAGAACGGTATTGCAAACTTATATGGAAGAACCCTAGATGGGTACGTCAAATTCGGACCGGAAGGTTCAGATGGCATGAAGGGATCATACTTGGTCGATCAACTTATCGGAAGGGGTATATCACCTAATGAAGAATTTTGGGATGATTCGTTGTAACATAAAACACCCTGGAACTATATGACACCTCATAAAGAATCCCAGAATGTTATGTCACCTCAAAAATATCCCTGGAACGGTGTGCCAACTCATCTCGAAGAATCCTAGAACGGGATGTCAAATTCGGACCGGGAGGTTCAGATGAGATGGAGGGATCATACTTGGACGATCAGATTATCAGAGGAGGTATGCCACCCACTGAAGAATCCTGGACTGATTCGTTGTTGCATAAAGAAGGAACTATATGCCACCTCATAAAGAACCCTAGAATGTTATGCCTTCCGATAAAGAACCCTAGAACTGTATGTCATCACCTTAAAAACCCTAAGATGGTATAACACCTCATAAAGAATCCAAAAACGATATGCCTCCTCCTAAAGAACGCTAAAACGGAACGTCACCGTATTAAAAACCCTGGAACGGATATCACCTTCCCGTGCTGAAATATTGTCATGGATACAGTTCGATGCGGACAGTCGGATATTGGATTGGATCCGGGAGCGAACTGTAACTCTCGCAAATCGGATTCCAGCCAGGATCCCAATCTGGAACTGTCAAGGTCTCTAGTCGGAATCCAATTAGCAACTTTGCATAGGATCCAGTCTAGCATCCCGAACTTATAGAAAAAGATTTAGTTGGATATCGAATCGGATCCTAGGAATAAATGTAAAAATCACCAGGAGACACCGATCCGTATCATCTGGAGACGCTGGATGTTTTCTGAAATCATTTATTCAAAGATCTGAAAAAAAATTAGGTAAAAATTGGTGATACAGTGTAACTGTCAAAACTTATAAATTTTAATAACAGAATTTCAAACAAATTTCTTTACATTTAATAAAAAAAAATCGACAAAACAATATATAGACCTTGAAAGACTTATATGTCCTGGAGAAAAGCGATATAAGTAATTTATTCGAAGTAATTATATTTAAATTAAATGGAGATCGTTCGAACTAAGAAAATATGTATTTAATTTTCTAAGAAAAATCTAATACGTATTTCAAATTCTTGCCACCACGTCTCCGCTTTGTGCTACGTAGTGGGCGCCATCTGGATTCCGATGAGGCTCCGTATCATATCCCGATCGGAATCCGATCGGAACTTCGGTACCGCTAAGAAATTTTTGCACAATTTACGTCGTGTCAGAACACCGGAATGGTATATCACTCAAGAATGGAAGTCACTCCATAAACATCCCTAGAACCCATAGGGAATCCTAGAACGGACATAGGCTAGAATAGTACATGAATTTATCCACTTTTTTTATAAGCAAAAAATTATACTTCTAGTTTTAGCTTTAACTTTAGTTGAAAAAAGCTACCCATTCGAAGACCACAAAAAAATAGACACAATGACGGAATCCTAATTTTTCCTCTCTTCATTCGAAGACCACGCAAGGTGCAGAAGATCACCAAACCTAATTCCCGCCCTGTTTACCCAAGGTCGATAGCTATCTCGCTCACCCAATCTAACATGAATGGAACCTCAACCGCATTATCAACAGGCCCGCAATCTTTCGCTTGCGAGCAGGCGATGACGTGTATTTAGTTAGACGGCTGCAAGCTCCACGTAGCTCTTCTCCCATCGAAATTTCGAGGCACAAAGCCCGGCGAGACATTAAGCACGCGTCAAAGCACCGAAGATACATGCGCGTATTACTTTTTTCTTTTTCTTTCGTTCTTTCTATACGAGCACATACGTGTTCTAGCGTAGCCGGGAGGCAGTCGATGTTCCAAGAGCATCGCAGCCCGCTCGGCAAACATCGACGAACGAAAGAACTCGCGAGTCTTTTGTCCTCGCTCATCGGCTCTCTTTCGACTGGCAGTTCAGCCGCGGGAAGGCTGGCATTCAGACAGGCACATAGCTGCTAGAACCGGGTAACCGACACTCGGCTCGAGACTCGCGGAGCGGAAGATTCAGAGAAAAAGAAAAATAGAGAAGAACGACATTCCTGGCGCGCCGTTGCCCGTGGAGAAGCATTTCCAGCGAGCAATACAATGACGCGTGTGTACCTGTAATCCAAGCAATGACGCTACGAAACTCATGCTTTACGAAAACAAAACTAAAAAATGGAAGAATCTATTACAGAAGTTGATTTACAAAGGTGAAAGTCATACCACATCAAACGTTAGTCTCGAGTGCCAAAAGGGTATACGGTCACAGACCCTTCGGTTCTAAGTTCGTACGATATTACCGGGCTAGAAGTATAATTGCATTTTGCGGTCGAAACTGCTGTGGCTCAAATCTTATATATACTTGGATCGTTCGTTGGCAAGCGCCCGCCTATAACCCGAACAATTTATTTTCAACCGTATTTTATATATATATATATATATACATATACATATTAGTCCCGCCGGACGTCGTGGGCACGGGCCCCGATTCGTACCGGAGCTGCATAATCGTACACTCCATAATGCACTGCAGGGCTCTCTACGAGCAGTTACAAGTCTAGGAAGTCGAGAATGGGACGAGTGTACACGCTAATATTCATCCCTCGCTCGACGACGGAAACGTCCCGGGAATTAGCGCCCGTCATAAATCAATGCAAACTGTTATATGCCTTCTTCCCGTGCTGCATACTCATTCTCTCTTTTCATCTCACTCTGGTCTACCGGTACCAGCATAAGTTCCACTGATGTCCAGCAATTACGTAGTTTTAACGCGACGTTGATTACACTGATTATGCAGACTTTGTATAATGTGTGTGTGTGTGTGTGTGTGTGTGTGTGTGTGTGTGAGAGAGAGAGAGAGAGAGAGAGGGATAGAGGAAGAGAGAGTTGATGAACGACACACAGAGTGGAACTTGCCATGTTGAGAACACTCGTAGCTGAAACGTCCCTCAGGGTGTTTGATTCTTCATAATATCTTATCGCTTATCATCGAAATCGTCATAAAAGAAACAGAAGAACGGAGAAACGAAGATAAGTTATTCTATGAATATGGTAATGGGATTTCGATTTGAGGGAAAAATTGCTCTCGTCAAGTTGAAATGATGTGTCGACTATGTATGTACATCTCGCCCAGTTTGTAATATAATACGCAGTATGTCGACATAGCAAGAGAGGATGAGATGGCTCGTGTACCTGGACCAGTCCCCATGGCAAACAGAATCCTCTTCTACCTCCGGCCTCACTTTTATCACTGCTGACGTTGAAGCAATTTCCAATAGTCCGCGAACAGTCTTGCATATTGATGATGCTCGTGATTTTTATGAATTCTACGCGGCCACACAGCAATACGAAGTTTCCGCACCTCGGAAGAGAAGAAAGGAAATAAAAATTATCCACGTTTGGTAGCCATTCCTATCAGTCACAACATTGGAGGAAAATGTCGGTATCGCGTTTTCACGTACGGCATGAAAACGGACGAGCCAAAGGATTGCCGGTCAGAGTTTACGAAATGTGCATTTTCATGCATGCGCGTCCTGGTGTATACGTGTTGCGATTTGCCGAGAACGGTCAGCCAGCATGTTGAAGCCGAGTTCGCGAGCATCGTGAAGAAGAGTACAACGGTTGGTTGGTAGAAAAGCGCGCACCGACGAAACATTTGTATAGTCGGAAGCTGTAGATAGGCCAAGTGCCAGAAGGAATACCGGAATTGCGTGGGAAGAGCGTAGCTTGGAACAGATAACGCGACGTATCTTCGCAGGTGTTTACCGTTATTGGGAAAACACTGATCGCTGTTTTTGACGATAACAGGTATTACGGAGCCTAAAGTTTCCACGTACTTAGATCGAGAACTCAGGTTGTGTACTTAGATTGGTTACTTAGACTGAGTACTCAGGTTGAATACGTAGATTGGGTCCGTAGGTTGAGGACTTGAATTAAGTAGGGTAGGGAGGGACATGTTGAGCAGCCGGGTAAGTTGGGCAATCGAAATATCTGAAAAACTAAGCACCGCACGCAGTTGCATCAAATGGCGGAAAGAGAGGTATGGGAAAGCTAAACACATCACGCGATCGCCCGTTGCCATGCGGCGCACGAAACGGTAATAAGGGATGTTTCATTATTTTTGCATCCAAAAGTTAAAAAAATGTGATTGAAAGATTTTCTTCTACCGTTTTATGAGAAAAACTATTTCAAAGTTCATTGCAATTAATGTTAATGTTTAAAAACCCGACTAACTAACAAATAAGGGTTGGTTTATTACTGCATTGTACCAAATCATGCTGCATACGTCTGATTTTTTATGCAATTCTTATTTTGCCCAGCTTACCTCATACTCACGCTCAACTCATCCTACTACCGGGGCAGGTTGAGCAAATATGGCATTGATCATTTGAGAGCGATTATCTGTGAAACAATAAGGATAACAGGAATTTCGTTTACGGACATTTTCCCAGATAAATTTCCTATTGGTCAAAGTGGATTTCATTTTTATACGGCAGACTCTTGAGGAATTATAGGGCGATAATACGAAACTTGCTGAACATGTCCCTCCCTACCCTACTTACAAACGCAGGCACGCGTGATCTTATAAACCCAAAGAAACTGTTTCAGATAGAAACCTAACAGAAAAAGGCTCTCATGACTGAGTACTTATAAAATTGAATACTCAGATTGTGTACTTAGAGCTTCGCAAAAGTTAACCGTTATTGGAAAAACACTGATCGCTACTCCTGACGATAACGGTTGTTATGTAGCCTAAAGTCTCTGCGTCTGCTTTTCCATTTATGGTCATATACGTTTCAACGACCTTAAAACTTGGCCTCGAACTCACAGGCTCTGTGGTTTTTGTAGATTTTTTTTCTCAGAAGCTTCTCAAAGTTACGTTACGTCTTAAACGTGTGACTTGCTACAATACTTCCGGCAAATGTATTAAAAGTTGCCATTTTCGAGGTGGTTCATTCTTGCCACAGCAGAGCGTCTGGCTTGAGATAACATGTTAATCATGATCAGGCAATTGAATGCCATCGCTTCTGATGAAATCTCCGGGTGTATGGGTTTAAAAAACACCAAGTATTTGGAAAAATATAAAGCTATGTTCCCAGCTCCATCCATCAAGGTTACTGCGAAATATATAGAGCGCCGTGAGCAACGGATCGAAAAGAACTACGTGAGAGTACATAGGAGAAGGTCGAGGTCGCAGACCTCCGAGGCAACGGCAACGACGTACGACCGAACATAAGCGAGAGCGAACGAACGCGTTTCGTCCCCCTACGGAAGAATGTGCACTGCAGCATAGCGTCGTCTCTCAACGTTCTGTACTCTTTCTAGTGGTCGTTCGATGCCGTAGCTGATGCCTGACATGCTGGTCAGTCCCCATGGACTTGCGGATGACAGCAAAGTTGAATGAAATTGACAATGCCTCCTTTTCCACTTCTTTATTCTGTTTGCTATAACGGAATCGGATTGATTATCTGCACGCAATCGCCTTCGATGTCAGTGTGCCTTTCAGAAGCAAGGAAACTCACAAACGACCAGGTATTGCTATCATGAACGCGTCCACGGGAAAAGAGCAAGGTCCAGAGACAGAACGTGGAATTGCCAGCGATAATTTCCGATTTCTCCGCAATTGCTGCTCGCCCCCTTCCGTGCTGACGTTACTCGAGGTGTTGGTATTCGATTACTAGCTGATGAAGGCAAACAAATATCGAACGGTTATTACGATGTGCTCAATCACCAACCGGTGAAACCTCATCGATACGAAAGGTCGGGGATCTCATTGAGTATAATTTCAGATTTAGTTAGTCGATTCTATCATCGTTCGATATAAGACTCCTAAGTGGTTTGGGTTATGAGGAATCAGGAGGAATATTAGCTGATGAATCTTATCAACACTATCCCACAGCCAACGAACGGTACTCTCATTCACGGCGTATCCAGCCTTGAGTTGTCACAGAATTTCCGTACCGTCTGTAGGTAACTGCTTTGTGTGCCGAGGAACTATGAAGATACGTTCGGGTACTTTCGTTATCAAGTACAGTGCCAAAATCCCAGTAGCCACGCGATGGACACTTGTGATCTCCTTATTGCACATGTTTACCGAGCGGTCCAAAAAGAAGTACAAAATTTGATGGCTGTCTTCACTTTCCCATTAAGTGAGTTCGCGGATGCGTTTCAAGTACGATGACACGGATCAACAAACGTGTCCGCTAATAACGGTTATTGGTAGGCACAGGTATGATCAGCCGAGTTCATAATCGCGCCTCGGGCTTTATCGAATGATTACAACCTACGTAGTATGCACGGCGGCTTGGTAGAACGTTCGCTCTTCGCAGCTCCTCGACGCAGATTAACAGCGATGACTTGCATCGAAACGACAAAGAGATATCCTTCGGACAATGTGATCATCCGGCTATCCATCTTAAATAAGTCACTCCGAATGCCGCTCTTGATGCTTTACAATCTATATACGGATGGATTCATACGTATAGGTAGTCGATTACATATCTCTCGATGCAACGATAGCCCGAGAGCAGATGGAGCGGTATACTCCATAAAAAAAACTTCCGTTCCATTACCGCGCATAGGAACGACTGATAATCCTCGGTGCTTGGAGAGAAATTCACACGCTACGCTGCAGTGTGCCTGATCATTGATGGAGTTCCCCAAAGATGTCGTCCAACGAGTCAATGCTGCTTGTCATTTAGGAATTCTTCCGGAAAAGTAACTATTGCGGTGCCTGGTATGAGCGTCAATCGTACACCGAGTTCTTCATCAATCTAATACGGATGAAGAGCATGAAGATCAGATGCGCATTTGCGGTTTTCATTTCAACTGATTCAATTGCAAGGAATCATCTGATTGCGGGATACGCATAGTGCGGACTAACCGGTGTGACCGTTTTTTTTCCGTAGTGACCCGGACAACCGCTGGTTGGCTTGCTCACATACAAGCTAACGCACTCAACGTATTGGTACGTCTGCTATGGGAAAAGTGGATGAACGTGCAGCACAGCGTGTACGCAGCTATAAGATTACGGCACGGTTGACGGGACTAATGACAATGGTTGAACAAGATGTTGTTACGCCGCAGGGACACAAGCGGCCTTGTCCCACTTTGGGATGATGCGATACTACGACGAAGATCTAACATTAAGGCTCCAACAGGAAATTGAGTCTCAACAATCGCCTTCCGCAGATAGGTACTCAAGCATGTCCATTGAACTTCCAGATAGATCGACAGCAGGGATAGATGTAATATAGGATGGCGATCGATTCTTGGTCTCGGTTAAGATTGGGACAATCTATGGACAGTACGGTTGATACCTTCTTACCATGGCCAGTGTATTTGCTAAGATTGGGAATTGGTGATACTTGTCTTCATTAATCAGAACTCGATTGGTATACAGCAATGACAAAACTTGGGATATTGAGTTCAAAGTAGACTGGCTGGAGGACAGGGGCGAAAAGGAAATGGGAATTGCCGAGTCGTTGGAGTGACGTGGCTAGATTGCACGTGGCAACAGGGTACAATCACCCGCCGGTGATCGCGCTTCACTACTCTACAGATTGGAAGCTCGCAGTGGTCTCGCGTGGACGTTTGAAGAGGCGAATGCTTCGATCTAGTCGGCAATCCTGGATTCACGTCGGTAGCTGACAATAGCTTGATATGCAATTTATCAGAAGCTCTCCCGTTAGCGCGATCTCACTGCGAGTACACCCGTTCGCTATCAATAGATCCCGTCGAGGCGTACCACCGAGCTCAACAGCGGACGATACATCAATCAGCCCGTAATCGAACCCCGGAAAATTCGTCCGTATATATATACGTTTTTTTTGTCCCGCGGTCTCCATACCTTATTATTATTTTATCAATAGTTCCATTGTGCAGACAAAAGCAATCAATACGGCAAAGTGTGCATTGACAAGGTTGCCTGCGAACAATGAATTTCGACCGTATCTACGCTTCGTTAGATCAATCAATTTATTCCCGCATAATACTTGAATTCTGCTGATGACAGTTGGTAGCCTTCACGTTAGATTTCTGATGAGAAAATAATTGGCGAAAGTCTCATAGAAAAGACTCAGAAAAAGAATATTATTTCGTTACTGTATAGGCGGAATCTTGATTGGTGTACGATCTTATGTAAATAAGGCATCGCGTGCAACTATTCAGCCAAAATGCCATTGAACACCTTCTGGCTGTTTGAATATAAGACATTTTTATACTGTAGCGCACGATATTTCACAGAAACGACGAAAAAAAATTGGTAAATGGAAAATATATTTTACTTGGTTTTAGTGTGCAGAAAATTCCGTTCGTTTTTATGTTGGGAATGGATTTTAGGGCTACATGCTAAGGATAGAATTAAAAAAAAAACATCTTTTTTATACATTGAAAAAATACGAATCCTATAAAGCGAAACAAACCAGTTTGTATATAGTTCAATAGACACTCACATTTAAATAATTCGACAAAAACATGAAAAACCGTGTTGAATAATGACTAAGCTCAAGGAAACTGTTTTAGATTGCGATCTGACAGAAAAAGGCCCTCGTGATTGAGCACTTACAAAATTGACCATGTGGATTGATTACTTAGATTGTGTACTTTGATTGGATACTTAGATTGGAAAAATCTCATTTTTTGAGGTTCTACTTGACGAATCCAAACAAAAGGAAGTGGAGAGAAAATTTGGATGCGATTTCCTTCACATATCAAAGATTCGGAGAAAAAAGCTTCAGCATTTTTCCCGCCAACTTCGCTCAAACGAACAGACAGACGTACCACATTTCCAAAATTGATGAATGTCTTCTTAGCATAGTATTCCAACCCTAGCAGTTTAATTTCAACCTCAAATAATGAATGAACAGACAGACAGTACGATTTTGTAACATTACTAATATATCCAACGTTCAGTCGATCTTATTCAACCGGAGAGATTGAAAACCAAAAAAGTGCTCCGGCTTGATGACTGCAGCTCTTCAAGGGCTACAAGCTCTCGTGCATTTGCAAGGTGTATGAGTGCTATAAACGTTGCAAGGCCTAGGTCGCGTCCGCGGCATTCATTCATAGGACGGGTCCCGGCATCAGGATCAAGCAGGCAGCACGCAATGGCTCCGTGGCCTTCGTCGGGTTGCGGGCCGTGGAAATTCCGCGGGTTTTGCGCTCCTGAAACGTGATGGTGCGTGGTCGCGTCGTCGCCCGTATGCGACCGAGTCCGGGTCGAAAGAGCAGTTCCACGCCGGTCGTTAACGCTTCTACCGCGGACAGACGTGGGAATTACTGTAGCCCGCGGAGCAAGCAGCGAGCTCGCGATGCGTTACGCGCCATCATTCACCCAAGAGTCTCAACGGCACGACTCGCTTTGCTTTGGAAAACTCGCGGAGTGAACTCGCCTTGGGTTCCCCTGGCAAGCACTTCGAGAAAGTGCTGACACGTCGTTGTCCCCTCTGGGCACAATCACAATGCCCATTATTACGAACTTTGCTCAGTTACGCGCGGGGGCCTAACCCGGCGGATTGCGCAAGTATACTTGCCCCACTCGACAACTACGCGTATGAATACACTGCACTACATGAGACTTACAATTAGATATCCACTGGTTCAGGAATGTGGGTGCTTCCATGTATACGTGGAGTATATACTTCCATGTATACTTGAAGCCAACTCTCTTCGGTTGGCCTTCAAGGTTATCGAAACAACCGTCAAACAGTCGGTAGGTGGGTAGCCCGCATCATTTGGATGTTGTTGTTTTCTTTTAGCTGACGTCAGGTTCTTGCTTTCTTAGCGGGATGATAAAAACTGGAAGCTTCTTACAAACTTTAGCATATGGAAACCCAAACAGCTTAAAAAATGTTTGCGTTTGTTTGGGTATACAATAATCCTGAACGAAAAATGTTTGATTTTGTTTGGGAAGATAACAACCTTGAATGGGGAAGTGTTTCCGTTTATTTGGGAAAGTAACAATCTTTAATCTTTAATAACGTGTTTGGGTATTGTTTGGTAATAAAATAATCCTAAACGAAAAATGTTTGACTTCATTCGGGAACGTAAAAAACCTTCAATGAAAAGTGTTTGGGTTTGTTTCGGAACGAAACAATCTTCAATGAAGGGTCTGGGTTCGTTTGGGAACGTAAAACCCTTCGGCGTAAGGTATCTGGATGTGTTTGCGAACAAAAGGACCTTCAGCTAAAAGCGTTTAGGTTTGTCTGCGAACAGAACGACCTTTAACGAAGTGTATGGGTATGTTTGGGAACGAAACAACCTTCAACGAAAACTGTTTGGGCTTGTTTGAGAATGAGATAACCTTCATCGAAAAAATCTTTGAGTTTGTTTGGAAATGAATCAAATCTCCAAAGGATGATATCCATGCCCTCATTTGGTTGAGTGATAACGTCCCAATGATCAGCAAAAGATCGACTGACCCTCTGTGACCTCGTATTCTCACGTAATAATATACTTTTAACATTGAAATATTGACGACGACAAAGCATGTAACGTCAGCATGATTCAGGTGATGGAGCGATACGTTATTTTTATCGTTCCGAAAGTACGGGCGTGCACGTTTCGAGTCTGCGCGGCTGACGGAGGCGATGGCACAAACACGCAATCACCGGAAACCCCATACGTGATCGGTGTTGGAAATATAATGGCGCCCGGAAATGTCCCTGGAAACCGGAAGCGGCCGGGCGCGTGCCTGCTGGCCGCCCTTTTTTGGTTCTTCGCGAAAGTAGGTTTCTGGGAACCGTTTTCCAGTTATAACATGTCACCTTGTTGCCTCAGCTTGTGATATACCGTCGTTAATTGACGACTCCTCGCAATAAATTCCAGTCGAGGAATCATGGGAGCAAAATTAAAAAAAAAACAAAAACTTAGCATCGCTTACGTTATTTTTCAACGTCCGCGCTCAAAGTGATTCGTTACGAGGAAGATTGCTCGTGGCTTAGCCGTTCGAGAACGAGTGAGCGAGAGCGAGGTTAATAGCACTTCAAGAATACTTGGCAAAGTTATGCGCTCTGCCAAATACTCACGTTAAAATAGCCCACAGGGGCTAGTAGAATGCATCAGCGGGGCAAGTGCGAGTTTCGCTTGTCGGTGAGATAGAAAGCTCTCTCCACGCTCACGATCTCCATCTCTCCGAGTTTCCTTAGACAAGATGCACTTTGGGTTACGTGGGAGAATCCGCCGTGCGAAGCCTCAAAAGGTCCGAGGCGAAAACTTTGTAGGATGTCGAACGCAAATACGTATGGACTGGACAAGCATTGGATTGAGCAGGTGGTAGATATCGGAGGCATAACTTCTCTCGGCGTCTTCCCCCCCTCTCTCTCTCATTCTCTCTCTCTCTCTCTCTCTCTCTCTCTCTCTCTCTCTCTCTCTCTCTCTCTCTCTCTCTCTCCCTGTATACCTAAGCTATAAGCGACGCTCGGTTCATCAAGAGGCTTCTATTAGTGGGCACAAACAGACCGAACGGACATCGGACAGCCGGCTAGAAATAGAAATAGAACGGTCCGCGTGCATCTCGCGGCATCGCGATGAGCAGATCTCCTCTCGCACTCTCTACAGTGCGTTAGGTCGTGTTTCTCACGTTCCGCGGATGAATCACTCGACGGGGTAGCCTCGGGCCGGCACGAATCGCCACCTCGTGGTTAGGCGGCCACCGCGCGTTTGTCGCGAATGCATCCCTCGTCGTACTCCCGCGGTTGCCTCGATACTGCAGACCATCAGCGAATGCCATGGCACTCCAATGGCCCAGCATCAGGCTAACCGTCATCGAGAGTAACTCACTCGGATGAGAGTCCCACAAGAAAGTTAACAGTTCTTCCGGGCTTCGTCTCGAACGAGCAGAAGGGAAGGTAAAGTGCCTTGGTATGACGCGCTAAGATGATTTCGGCAACCGCTATCGTTGAATCATCTCCTCTAAATGCGGTTGCGTAATTTTAGTTGGAACTGGACGCGGCACTGTACGAAAATTTCGTAGATACGGCCGGGTCATATCCCATTTAGGCCACGATTTGGCCACATATGCAAGCTCTCGACCAACGTTGAATGCACTTTGGTGCACTAGCCCTGCGAAGCAGAAAAGGCTGATGACCAATGAGGTCAACGTGCCTCGATTCACATTCCATGCTCAAACTCGCTTGACTCACCAACGTATAAATGGCATACACGGATTAATAGTTATAATCCTGAATGCACTTTTCTCGGCGTCTGGTGGATGTTTAAAAAAGGAGAAGCTATCGCGCGCGCGCACGTGGCATGTGGATTCACGATGACGCGGATGCACATCCTTCAACCATACCATAGACTTTTCGTTCCTCACAATTTTCTCGTTATGAGAGTTTGCGGGATACGCGTGTTGTATTATGTATGCGTACGGATATATAAAAGCGAGTGGGTATGTGATGGTTGGCAGGCGCCGTCGCGGAGCTAAGGCCTTTCTCTCTCCTGTATCTCGATAGGAAAACGCATTGTGAATTCCCGGGGGGCTCTCAGGATGCACCGTTCGCGGATGCGCGAATAAGGCCCTCGGTATCTACCTATGTACGATATACATTGAACGTACATGTGGCGTCAGTCGAGACAGGGCTAGCACTCATTTTCTTTCTTCAAGGAAGAAGGAGGAGCAACTGCGATGAGGAAGAAAAGAAGGTGTACGAGCAATCCCTTCGTCTTCCTCGACTACAACAACAATAACAACACAACAACAACAACGACACCAACGACGATACCAGGATGCCGTATGTGTGTATGTTGCCCGTCCGTGAGTCCGGAGCTTTTTAACCGAGTCCATGAACGCGGATGATTCAGACTTGAGATATTCTCGGCGATCCATGGCGCCACGTCGTATTCGACGCAGCGGTGTGCTGCTGCTGCTGCTGCACTTCCTTCGTACGATGCACACACGTCTGCAACGAGTATCGCAGCGGAATTAATAGGAAAGCCCGGAGTGATAGAAAGCCCACTGAGATGCTGCGTCGCGACTCGTTCAGCCACCCGAAGCGGTGGCTGTCTCCCGCACGATCTTGGCAACACTTTTTACCCGAATACCGAACATTGCTTGAATCAGGATATAAAGACTCGGTGTTCAATGAATGACAGAGTTATCGTTGGAGGTTGGAAGTTCTTTGTTTATCTGAGATTCGAAAATGGTGTAGATTTTTCACACCTTGTATGGTTGTCGTAAGATCTTATGGAAACTTTCTTGTGGCGTACATGGCGAGGCTATTGATTCTATCTGAACGTTCGATCTGTTGTGATCTTACCTCGTGGCTGCTTGCGATCGCCCAAAGAGGTTCGCACTATTCTGACAGAAAAGAACACATGATCGAAGATCCTTATGGCCCAATGAACGAAGACTCGGTGGTCTAATATTGGCTCTTCTCCAGATGTGAACTCGCGCAGCCCCTTCAGGGGGCATTCTAGTTAGATAAAAATCGTTTTTTTGTTGCATTTTCTTAAAGTATAGACTCTAACGAATATGTTCTCAAATGGAAATTTCGAAATTACCAATATTTACAAAGTTATAGCGATTTGAATATGAACCTTAAGTATAATATTCCTCTATTGCCTCTACCGTGGGCATTGCGATATTATTATTATAACCGTTAAAACAAAATTGACAACTTTAGAAAAGACAGTGCAAAAAATTAACTTTTTTTTCAGCCACTCACCATTATTTTTTTTCTCTCTGGTACCTGCCATACTGATATTCTAATTGATCAAGAAAATTGGTTTTATTTCTTTTTCAGATGCATGGAAGCCTTGAAATCATGTCAATCGCCTTGACCCTTTTTTTCCACGGCTATAATTAGAGGTCCATATAACGTTTTCAATTTTGATTTTATTTGCACGAATTTTTTTTTTGTAAGCTCTCGAAACACCAATAAACCGACTGTAACAAAAGGGATATAAAAATAATTTTTTTGGTTTTCTTTTTATCAAGCCCGAAATTTGTGCCTCTAGACTAGAATAGCCCCTGCAAGGACCAAGGCTTCGAAAGAATCAGCAGAGTTTGTACGGTTGTAAATTAGTTCTTCAAGCATACCATCTTGCGACCATACCGTACGCAACAACTCACGTACTGGAACGCGATGGCTATCGGAAGTGAGACGTTTCACTCCAGCGACAGACCCTTGGCCTGTTTTATTTCGGTGTGGCTCGATCCTTGCGCACTCGCCCCTTGCTCAGGCTCCCCTTGTAGATTAGGCTCGAGTGCCGATGAGAGACCCTTGTCTGTCCGATTTGGGCTATCGTTATCTCAAGAGATACTTCACTCTCTCTCTCTCTCTCTCTCTCTCTCTCTCTCTCTCTCTCTCTCTCTCTCTCCTTTCGTGAGTACACATCGCACTGTGGATACAATTTTGTTAACGAAGAGCAGCAGCACGTGCTACGGATTAAGGCATATCGCTTCCGTCGTTCGGAGTGTACAGTGATTCTGGAAAATTTCTCCAGTTACCGGAAGAACGAATTTGGACTCGAGCCTATCGGGTGGCATAAGCAGAGCGTAAAAACACGAAAACATTCGACCATACGTGAAGTTTCTGCACTCTTGCATACACAGGCTTGCCGTTTGAAGAATCTTCAAGCGGGCGGATATACCAGTCGAACGGCTCACCCTTTGGAGGCTTTCAACCCTTTGGTCGGATACTCACGGAGGCCAGATGGTTCTCAAATAAAACTATCGCCATTCTCGTTCTTCTTCGACTGGATTTTATTCCAGAGCTAACTGTCATCCAGTCATCAACTCCAGGTCATGTCAAAAATTCATCGTACCTGTGTCTCCCCCATCTGATCCAAAATTATCCAGCTCGCAAGAGGGAGTCCGGGACCCTTCATTGACAACCTCTACATTCGATCCTATTTTCTCGTATATTTCTATACCCTTGTCAGCGACTACGGCTACGATGCGCGGCTCAAACGGAGCTCTCCCACATCGGCAAAGGATAGAACGAGATGGCGAAAGCGAGATGCCAGAATAAATGCATTTTTCCTCCTTTGACGGGGGTTTTCGTTTTCGCTTTAACATCCACACCAGCGTCGAGCTGTCCCAACCTTTTGCCAGAGTAGTCTCAACAAAGGGGAGCTTTGCATGCTTCAAACATGCGATGTGTGGAGCGCACCCTCACCTCCCCCTCGCACGCCCACGCGTCTGCTCGTACCTACTTTCGCGTTCGGAGAAACAGATATTTTTCAACTGGAAGATAGCGCCTGCAGTCCATTTCCGGCCGAGTACTTTGCACGCCATGAGTGAGAGTGAGAGAGAGAGAGAGAGAGAGAGAGAGAGAGAGAGAGAGAGAAATGGGCGAGGCGCAGGGATTTACGTTCGCGAAGCTCGTCAAAAGCATGAACAAACAATGATGAGCATCGTTCAATGGACAAAGAAGGGAAAGCAGAGAAATAAAAACCTGACGTCCCTTTCTCGTCCCTTTCTCCCCAATATGCGGACTTCCTCTCTTTTCCCAATGTGAGAATAATTCTCACGTTGCATCGTTACTTTTACTTCTCTCATCTATCGCCGTTTCATTGGCACATGCCACACTTTATTGTAGATTTATTGCAGTTTAAGGGGGGAAATACATATAGCCGACGAATAATAGCCAATTTTGATCATTTTTTTTTTGGAAAGGAACAAAACGTTTTACATTTATGAAACTTTAGGTACAATTTGTTATACGATTAAAATGTTTCAATTAATTTTTTCATTAACAAATATTACTAAATGGAGAAGCTATAGCGTGGTCTTCCAGGAAGGTTTTAGCGGCGTTTGTCTGTTTGTGGGAAATCCAGCGACTTCAATTTTGATTTGGAAAATGAGCCAAGAATTTTTAGTATTTTAACATCCGAATGCTGAACTTATACATAAGAAACATTTAGAAAGTTCAAAATAAAAAATGGGACACTGAAGAAAGAAAAGTGAAATTTTACACAAAATGTTCATATTTTTTGCAATAAAAAAGTACTTTTAACAAGGGATTTTTATAAATAAGTAGGTATAAATTCAAGGTAATGCTGTTATTGAATTCTATGTATAATTTTAGTACGATCGGTCAACTCGTTTTAAAGGTAGGTTTCCCAAAAACTTTTTAAAAAATTCGTTTTAGGAAAATGTGTTTAAGCCTTTGAATTACGAAGACTCGATGATTTCAGTGACTTTCCAGCGTCCGAAATTCCAGGGCCATAGTCCTCTAGTTTCTAATATTTGCAGTAAAAAAATCGATTTCTTTATGCCGCGCATGTCCTCCTTTAATGGAAGTTAATTGTACTCATCGACCAGTTCACTACGATGGCAAATAATCTAAGAATTGGTTCAACGTAGTGGTGGAGACAAGGCCGACAATGTTGGTAAATGAAATTGACGTAGAAGTACACCGCAATAAATAAGGGTCCGCCTCGAGAATCACGTCGTCACGAATATTGAGCCCATATGCAGACCTGCCGTTCGCGCAGTACTCCACTCGGCAAATATTTTCTTCCTTCTCCAGACCCGTCCTTTCGGCCGCACGCTTTCTCTCCCATTTCCATGGCGACCATAAAATGCTGCGTCGAATAATTTCAGTAGCCAATTCGAGGCGGAAAGTGTTGAAGGGTTATTAACATCTATTCCATGTATAGCTAAAGAAATATTGGATGAACAGATTATTCTTAGCTATAAATAAATTAAAATGATGACTCTGCAATATGCGCAATGTAGAACTACGGTTTTTTTTTAAATATAAAGGTTGTCTCAAAATGACCTGACATTTTTAATTGCACGCCATTTTTTGTGTGGTGAACATAAAGTACTAATTCTTTGACAACTGGCATCAGGAAGTATTGTAGCTTAGTCATGGAGAATCACACTATCGAGCAACGCATAGAAATTTTGAAAATGCAATATGAAACAATGCAGTTATTGTATACGAAGTTTCATGTTTGTGTTATCTCGCGCCGCGGCGATGTGAATTGGCCACCAAGATCGTACCATTTGACGCCATTAGACTTCTTTCTTTGGAGTTTTTTTCAAAGAAAAAGTGTATGCCAATGATCCACAGACCATTCCGGAGCTCAAGGAAGCAATTGGACGCACCATTAATGAAATTAGTCCGCAATTCTGCCAACATGTTATTGAAAATTTCGTCAAAAGAGCGACCGTTTGCAAACAGGGAGGAGGTGGCCATTTATCGGATATTGTGTTCCACGCATAACCTCTATGTTTATACCTTATATTGAAATAAAAATAGTCATACTGTTCAAATAAATAATACGTTTTATTAATAAATTTCAATGTCAGGTCATTTTGAGATACTCTTTATAACCAATATAATATTGTAGTGTCTGTCTGTACAGTCGTTTCTTTCAGGCTGAAATTGGCCTGGTGAGGTTAGAATGCGGCGTTGAAAATTTATTCCAAGACGCCCTGCCAGCATTATGAACGCATATGGGGTATAGGGCTTATAACGCCGGCAGTGAATTTTGAAGCACCGCCTTTGTCTATCATTTGTGGAATTGTTCATCTATCTCAGCAAAATTGCCGCGAAACCAGATGTTTTTTATGCTCCAATAAACTCCTTTTACAATAACCTTGGTATGTCGTTAATACGATATGACCCTAAATTCCTTTCCCTTACGCTTGAACCAAATGTCTGTGCTGCACGCGAGTATAGCCGCAGGCAAAAGCTATTTACCTATAATTGCGCCACCAATCGATGGAGTGTTCCAAACGCAAGTGACTGGCGGAGTCTGAACGGGTTACAGCTAGCTCGTGGCTGGAAAGAAACGGAATTTTCGGGATTTTTTTCTGGGTAAACGTCTGCAGGTTTTAATATTTTTTTGTTTGCATTAAGGGGTTACACCACCCTGAGAGGCTAGAATAAGACTCGGTATTCATGAATATTTTATAGCTAAACTAATGCGTATTTTTTATTTCTATCTTTACACTCTTTTAGTACATGTTTTCAGCTTCTTAAATGTATTTTTTAAATCTAAAATATTGATAATTGGCTGAGATACACGCCTCCACGCGCGTCAAGTTTTTTTTCCGCCTTCTATCTGCGGGAATCTTAATGGCCCCACGGTTCATCTGAAACATAAAAACATGAAAATATTTTGTTAAGTTAGGTTAAATCCACGGCGCTACATAGGATTTACTGGAAAAGAAACAAAAATGGATTTTTGCTATCACGCAGAAATTTATGTTTGTTTTTCACATAAAATTTCTACTCAAAAACATTGATTAAACAAAAACGGTTAACATTAGAAAAAATCCTACGTACGGATTGAGATAATTATGTTACAAATATGTGGTATAAATTTCAAATCAATCGGAATAGCTGTTGTTGAGTTATATTTCCCGCAAATTCGAAAAATGTCGTTTCGAGAAAAACGCGTTTAAAGTTTTTCACACGGCTTCAACAGTAAAAGACATTGAAAATTTGTGGCATACGTTGTATAGTTAATCGGCGATTCCTGCTCCATATTGGAGTTCTTCCTCAGCAAGTTGCTGCACCTCAAGAGATAATCTTGACCTTCTCCGAGCTGTTCTGGCCTCTTTTGTAGTTTCTTGTGCGCGTTTTTCAGCAAGCGATATACGGTGCTCGTCTTCGTCATTACACATGTCAGAACAATTATTTCCGATGATTATGTTTAATACGTGCAATATTAATAAAATATTACTATAGCCATTATTACAAATATATGTAGCGATGTCAGTACCTATTTCAACTACTTTCTACCATTGAAACTTATTTTTTGTGCGACTTTCCATATCATAGCATTTATGATTTCGTTTCCCACCACTGAAATTCGCCTTCGTTTCAAGACCTGTATGTAAGACCGTGAATCGGACCTTCCAAAAAGAAATCTATGCTCAGGTACCGGTTTCATAGAAGTGAAGGGACAATCTATCTAAGGGAGCGCTGCACAGTGCGGTAAAAAAAATTAATATCTTCGTTAATATTATAGGTACAGACTTTGCATTGAGCTTGAAAATTTCTTTAAGGTTCAAACTATGAGAAAAGAATTAAAACAAAAAATCGATTTTTCCAAAATTTCAGTGTGGTGTAACCACCCTGAGCATTGTATTGACTTCATTATAAATGTGGTAAATACAATGGTTCGTGCAGACAGCTGTCTGAAAGACATCTTTCGCTGCGACCACTGCTGCTCGGAAACACATCATCCGAAATAAATAAACCAATTGCATTTAGTTTTTGCATAAAATTATCTAGTTCTTGGAAGAAGGATTCAATAAAATATTGATTTTTCAAAAAGTGGCCGCAATCCAAAGTGAAAGTCTCGATTTTCGGTGAAAAAAAGCTCTATTTTCGTTAGTAAAAAAAAACTATGCATCGAAAAAAAATCCTTCATTCAAGCACTGCTTATTCATATGTACAATAAGCTTATAAAATTTGAAGTTAATCGAGGAAGTGATTTTTTAAATATCGTGATCACCAATCGTGAAAAAGTCGTTTTAAGAAAAATTCCCTCAACTTTGCACGTATCGACTTGAAATTTTCGAAAAGTTATACCTTGAGAATCCGTCGAAAACCAAAAATCAATATTTTCAATAATTTTATAATTAAAAGAACTTAAAAGAATACTTAAAATCCTTAAAATAATTTCCAAATTTCAATAAGATCACATCGGTGTCTAAAAGTAGCAAGGTATAAGAAAGAAAAAAAATACTGGCATTTGAATGGAACGCAAATTCCATTCCAGTTGTATCGTCAGTTGACGATTTACGACTATGCATTTGTAAGACTCGATACGTTTCATCGGACATATAAATTGCCTACCAGTCAGGGTGTACACGATGTAGCCATGTGCTGATACACAAGCGTATACATACACATATACGTTTGTCGGAGGGTGTAAATTGGGGTTCCATGACACTCGTTCCGCTACCACGATGATTCAACAATCGTTTCATTGGCAACCGCTATAAACAGCCCCTACGTTTGGCTCCCTCGTGCCGCACATTACAGTCTCTGATGCAGAAAGCTACAACGAATTCCCCATACAGCTACAATACGTCTGCCATTGCTCGTGCATGATCACACGCGGGCAATAAGCACGTCGGAAGGAAAACTCGAGGGTTGCCTCAAAGTCCTTTTGCTGCTAGACCAAGCGCGAGGTTTTCATAATATGAAAGGGATATGAGTCTACAAGCTGGCAGTCGCTGACAGTAGCCCAGAAGACTTTCTCGCTTTGTAAGTTTTCCCTGTTTTTGGGGCACGAAGCGATTAGAAGATATCTCCGGGCACGTGTGGCCAAGATTCCGAGCTAACACATCGATCCTGATGTCTAATGTTTGGGTCATAACGATTTCATGGATTGCCGTCGAGATCGTTCCATATGATACTCGACTGCTTCCCATATACGGAGTCCTCTTCCTGGCTGTACTTTCTCCGTGATCCGTTCTATATACAACAGCTTCGGTCCCATATGCCGTGTATTGTTCCATGAACCGTCACCGTAAATCCTCATGGGAGAGGCTACAGCCGCGATTTAACTGTAGCACAATCAACCTGAAAGGCCATTTTGCGCAGCTAGAGGGTGAATACGTCAGCATACCTAATAGAAGTTTGCAATGGTGCAAGCTGTTCAGCTAGAAATGGCATGGAAAAAGGCAGCGGTTGTGCACGCTCCCAATTTAATTAAATTCGTGGCTCCGAGCTACGAAGGAACATAACAGAGAGCACTCCTGGCGTGTTCATTGAACCACGCAGTTGCAAATTCGAATGTATCTAGTGATGTACCCATTACGAAATTGCTGTTGTTCTTATTACAAGTGTGCATTCATTTGAAGGGATTTTTTTAGGTAAAAATACGGTTTTATTATAATTAAAATGGTTACAAATTGATCATTCAAAATATTGTCCATCGCTAGTTACCACTTTTTCCCATCTTTCTGGTAATAGGTGGATTCCACGTCGAAAGAACGACACATCTCTAGAGGCTATCCACGAATCGACCTATTTTTGGTATCTTCGTACGAATGGAAGCGCTGCTCAGACAAGACATGTGTTATCGATCGAAATAATATCTGGAAAATACGGCGGGTGTGGTAGGATATTCCAGTACTAGCGCTTCTGACGTTTCCGCGATCGGTTTCGCAAAATGAGGCCGAATGTTGTCGTGCTGGAAAAACACTTTGTCGTATTTTTTTTTCCTAATCTAGCCGTTTTTCCTTCAAAGCTGGGCTCAATTGCATCAATTGTTGTTGGCAAAATTTGATGTTGATCAACATTTAAAGATTCTGCAAGTTCTTCCTGCATTTGACTCGGGTCTTCATCGAGTAAAGCTTCTTCAAACTTTTTCGGTTGGCCTGGATGTCCTTATCTTTTGTGTCAAAATCATCTTTTTTATAGGGTTTAAACCAATACTCACATGTTCAATACTAGCTATGCTATCTCTTGGAAGTCCCTTGTAATAAACGCACAGACCTAATACGATTTCACTGGAGATAACATTTTTAAAAGACATTGGTGAAGACACTTAAAAAGTGCCGATGCCATGTTTGCGTAATTTATGACGCAGATGAAGGTACCTAGTTTTTCAACGAGTAACGAAAGAGCCCACCTGGAGATCCGCTGTCCGTTCTAGTCGGCGATTTTATTTCGGTACTTTAGCTAGACTTCCGAAAAAGTGTGAACCCATAAATCCACGGGTGCCCGAGACCGTGCGGTGGTCCGTAGTACTAAATACAGAGTAGCAACTCCCCCAGTGTCGAAGACTCTCCGAGAGCTCTCAGCGCGGTGACAATAGGAAGAATCCCCCGTTGGTTCTGTTGTACTCTAAACGCTGCCATTTCTCGCTTCGTTCTTCTTCTTTTCGTGGAAAGTCACTCCTGTCGGGAATTACTTATAGCTAAAGATGGAAGCGCTCCTTGACTGTTCTCTGTTCCTGAAATAGGAGAAATCTTCAGGATCATTTGAGTTTGATAGGCATCTTCGTAGGAGATTCATCAGGATCTTGAACATCCGAGTTGACGGGGTTGGATAGATCGCGTTGATCAATATTTGTGGGACTTTCCGAAGCCAGCAAATTACATGACTTCACCCTACAACGTGAATCGTCTACAACCATACAGACACAAGACCACACGTTATGTTTTCATAGAGCATGGTCTATAACTACCGTTAGGCGTAGTCCAAACAAAGTGGCATATTGCTCCATGTGAATCGGACATCTGTTGCTCACGACTATTAAAACTTTCCTCCCCCTTCCCACCTCCCTTGGACGTAACTCAAGCCAGCATATTTCACTAGCCTTGTATTACTCGACTTCGTTCCTTCGATTTTTTTTTCTTCTCCTTTCCCTCGATCTTCTTCTCCCTCGTCCGCTTCTTGGACGAATGTTTTCGCGACGAGACCGTCGCTGTTTCGCAGTCTCAGCTCTACGGGATTGTTGGAGTCTTTTCTCGGTGGAATGAGAGTGCTGGTCTGCGCGGATGCTGCTTCGCTACATGAGACTCTTCGCTTGCCTAGACCGCTGTCTGTGGTATCCCTCATTGAAATCCTTGGATGTACGTAACAGCGTGCAGTAAATACGAGCATTCCTTGCCAGCCATAAAAAGGACGTAACAGCACGGGAAACTCTACAGAGTTTTGTTGGCGGATTACACACTCCGTTTGATCGAGATTGGAGCTTACCTCCCTCACGTAACCCAGCGAACATGAGCCTTTATTCGATATGTAGAAACATTCTCTCGTTCGCATTAAAAACAAGATGCATGTAAATTAAAGGGCAAGGAAGTATAAAAATAAGGTACGTGCGCGACTGTGTGTGTGTGCGTTGTCAGTGGATGACCAACGATCGGGGACATCCATCAAAAGGATCACCAGCGGCGACTGGATAATCAAAAGACGCGATTCTTTAGAGCCAGGGTTGGAAACGGGTAACGGAAATCTGTCTTTCCACCTGCCCATTATTTTAATTGGTATAATTTCCCGGGGAGAAGTTGCAGGGCTGCATCCGTATATTGGAACGCCATATGTGTCGGAGGAAAATGTTACCGCCAAAAGGCCAACGACGCGAGTAACTCGTACAAGCGGGTGGTACGAGTTACTCCCCGCTACGAGCCCCATTCGCAACTTGTTCACCCTACAAGGTTAACATCCTATTGCCTAATGGAATATTCCGAGGGCGCGACGAATCAGAAACTACGCTTTGTCTCTCTCGAGTTTGCAAGGAAAACGCTGATAAGCACTCGAAGAACATTGCAGCACCGAGCAAGGATTATTTATCCATTACGATGGCGTACGAAAAAAAACATGCAAAGGAACGTAAAGTTTCTCCGTGACAGGGTTCACCGTATCGAGGATGTTTCTCGAGTATCCGTGTGGGTCTTCGAGCAAAGAGCATCGATTTCACGTTTAGCCGCAAGGCAAAGAGTAAAAATCGCTCGGCCGACGAAGTTCCGCAAACTGGTTCCCTAAAAATATCCTTCGTGTGCACGTGAGGAGGATGGGACCGTGTGCACGATTGCATTAGACTTTGAGATTCGCGCACGGTGTGCTGTTCACCAATGGCACTGTTCAATATCACCAACGCTCAGGAGAACAAAAAGGAGCGCAAAACTAGTTTATTTTCTGGGACCTCACAATACTCCGCCTCCTCTTCCTCCTTCTCCTTCTCTTCTTCCTCGCGCTCTTTCGCATGCTTTGAATTTTAAATTGCGACTACCACACTTGCCACTGTCTTTATTCTCCGTGTGGCATTGCTACTGTGCACTCCAACACAAGAATCCGCTTCAACGACATCTAAGCTTATGTAAACAAGGCCACCGAAGATCCTTGTATCGTAAAGCCGACATCTTCGCTCTCATATCTTCCTCGTCATGAGCAACCGTCAATTTCGGTAATTTGTTAAAATTTGTCGCGATTCACCATTTAGTGTATCGTCATACGAACTTAGTGATACAGATTTGGGTTCCTGTCTGGAACCTCGATTTGTCCGGTGGAAATTGAGTCGGTAGGGCTAAAAGCCGATGCTGATGCGATATCTAACATGTTTAGAAATTTCGTCTGTTTGCGCGACGTTGACGCGCAAACGGCTGAAGCTGTTTTGCTGAATTTTTTGGTACTGAAAAAATGAAAGATTGAAGGTAAATTTATGATTAGAACATAGTAGTTTAGACATGAACGACGTTTTTCTTCGTGATATTTTTTTTTTCATTAGTTATTTTGCCTCGAAAAACCGAAAGAAATTTGATTTCTTTCGGTTTCTTTCTGAAAAATTCAACATTTTTCTTGATACTTGAAACACGATAAAAAAAGGCTCGGTCAAGTCTTAGCCAATATTATCTATTTTAAGAAAAAAAAACTCGTTTTTTTTGTTTCAGATCAACCGGGTGGTCAAAATCAAGTACACCGTTGAGCTCCTCACGTTCAAAGGTCCTTCACGAGTTTTTTTTATAACTTCATTAATTATTAATGTTTTTTTTATGAAATTTAGTACACAATTTTATTAATATACGTACAAATGAATGTCTAAATGATTGTTCAATCATCTTACTTATTCCTTCAAAATGAATTTGTTCAAATAACGATGATGTTCGGTTCATCACAGTAGCCTAACTCCTTAACTGTACAGAAAATGCATTCTTTTCAAATCCATAGGAGACGTGTTTGATAATAATCTGGGTACGTAACCTTTAGTAGGTTATGACGCTAAAATCCAATTTCGAGACACCACCAGATTCCCGACCTACACGCGCCATACCGTCAATAAGACAAGGGATCAGAACAGGGCCCTGTCTCAGATTTAGGGTCTCTAAACCCGGTCATGTCGAGGAAGAACCGAGATTGCTCCGTTAGGCAGTGGTGGAGCTGCCTCCATCTGGCCCGGTATGTTTTCTCGCTGAGCAAAACTAACGTTTGTCTATTCGGCGTCGAGGTGCCTTGCAGCAGTGCTGCAATAATGTTGATAGCGTATGCGATAGTAAATCTAATTCGAATGTGTTGTCGGCTGTCCTTGTGTTGAACAGTCGTTCATCTCGTAAGCGCGTCCGACGCATCGTCTCCTTTCCGTTCCCTCCTTATTTTGTTTTTTATTTTTATTTCTCCGGTGTTGAACGACTTCCCGTGTCGGCAGCGGCAGTTGCAAGAAGCGCAACAGTGGCTCGAGCAAATGCGGAGTAGAACTCGCAGGGTCCGCGGCGATTCCTTTTTCTCCCACAGTGTGTTGTGGTGCTCGGCCTCGGCCGTCCTTGCCCCGTGCGGTAGGCAACGCTCGTCCGCCCATTCGTCCATCCGTTACCAGCCGACCATCACAGGCAGTTGAGAGCGGCCGCCTCGCTGCTAGTACACAACGCCACACTCTACATAGCGTATACTAACAGGTTCGAAAACATTTGCGTGGATGGTGGATTAGAAAGGCCGTTCGCGTGTCGATCGTTTCGTTTGCGTAGGAGGGAAAGTTGCCAACGCGCTGGGCGCCTTCCCGCACTATTCTTTCTCATGTTTCATGCAGCATCTACAAGAGCATTGGTACGATCGATCGTCATCGATGCCTTCATCAATGTGTGCCGATCCGTTGCGTTCTCGTCTGAAAGACGTTTGAGGCCTGCAGCCTGCTGAATGACCAGCCAACTGAACTGAATTAGACTGCGCGGAATGACGGTAGGATCCTCGACCTCGTCCTGAAAACTGGAGACTGGTATCCTGTAGGAAGTGACAAGAGAAGTGACAAGACAAGATCAACGGATAAAAAACAAACAAGAGACTCATTGTTCGGCAGTAGCTTAGTCCTGTGTTGCCCTCCAGCAGTTTCTTCATGTGTCCCTTGGACTCAGCGTGGATGCATGTTTCCACGAACTCATAAAAATGTCTGCCCGGACACGTGGAGCGAGGGAAAGGAGTTGATACGTATGTATATGCGCGGGTTTACCATCGGGTATACACCGGCTATACAGCATATGCCGAGAGTATATGCCTGACGGAGGAAGCGCGGCACTTCGTTAGTTACGTGAGATAGAGGATGATGATCGTGAACGGGCCGGCGGGTGCCCGCGGGAGCGGTTTGTTCGCTTCAACGTTCCACGATTGCCATTCTAGAAACCGTATGATGCTTGCACACAAACAAACACGTACACACATGGAGACATGCCGCAAGAGAGCCCGAAGAGCCGGACTTCCTTTGGTCGACGCGGTGAATCACATGAGACGAGCCGCCACTGTGGAGAACCGGGGGACCCCATTAAGTTCATTATTGCGCGTCACCAATATAATGTCCCGAGCAAACAGACTTCTGCGGACACGCACTTTTCTTTCCCAATCCATCCCAGGGCGACGGGCATTCTCGTGAAGTTCTCGAGATATATGCAACGTATATATACCTATGGAAATAACGACGATGATTAATTGAAACGACTATGGAGTAGATGGACTGATGATGACGATGATGTTTTGCGTTTTATCGGGCGAGTATGTCCAGGACGAAAAATAAATGTCTGTCATCAGTGTCCCGCTGTTGATCTTGGTGTATATCTTGCCCAGCAATCAAAATCGTCATTGGACGATAGTTTTGTCATGTCCGTGTGTATTCTATTACGAAAACAGGACCCCCGAGTATGACAAAAGGAGAAAATGGAGAGAAAAGAGCTTGTCCACTTGTCCGTGCGACCGTCGGGACTTCTTCTGCTCGTTCTTCTCTCGGTATACAAGACTAAACAAAAGGTCCATTAGAATAATGAACAGGAATGCCCACGTAGCGACTATGCGCGCGCTCCTATGAGGATCGAGCCTTGCGTACCTCGTGATCCTTTCTTCTTAGGGTCGCCCGGCTGTACATCGTTGCTTTAAACTAGAACAAAGGAGGCTAGTTATGTGCGTTGCAAAAAAAAAGTGGTGGGTCACCATCCTAGGCACACTCGGACGAGTATTCATCTCTCTTGCGGCCATCCTTGGCCGAGCGACAGTGGATTCATCAGTCACGAAACTCCAACATAAAGTTTGTGCTTTCACGAGGGACCTTTCTCCATTGCCGTGGATCTTTTGAGCCAAGAGATCCTAATCTCGACGATAGAAGCTCCGCGCAAACGTTGGCAGCATCGGAGCAAACGGGTTCCGCGTTCGAGAGCCTAGGCGTTAATTGTTTAAGTGGATTCGTCCGGCTCCCCTGAGGAACACCAGCGTTTCCATCCACCGTATCTCCATCCGACCTCTCAACTTTTTGGTGGAATTGAATGATCGTAAGATTTTACGAGCAAACGATGCGAGAAGTGCCTCTTTCCGATCTCTTCCTCTCTCATAATGATGTGTTATCGCTCTGGAATGATTAGAAGAGAAGTAATATCGTGTTTGCTGGTGGAAACCAACCGGTACGTGGCTCTAATGTTCGTTTAGACGAATTTAGATGAATTGCTACGCGCTTCCAAGGATGAAAATGAGAAAAGGCAGCTCCGTGCTGTCGTACCACCAAGAGCCAAAGATTCATCAAGATACCAAACGTCGAGGTAGGCTTTTATAAGCAAGAGCAAGAATGCAATCTCGTGCAGTACCGCGGTTGCCTCGGTAATTTTCATCTCGTTCGCTATCACGAGCAATTCGTCTTCGGCGAGTATATCTCCTATTGAAGAAAAGCCAGGCTCTTTCCAGTACACGATCCAAACATCGACAATGAACACGTTGATTGATTCTGTGCTTGTAACGTTATGGCGCTGCCATGCGTGTTTTCCAACTTTGAAACGTGATATTTTCCAGCAGGAAATTCGCAACGAAAATGTCATACTTTATCGATCAGAAGGAGACGAAGCAAGCTGCTGTCGGATCTATCGGGCTCGTCAGTTATCCCAGTACGGTATACACGTGTGCACAATGCATGTACGCATCGCGTCGAGGTATTTTATCGCGATAATCCTTATCAAGATTAGCCGATTTCACAGCGACATTGAGAGCATCCGACTTATTGGAAGATATCCCGTTTATGAGCTTGTATTCGTGAACGAGTGTCGCTTCCACACGTAGCAAGGATCACTCGGAGGCAAGCCGAGCGAATTTTTCACCACGTAAGATCATCCCCCGATGTTATATTATAGGAATACACACGTGTGAGTGTTGCACGAGCAAAAAGAGAGCAAGAATAAAATCAATGAATTATGCATAGCATTATTCATGCTCCGCCGCCATAATCACGCGTGATCGTTGACAAGATCCAGTGTCACGATTTACCAAGAGCTTCTTTCTCGCTTCGCTACAAGGAATCTTCTCTCTATACCCTAGCCATTCCTCTCCCCACTTCTTAATCTCTGGTACACTATGCCACTATATCTTGGCTCCGCTCTCATTCGATCCAGCGAATCTTTGCATCTCTACGACGACACCTTTCGGCGAAACGATAAAATGGAAAATTTAACGTTTCTCCGTAGGATGGATCTTTGGCTCGTATTTCACTTGCCTCGCGATATGAAGATTTCTCAGCAAAGATTCTACAAGGTTTACCTTTGCCAAGGGGGCACAGTGGCTTTTCTGATTCTTCGAACGTTCGCGCGCGCGCGCGCGCATGTTTATCAGAGATTAAAGTTCTCACGTTGGATTCAGAGTACAGAAGGAACAAAAAAACAGTCGGCTTCTGTCTCCAAGCCAATGGTAAGTTGGACGTGAAGGTGACAAAAGTCGATACGTATCTTGGATTCATAGGATAAGCAATGGAGATTTCTGAGGCATGTTGAGAACCCGGAATCGACACTGGATTCTGGGTGGATCAGGAAATAGTTGGGCATCGCACAAAGCCATAGACAACTTGGAGCCGAAGGTGACTAAATAGATATCTATCTTGGATCCATGCACTTAGGTTCGTATGACAACCATGAAGACTTCCGAGGTTTGTTGCGAGCTCGGAATCCATATTGGATTCAGAGTGAACCAAAAAATAGTTGGCTTCTACCGCCAAGCCATAATTAACTTGAAAGCGAAGCTGACAAACTCGATACCTACCTTAGAGTCATATACTTGAGTTTACACGACAGACATGAGAATTTCTGAGCTATGTTGAGGGCTTGGTGAACCGTTGGCATCGATGCAGCGATAAAACGTGTGAAAAGATCTGAATGGATTCATCGCGACCTCGTGATCGAATAGCTGTAAGCATTCCACACCTTTTCTTTATACTGTTCATCAAGAATGGTCGAAGTTTCCGTGCTGGAAGAGCGGCAGTTTCCTATTTCCGGTGGGGCGCGCGTGTGTACACGGTCTTCTCGCCTAACGTCCAAACAGCGAGAATCCATTTCCGCTTTTTCTCTCGTCTCACTCTTTCGCCTCGCTTGTCCTCTCACTCTCTCCGAAAAAGCATTCTGGATCTTGATGAAGTGTGGCTACGATCAGTCGAGGGTGCGAAGGGCATATAGCGGTAGTTGCGGGCACGTGAAGGGAGAGTCGTGAAAAGTACAAATACACGGCAATAAAGATACAGAAAGAGAGAGAGAGAGAGAGAGAGAGAGAGAGAGAGAGAGAGAGAGAGAGAGAGAGAAATTAATGCGTTCGTGGAAATCTTTCGAAGCCTAACGTTGATGATTCGAGTTGACTTTAGTTGTACCGAGTGCGAGGACAGCACGCTGCTGTATGTTCAGCCGGTCTCTCCTGACGTTCTACGTAACTGTCGGCATTAAAGAGTAGGGGGTAGCTCGGCAATCTCCGTGCGAGGTCGGCTGTCAAACCGAACATAACGAGAAAAATCGGCGACGCTGCAGGCGCTCGCGAGAGTGGGGGGGGGGGAGAGAGAGAGAGAGTGAGAGAGCGCGAGAGTGAGAGGGAGGGGGGGAGAGAGAGAGAGAGAGAGAGAGAGAGAGTGAGAGAGTGAGATCCCTCCCGAAAGGAAAGGGAAGCATCATATCAAGGTGGGGAAAAGGAATTCCCCCTCCACGCCGTTTCGTGCCTACAGGAGTAAAAACGACGGGGATCTGAGCGTTCACTACCACCGAACGTTTTGTGTCCGTGGAGGGGCGCGAAACCGTCGAGCGAAGAGCGGTGCACCGTTCAATTGTTGGTCAACCGCCAGTCGGAGTTGTCGCGTGTGTGTCGTTCGCGGAGCATACCAGCCCGTACGCGTGGCTTAACGCTTTTATCATCGGCTCGCGTATATACGAGAGGGACAACGAGCTTTCGAGTCCTCCCCTCGCCACACCGTTCTGACAGTTCGTTTCGTATAGAAAATTTAAAAAAATTTAAAAAAAATTCAACAATCGAAATTTGTCTTTGTCATCGATCCTCCGTGAATTCGCTCGCGAATGCAATCGACAATAGTCATCGCTGGACGCGCGATGAACGCCCTCGTCCTGAATGAAACGGAAATATTTTGAATCGTTCGGGGGGGCTAGCTCTTGTATCGCATTCTGGAATAATGTGTAATTCTAGGCTTGTTCATTCGTGTAAAAGTGACGTGGTGCGACGTTTTTTACGCTGATCAATAATCAACCGCTTCGGAATTTGCGGAACGTAGGGAAGAAAAAAAAAATTCTTCCAAGGATTGCGAGAAACACTCGTGTCGTTTCGCGACTTGACGTGCGCGATTTTGACCACTCGTGATATATCGTTGAACGTATCGAACGTGTGCTTTATACTCAATTGTGTTCGACGCTCACTGTTTCTCTTTCTGTCTCTCTTTCTCTCTCCCTCTCTATCTATCTATCTCTATCTCTCTCTCTCTCTCTCTCTCTCTCTCTCTCTTGATCTTTCTTTTTTATCTCGTTGTTTTTCTGCGCTCAATTTGGGATTATATTATTCTGCGTTATCTGTGATTTTTTCTTCGGCCATCGGAGAATCAACGACAACCGCAACGACGGTAATAGCAGTTTGAAAAGGAACGAAAGAAAGAAAGAAAAAAAGAAAAGGAGCAGCCATGACTGCAGACCGTTTATTCGAGACTACCAGCATACCGGGACATCTCGCTCCCACGCCCGAGAGACTCGAGAGGCTTCTTTCAAAACAGACCCTCGAGGAAGTCTACGAGGTCGAGGAACAACCTTTCGCACGGTGAGTCTACCCCGATGGCCTTTGTCAAGCGCCCCCCCCCCCCTCCCCCAACCCGACCCGCCAGACGTGCTACACTAACGGCGCTTCGTTGCGAAAACTCCAATTTCCCTTCTTGTTCTATTTTTTATTATTTGAGTTCTTTATTTTTTTTAAATTTTATTATACTGGAAATTGACATGTTTAGGAATGTCGGGTTTATCGGTGATCAAAGAGCTCTGGTATTGGCCCGATGCGATCGTTGATCTCGAATTGACCCCGCGAGGTTGAACATTCTTGCTGGTACGTTGCAAACTTCACTTTGCCGTACCGACGACACGCGAAAACACGACTTCCGGGTCTGTTGAATATCTTCGATGTTTACTTCCGATTTGGAGCAGTTGAGATAGAAATTTAACGCTGTTTTGGGGGATCGACACGTTTGTCGTCGACGCGGTGAAGGTTCGAAAATTTTCGTGACGACAGTTCGAAAGTTATTTTGGAATGAAATATTATGAAATTACTCCGAAACTGGTTTCAACGTTAAATATCATATCTTTCCATCGAAAGTATTATGGAAATACTGGTGTAAAGTTTTGTTTATTCGAAAAATATTGACTACTATTTATTAGTGACATTTACTGGCTTGACTAGCAAAAATGTGTATAATTCTTGAGGCTTTTTATCGACCTTGTCAACGCGATAAACAATTTTGAAATTTACGACCAACGTTTACGCTGCAAAAATTATTTTGTAGCAAAATATTATAAATTTTGCTCCGAAACTCATTCCAAGGCAAAATGTTTACAAGCAAGGGGAAAAAATTTGACGTAGAAATATATTTTTTTCCTATGAGAAACATCGAACGAGAGCTATTAAATGTTGTTTACTCAAAGAAAAAAAAAGAAAAAAACGAACGCTATAAACGTGGAATTCTTGAGGAAAAGACGACAATCCAGTTCCGAACTTTCGTGGAAAAGTTTCTTCAGAGCCCAACTATGGCGACCGTTGGAGTATTTTTTTTTTTTTTTTGACGTCGTCGCGTAAGAAACGTCCAGAGATACGTTATGTGTTTTATAGCCGGATTACGAAAAGAAAAAAATCGGCCACAAAAAACTAGCGAGACGAGGGGACGCGGGACGAACACCTGTTCGACAGACTTTTGGAACGAATGAGTGGTTAGACTTGCAAGTTCCTTTTTTTTCATTTTTTAATCCGGATTCGGCAATCGATCGAATAATATCTCGAGCGGCGAGAACGATTTCAGCCTATAATCGATTGAATTCAATAATCCTGGAATTTGGAGTTAACGAAGAGCCTTCGATGAAGTTCCGATGAAGTTCGTTTGGATTTCAATCGACTGAATTAAGTTATCCTAAAATTTGTAGGTGAAAATCATTCGATGAAATTCGTTCGGACTAAAATCGAGTGCATTGATCACTCAAAAATTTGGGCTTGAAAACTTTTCGATTACGTTCGTTTAAGTCTGTTTGGGTTTTAATCGAACGCTCGATGAAGTTCGATGACGTCATATTCAAATTAGCCTGGAAGTTGTAGTTGAAAACCATTTTATGAAGTTTGTTTGGGTTTGCTTGGATCAAAATTACGTCAATTAACCTTTTATTTCGAAAAACCGCTAGGATTTATCTTTCAGGTGTTAAACCACCTTGGCGCTCGGAAAAATAGGTATACAAATAATTATTGAATGTTGACGCGACTGATAAATATATAAAATTATTTTTCACAAATACATTATAGTTTTATGAACAAATTAGAAAAGAAACGAATAAAAAAAGCTGTTTGAATGATGGAAATATAATCGTCTAGTTCTCTTTTGAAAATCCTTGCCGATGGTCGAATTTTTTTTCTCTGTCAGGCGTCGTCTGGAAAATGAAAAAAAAAATTCTTGTAAAGAAAGGTAGTAGCTAAAGTGTAGCATAGGGAAAAAATAAAACAACAAAAAATCCAACGACAGCTGTTTGAAAAAAAAAAACCTCATATTTTTTAACAAAATTTTGAGTTTCAAAAATGAATGAAGAATGAACGCGGAATTCAATAAAAAAAAATATCCTATCCTACATCGTACATAATATAATAAAGAATATGTGGTAACAATTTAATCAAAATTGATTGAGTAGATATCGAAATCGACACTTACATCGCCACCATTTTTTTAAATTTTATTTATTCGTTTTTTTTAATTGCTCATAAAACTATAATATATTTGTGAAAAAAAAAATGATTTTGTATATTTAATAGTCGCGTAAATTTTTCTTTCAATTTTCAAACCATTCAATTAACGTTTTCTTCTGTATTTCAATCAACTATAAAATGAACTATCGCAAAAATGTCCATCCCAAGATCACAATCGACAAATTTCGTTCCGGTTTGACTTGTGTTGAATACGATCCTGGAATTCCAATACAAAAGTCATTGAATAAAGTTCGTTTGGATTGAATCCCAGTGAAACAAATGACCCTGCAATTTGGATTTCCAAAACGATTCGAAGATTTCCGCACGACGTTTGATCGAGAAGAGGAAGTGTTACGATTCGTGCGCGAACGATGCAAACGGAAAAAGAGAATCGTCGATCCGGTCAGGCTGAGCGACAGCGAACGGCGACGACGTTCTGGGTCTCTTCTGATTCTTCCCGAATAAAGAAAGTTCCTTGGCTGAAAGTATGTGTATGTGTGCGTATGTATGGTGAGCTCTCCACTTCGTCGGCGAGAGATCGAGGTCGAGAGACTTCGCGCATATATTCCTTTACGACCTCTTCGATTGGACTCTTTCTCTCCGAAACGTACGCCGTTTAATAGAATACGCTTTAAACTAACTCTCCCATATGTCAGCGCATATATATATATATATATATATATATATATATGTATATATATATATCGAGCGGATGGACCAAGGTCATGGACCCGCGGATGCCGCTGTCGAGCCGATCGGATGGATACGAGATATGTACGTCCGGCGCGCGATCGTCGTTTCTAAAATTAATTTTCACGCGAGCGTGTGTAATAGCTTCGAAAGCTCACCACGAAGTTATATACTCGCGATTACTCGCGAGTTCGATGATCTGCTAAGTTCACGGGCAATAATAATAACAATAGAGTGCCGAAATCGATTCGATCGCGGAGGATCGGTAAAATCGGTATCGATTCCATTCGAAAGGAAAAAAAAAAAAAAACGGTGTCGATTGCGTTTGTCCAGGCGTTCGAGTAGGCTAGCTCGTTGGGTACTCGATTGCAGTATCGGTTTGAAACGTAATTAGTATCGAAAATCCGTTGATCCGTTGTTTATCGAAAGGTACTTCAGAAATACCGACAATTACCGATATTCGACCGAGAAACATTTTTCGAACTGGATCCAAGATACGGCGGATAGAACCTTGTCAAATTAAAAATCGGCTTTTCTTATTTATATTTATACTAGCTTCCGCCCGTGGCTTCGCCTGCGAAGAATTTCGCCCATAGAAACTACATTAGAAGAAGCACCCTGCATCGTTTAAAAAAATCTTAAAATATGCGTCTTATTATTTGTTTTAAATTATATATATATCAAGTTTCAAGTTCATACACGCAAGGAATACAATCTTCTATGCGAATTTTCACCCGCCCCCCCCCCCATTTTACCCCCTTAATTCGTCATTTTGGTAAAAATCTTTCTTAGCGCTGTTTACGCCCTAAAAAGAACTTATCTGCTAGATTTCAAGTTTGTAGGCTTTATAGTTTCTCAGATTTCGTGATTAATTAGTCAGTTAATCAGTCAGTCAGTCAGTCCGTCAGTCACTGGTATTTTGCTTTTATATATATAGATTGTGCATTTAATATATATATATATATATATATATATATATATATATATATATATATATATATATTTTACGAAACTTGTTATTTCAAAGTAATAGCAATTATTTTTTTATCGTACTCGGTGGATGCTACCTTCATCAATTATTTATTTTGCATTCTTGACAAAAAGGTTTGCAGTAATACACGGGTTTTTTTTTCTTCAGAAGCCTAGAAACTCCAAAAACAAGCCAGACAATTTTTCTTATCAATTTTTTATTCTACGTTTCGAATATTCGATTTCGTGATTCGAAGCAAATAATCTCATAGTATCCGAGTGTGTGCTCAATTCGCGCGAAAATATTATCGTTTTAATGTTTAGTTACGGTTGATGTACCGAAACCCTCGCCATTTTATCATGGCAAGTTAATTTTCTCTCTCAAAAGAAAAAAAGTATATCCAATTAAAAATTCGTAACGTTTGTGGACACACTCTTCGGCAAGACCGGCGAATCTTTGATTATTCAGACGCGACGAAGTGTACACGCACCTGTCGCGTTCGATAAAAAGAAAAATATGAAATAGGGTATGAAAATACGTCGTCGAACTCTGGACTTCAAAATCTCAGTGGGACTCGTTCGAAGATCGTTTTTTTTTCTTTAATACGTACTGTACCGCTTGATACGTGTATGCTGTTTTTTTCCCTCTTGGCCATTTATCAGTATCGGCCAAAGTGCAATTGTCGGGCTACAGATGCCGACACACACACATATGGATGTATATACCTATATATATATGTATATGTAATATATATGCTTGCAAATCGTATAGATTCGTGATACGCCAAACGTGCAGAACTCGCTCGATATCGTGCTGGGTCGATCTCAAGATCAGGATGTAATTAAGACAATGGTTCGGGACTGGATAGATCGTAGATCCTGTGGAATTTATCGTACATGAACAAAGTTACGGACTCCTATGTTTAGTCTCATATATACCCACTATAAATATATATATCCGGAAACGACATTTTAAACCGGTAATTTCTATGTTATGTTGGCTATCAATGATTTTTTTAATGATGGTCCTCGATTTTTTTTATCGAATGGTTGAAATTGGGTGCATGGTGGCCTTCAAAAAGACCTTTTATTTATGTAAATAAAAGGTTATTTTAGTATAAAATGAATGAAATACCTCATATTTATATAATTAATTATAATTGTACAACAATATAATAAAATAATTAAAAATAAAATAAAACATAATGATAAAATAAATAAATATAGCTTACATTTATATAAATATGCTTACGAATAAAAGGTCATTTTATTGTAATATAAATAAAATACCTTGCACTTGTATACTGAATTATAATTATAAAATATTATAATAAAACAATAAAAATAATTATAAAAACAATAAAATATCATATTTATATATGTTTACATTTGCGTAAAGATAATTTTGAAGATATTGAGTTTTATATAACGATGAGAATAAGAACAGTAGGCTACTATGAGGGCGGACCTCGTAGTCGAATGTCTTCAAAATCACATTTCACATACATAAAAACGTACGTACATTTTTATCTCTTTTTCTCGTTCCACTGCTTCTCGAGATTTCCTATATCTTTCTCTGTCCTTCTTCTCGATCATGTATATATATATATATATCCTTCATGCAGGTCGAGAATCGTGATCCATTGCTCGAGTCCCAGATCACGCGGTAAACGTGCTCAACAAGTCCGGATTTTCTCTCATTCTTTATCATTCCTATTTTAATCTCTCTTCTCTCCGCGACATATCGTCGAGGAGTCACATCGTCCTCGTGTCGTTGGAAAAAAATCCTTATCCCTCGAGCCGACGCGCTGTTTTACACAGAGCGTTTTATTTTGTCGAAACGCGCCCACGCACCTTTCCTCCGTGAACCCACCCTTTGCGCGTAATCTTTCGAACGCCACATTTTTTTCTCGAGATTCCTCTTTATCTTCAAGCGGGCCGGAATCCCAAAAAAAGCGCGGAAAATGTACTTCACCGCCGCGAAGGACCGAGAGCGAAGACTCTCGAAAAATGGATCTCTCGATGTTTTTTTTCTTCTCACTCTCGTGGCTCATTCTTATGAGATTAAAGTTTGCAACGTTGGAATTCAATGAAAATTATTATTTTTCAATTGCTCGAATATGTTTTGGAAAAAATACGTTGCGAAAATCACTCAATCTTTTCTTTTACTTCACTTATTTAAAGATTTAGAATTCTAATATGAAAAAATAGTTAAATTGTGTATCAAGGAAACAAAATGGGTATTTTTACCACGAGCGCGATGTTTTCAGTACGAATCGTAGATGTGCGCGCGACGTTTCACACACGGAGAGAATTAAAAAGTAATTTTTGTCGTGAATTTCACGGTAAAAATTACCGTGATATATTTCAATGTGGTGATAAGTGAGAAAAGCATACTAATTAGTATGCGACAAGTTTTTTTTAAGTCACGTTACAGAAAATTTCAAATACGTAGCTAAAATTTTACTATACAAGAAGGGTAGCGCGCACGATAATTTTTACCGAGAGCACAATACATTTTCCTATAACACTCATTAAATTTTATAATAAATCTTAAAATAACTGTTATAAAGACGATACTTTTTTATAGACATTTTTGAAAGGCATAAAATAATAAAATGCACAGTAAAATTTCGCTGATATTATATATTTTTTAAATTTAAGTTTTGCGTATTTTGTTACACATCAAAATTTACTAGAAAATCTGGTAAAATTTTCTATCTGAAGAAGAAATTTTATTTTATTTTCGTGAAAATCTGTGTTTTACTCAGTAATAATAAGCGAAGTCTCAGGGTTGTCATCTGGTTACCGTTACTGCACGGTCATTTTTAACATTCAATTCTCTCCGTGCAATTTTTAAAATCCTCGGACGTAAAATACCTCTTTTACGTACCGTTTACACGCACGAAAAAGCGAGGAAAACATGGTTGTGGTATATAAAGAATATTTTGTATAATATTAAAAATGAGGAAAAATAAAGATACGAATAAAAAATTTCGTTGCATCGCAATAATGCAAATTCAAGCACGATTCTTTGGTTTTGGGATTTGTTGTTTTTTTTTTCGAAAGATTTCATCAATGTTGGATGGATCGTGAGGCTGTTGATATGTTGCACGTTGGATCGATCGTATACGGTGGTAGTGGAGTATCCTCGTCGAGCTCTCGATCAAGATACACACCCGTGACGCCGTCATCAGAGCCAATTGATATACGAATGAGAAATGGTCGGGGGTAAATATTATGGCTACGGAAGTTCGGCCTCGACGAGCGTCATTTGCGAAACGTAAATAAGCCTGATCGTACGATCCTTTCCTGCTATGTATATATGGCTACGATACGTCGTACGCGAAGAATGATTTCAATGTGATTGGTACGCGATCATGAAAGCATTTACTATACGACAAAGCTTCACGCTAGCGTTTCGCGGCTACGTCGATAAACGCCTCGTCACGTGCTTGCACTCAAAAAATCCTTCAACGAAAACCACGGTCACGTTTCTACGAAGCCCTCTCCTCTGATCAGCGTCTATTTTTCCAGCGAATTGACGCGACGATATACATTTTTTTTTTCTTTTTTTTCATACCGATATAAAAAAAAAAAAAAATATTGTTTGCTTTTCTCGTCGCCCGATAGCGTTCAATCGCCGCAACAATTGGTCATTGATGTATTCGAGCACGTAGTTCCTCGCAGCTCGATTGGCGTATAAAAACAGATCGATTTTCATGAATTTCATCTTGCTTTTTTTTTTTTTTTTTACGGAATATTGTTTGTATCAGCACGCTCGTTGTTGTCCGGAGAGCAGTGGAGAAATTGAAATTCACGAGAACGGAGAACTACGAAATTGGAGTTTTTCCATGTCGGGAGCAATTTGGGGTTTTTGAGATTGGCGAGAAATGATTTGGCGAACGGAGTCGCCCGGATAAGCCCACGTAATAATTGGACGTTATTACGGTGTATTCCGGGGAACTCGGTGCATTCGAACGGCCAAATCGTTGAAAGAAAGTTAGAGAGGTATTCGGTGAGGAATAGGACACGTATAGTTTCGTGTGTGCCAGTCGAAAATAGCGTGTGCGACCGGGCGGTCTATTCGGAGTACGTCTGGTATGCACTTGCCACGCGATATTTATATCCTCATATAGGTGCAAGAATACACGAAGATGGGCGGATAAATGTATTGGGTGAAAAAAAAAAGCAAAAGAAAAACGGCATTAACTGGATGATGGAAAGACAAATAGGCGAATGCCGTCAAGAAAGTTGAGGAAAAATGCTAAAACTTTTTGTGGTGGAACATAATTTCGGGAATACAAATATACGTATATGTGATTAAAATGATTCATCACCCTCAATAATAATCTCAATAGCCCAAAATATTTTCGCAGTAGAATGAACGTGTAAAGTGGAAAAAAATATATTTACGAATTTATTAATGGAATGACTGGATAAATAAAGTATGGTGGAACATGATTTTGACAACACATATTAATGGAATTAATAAATAAATTATAGTGGAACTTAATTCTGGGAACACACATTAATGGATTGCACATTGGAAAAAAGCGGAATTTTCGTGATTTTTTTCTGAAAATACGTATGCAGGTTTTCATTTTTTTTTTACTTTAAAGCGTATGATTTCAAGTAGGCTTTACAATTTTTTTATTGAAAAATCTACAGACATTACACAAAGTGCAACTATTTCATGGCATTGAAAATGTAATCAGACTTTTCGGGTGATAAGAAAAGGTACATGCAAATAATGAGTTGCTCTCTTTCTCTCTCTCTCTCTCACTCTCGCGGTCTCTCACACACATTCTTACATTCTCAATCGCTCACTATCCATCCATTCATCAAACCCAAACAAACCCAAACAAACACGACACTATACCCAAACAAACCCAACCTTAAACCCAAACAAACCCAACCCCTAAAATCAAACAAGCCCAACCTTAAACCCAAACAAACTTGAACCCAAAGTTAAACCCAAACAAGCCCAACCTTAAACCCGAACAAGCCCAACATTAAACCCAAACAAACTCAACATTAAACCCAACCTTAAACCCAAACAAACACAACCTCAAACCCAAACAAGCCCAACCTGAAACCCAAACAAATCCAAACAAACTCCAACCCAAACCCACCAACATTGTAATGTACACACCAAAATTGAAACTTACAAGTTGTAACCACAAATGACTATACTTGTAATGCAACATTTTTCAACAAATCACAGGCATTTAGCATGTCGATAAATGCCTGTGATACATGCCCATCCTGCTACAACAGAGCGGCAGTAGATTGGGGGTAGCGTTAGTTTCGTATGACATCTCGCTAAATCAGACCCCCTATATAGCTTCTTTAAAAGCATTTTCAATGCTAAAATATTTATAATGTGGTAGATTAACAGTGATATAAAGAGGGAGTGACGTAAAGAAAGTTGAGAAAAAATGCTAAAACTTTTTGTGGTGGAACATAATTTCGGAAAAACAAATATTACATGTATGTGATTAAAATTATTAGGCACCCTCAATCATAATCTCCCTAGCCTAAAATATTTTCGCAGTAGAACAAACGTGTAGGGTGAAAAAAATATATTTACGAATTTATTAATTTTTTGTTTTGAGGTCTTGTCGTTTTCGAATAATTATAGCAATTATTTTCTAGTCGACAGAAAATAAAGTGCCTCATACTTTCTCAGTAAAGGCTGTATATATATATATATATATATATACTGAAAAAAAGCATTAAAAAATTACCGTTTCATTGTGCACTTTGGGCACGAGTTACCAAGCTTCACCGATGCGACATTGAGTAACCGATTTTTTGCTCGCCCGCGCCTGAGATTTAATAAGTGTTTGCCTTCAATCATCTCCTATCGGCTTATTCTTTCTCAACCATGCCTGGCTCACGGTAGAAAAAAAAATTAATTAACGAAAAAAAGAAAGAAAAAAAAAACATTGCCCCGAAGAATAGTTTGCAACGTCGAGAAAGAACGAAAATAAGATTCAATTAATACGTCGTTTGATGCCTTGTAGTCGATTGTTTTTTTTTTTGCTCCGAAAATACGTACTCTCCGTGGATCTTTATTTGCCATTACTTAGCCTATTCAACCCAAGTAGCTAAACGCCGCTGATGAAACACGACGTTGAAAAAACAACGATGGAAGATTTAAAAATAAAAAAAAACAAGAAGAAAAAAACACCAGTAGGATCGATGAGCGTTCGCCTTTTAGCCGACGCGCATCGGCACATCTTCCGACCATCGAAGATTACAGTACTGTAAATACGATAATATATCCGCTTTGATGGTACAAGGGCACAGGAAGAGGAAAAGTCGTGTTTCCCTTCAAACACCCGAAGCTCGATG